>OY725177.1:1200000-1597500 GCA_963241965.1 Tortrix viridana | reverse complement strand
TACAATATAATGATGGTTTTAAGTATAATCTTTGTGTTTTTGATGTTTTTAGTAAGCATGCCTTTGCAAGAGCTATGAAAAAGAAAGACTCGGAAACGGTCAAAACTTGTTTCGAAAGCATATTTACTGAAGCTAAAGCTACCCCCACTCATATTCAATCCGATAAAGGAACTGAATTTGTCTCAAAAGTTGTAAGATAATACTTCAAAACTAGAAATATAAACTATTACACTACCAATAATCCCGATATAAAAGCTAGCATTGTAGAAAGATTTCAGAGGACCTTAAAAGGTAAAATGTGGCGATATTTTACTCATAAAAATACATACAAATACATTGATGTCTTACAAGACTTGCTTTATTCTTATAATCATACCTACCATTCGAGCATAAAAATGCGCCCCGTCGATGTTAATTCTAATAATATTATGACGGTTTGGTGTAATTTATACAACAGATCAAAAGACAAAATGCAAGCGACAGAATCACCAAAATTCCAAATAGGGGATCATGTTAGAATAACAAAGTTTAAACAGATGGCGCCTACGCCTAAGTGAACATGAAACGCGTGTTACTTACCGAACAAAAATAGTAAAAGTCAAAATATAACAATAATAACATTACGTATTCCGAGTTTAGCATCTTAAATTTGAGTGGAAGTGTTTGCAACTCATTTAATACTAAAAGAGCAGTGGAAAAGTGAGAAAAGTGAATAGTACTGAAGTGCTTGTGATTTCCGTACCGGCATCACGAAATCGCAAAATAATTATATGTTAACCAAAATAGAACGTAAGTCAATATCCCTGAGAATAAAATAAACAAAAGATTGAATGAAATCTAAAATCGAAAATACTGTATTCCTTGAAATAAGTTCGAATAAATTCGTTGAGAAATATTTTTGAAGATAGCGCCATCTAACGCAAAATTAAAATTTCAAGTTCAAGTTCAAATCGAACGTAATGCTAAACAATATAAGGTATATGAAATGAGCAGGACATAGCTTATTTGATGACTCTGTCCCCGTTTGAACAACAAGAAATAGCGCAGACTCCGCCCACTACATTGCATCTTAGTTACCTGCACCCGTTAAAATAGGCCTACTTTTTGCAAAAAAATTAAATGCATTGCGTGTAATAAAAAAATAAACCCGCGCTTGGATTTAATGTGTTGCACAACTTGTAAATCAAATTTCCACTACAAATGCCTTAACATGTCATCAGCATTCTATGTAGATAACTTCCAGGGGAAAAAACATACTTGGACATGTCCGACATGCACACGTATATTAAAGAAAAACGATGATACTCCAATTAGAGGCCAGTTCCATACCAACTTAGATGACACGACAATGTCAGTGGATGACCAAATACTGAACTACGATAAAGACATCACTGGCGAAACACAAAACCAACAAGATTTGGCGCAACAAACAAATTATTTAAGCACCAATATCGATCGAGCATCAATAACACTAGAACAAATAGGCACATTGTTAGAAACAAAACTCCAACAAAACAATGAACGAATGATGCAAAACATGAAGAGTATGATACATACAGAAATAAGTTGTGTAATTAATGATCTTAAAAGAGATGTTAATCAAAACATTGAAGCATTGTCAACCCAACAAAAAAACCTAAATGAGGATATTCAATCAACAAATATGAAAATCGAAACTAATAGTTAATAACAGAGACAACCAAACACTTAAATCCGAACTACAAAAGTTAAAGTCCCGTTTAGAAAACCAAAATTATTTTAAAGATAGTGTAACTAATAAAAGCATTGTCTTATATGGCCTGTCGTAAACCTTAACATATTATTTTGCCTAGGGTTCATGTAATACACATATTCGTTACGACAAAGTCTTATCATTATTTATAGCCAGTGATAGTTCGAGAGACAGACGTCACAGTTCATATCATGCTATTGACGGAGGGAATGCAGTGTCTCTAACAGTCATCCTCCCCAAGTACTATGCTCTCACGAGCCTAAAAATGGGCACACAGCCCGGGACGGTCCACCATAAGCCTCCCCCTGACCGTTCACCACTCGCCAATCCAAGAGACACAATAATGATCCTGCACCAGGCAGCGATCTCTACAGTGCGCCCGTAATCAGCGCACTGTAGTCTAAATTCACATAACTACAGACAATGACTCTGTGTCTCGTTCCATCATAGGCTTTGCAATCTTACCGATGGTTATAGAACTAGATACTTAATTGATATCACTCACCAATCGTTATAGTACTTGCCACACAAAGTATTCTCCTGCTCCTTACAGGAGCCGTTAGCAATTTTATCTATCCTCTCTGCTTGACCACACCTCTCATCGTCAATTTTTTCCTAACCTCGCCTACCCGCCAACAACTATCTCCCATTCCCTCTCGGATTTTCCAGTCATAATTATTTCATTTAAAATATTAAAGGACTAAGGTGTTCACTCACAAACATCTTTCATTCATATCGCGAACATTCGCGACACTCCCGGCAACGAAGGAACTTAGAATTAGGCAAAGAGCTGGCGGGTTCCATTTACCAGTTTTCTACCTCGCTTCAACTTTCCATCTTCAATCGCCAAGTCACATTAGGGTACAACGTCCTCACCATTTAGCATCACCTGTAGAGCTATAAGCGAAAATTTACCTTTTTCCTCTGCTGGGCCTACAATTCCCAGTTTTTCTCAAACTACCACAATTTGGAGATTGTGGCCTAAGTTGCTCATCTCTCCTCAATACAAGATTACCGCGCAAACACTGGTACCTGTTTCAATCCGTCACCAGTGTAACTTCTTACAATAGGTATCTATATTTCTGGAAATAACTCAATACCTTATTTAGTACTGCGAATTATGAAAGAAACAACAGTTTCGAACAAGTAAAGATGTCCAATAGTCAGTACATAATTTTAGTCTTTCAACTCTGATCTCTTCTAGTTAATATGTTGGTGTTTTAGTTCGCTTTTTATTTGGACAACAACGTGGTCTACAGCCACCAAGCCGGCAAACACACAAAACCACCTCTCTTCCCGGCCAGATTCGATGCACACTGAGCATACGTAATCTATACTACGCCAATATAAGTAAATGGTGTAGTCAGCATACAGCGATACAGCCTGTTGCGAACTTAATACATTTAATAAGGATCTTCGCATAAAATAATACCATCTAGATATTTAAACTACACAATTACTAGTTAGGTACGTTTCAAATAACTTGATACTTGTTCAGAAAAGTTCTTAAATTTGAGATCTATAATTTCGTCAACATTAAAAAAAGGCTTGACGCTATGGACACATTTCGTTTCCAAGCACATCTGGCTGCACCGCATCCAGACCCTCCGCCGCACAGCAAGCAATAAACTAAGTGGTAAACTTGAACTTCTCGGCCGCATCTTTCACCCTTCACAAAGAATGCTGTGCCTTAAAAAAAATTATCTACTTTCGGCGTCTAATATAATGCGGGATTATGTTTAGTGTTAATGTAACATGTTTCTACAAAAGCATTTATCTTTAACCGCTCTACTCTTGCAACAATTTCAGGTTTGCAGGTAGCAGTTTCTTCAACTCTGTCCAACTGAGGCTATTTGTCCATAGAAATTGATCCAACTAAGCTATTAAGCATTAAGCCCGAAATTGTACTTGTTTCTAATCAAGTATCCAAGTACACAATGGGACAACCTTACGCAAATTGACACAGTCCCAAATCAAACCTCAGGCATGCTCCAGGTACCAGGCAAGGACAAAGATACTTAAATACAGAAATACTTACTTACTCCGTTGGCTCAGCGACCCAAAGTGGATCTTGGCCTCCGATACGAGTTGGCGCCAACGCGCCCTGTCTTGTACGATCTCCTCCCAGTCCTCAGCGTGTAAGGCACGCAAGTCCTTTCCAACCTCGTCTCTCCAACGGTCCTTGGGGCGGCCGACCGGTCTCCGGCCACTAGGACATCCCACGTAGGCCCTCTTAACTGCCCTCTCAGCCGGCATTCTCTCCAGGTGCCCGAGCTAACGAAGTCTTGCTGACTTTGTCTCCCCAATAATGTTAGGTTCAGATACCAGGTCCTCCAGCTCTTGTTTCTTCCTTATCCTCCAAGTACCGTCTGCCCTCTGCGTCGGCCCCAATATCTTACGGTAAATCTTCCTCTCGGCAACAAGAAGCTTGTTCTCCTCCTTCAAAGTCAACGTCCAAGACTCATATCCATACATTAAGATTGGTCTTATGACAGTATTATAGACGCGAATCTTAGTTCTCCGGCGCATAACCTTGGACACCAAAACCTTGTGAAGAGCCGCTGCACATCTTAAAGCACCCTGAATGCGAAGTTCAATCTCCTCTTCCCTGCAATTGGTGTCATTTACAATGCAGCCCAGGTATTTGAATTTCTCCACTCCCTTGTAAGTGACCCCATCGACCCTCAAGCTTTCTCTCGGCTCTAAGATGTTCCTAAACCTTTGCATGTGTAGATATTCCGTCTTCTCCTCACTGATCCTCAGACCCACCAACGAGCCCACTTGCGCTAATTCCCTCACTTTCTCTACAACAGTCGAACTGTTTTCCCCCAGCACCGCGAGGTCGTCCGCGTACCCAATTATCTTAAGCTGGCCGTTCAACACCACTCCACCGTCCAGTACCTCCACTTGCCTAATGACGTATTCAAGTGCCAAGTTAAACAGCATGGGTGACAGCGCATCTCCTTGCTTAAGGCCAGTAATGACATCGAATTCATCAGTCAACTTGAATTCTTTTTAACTAATTATATGTCAAGTGGTACTTAGTTTTCATCGCAATAAACATCATAAACTTTTCTATAAGCAAATCAAGTTCAGTAAAATATGAACTAAGTATAATAAAATACGAATGCACCACAGATCATAGAAAGAAGGAGATACGCCATGAGCGCAAATTCAATCGAGAACCGGTGTCGCCACTTTTAAAAATGTGTGCGTCTTTACGCTTACGCTCTATGAACTACTACAAAAACAACTTTCTCATAATTGGTTACAGCTTACGAACTAAAAAACGCCATAACATAATTTTGTTAGTAACACAAAATTAAGCTTTATGTTCATTTAGCAAGGTCGATAAATGCTGAAAGGTCGTTTTTTTTTCCATCGCAGTTCAGTTACTCGACGTTAGATAGCGTTTACCAGTTCGCAGCTGCCATCTAGCGACGATTAATAGCCTTGCTATTCGGCGCTAGATGGCGCTAAGATAGTAGTTCTTATGTATAGCGCTTTAAGGACTACGAAATAATAGCGGCTGGCCGGCCGCACTGGCACGAACCGGTGAAGTGTCACCCGGGCAATAAAGACTCAGCCAGCGCGTAACGAGCGTAACTATAGCCGCGCAATACATTGCGCAATACGCGCGTTGTTCCAAGAACGTCAGCAATGGTTAGCTAGCAATGTAAGCAGTTACTGTCGTACTAACGCATCATAAGTAAATACCATAATAGATTACTGGATTTTCTCGAAATATTAATAAATACAGTAAATTAGTGCTTACAGGTAAAACGAAATCACTCCTTTTTGACACGATAAATCTGCAAAACACGGCATTTTGCTATTTTGAAAGTCACTTAATTCGTCGACCACGTCTGTACTATAACTGAGCTGCGTTTGACAATAACATGAGCGTCTGATCAGAAGCGTGGTAACACGCGCCACGCCCCTTACCACGTCTATAGTATTTCCTTGGTCTGTGGAATGCACTTATTAAATAAGTACAATTCTAAAAAATAACTAAGAAGAGAACTAAAAAACCAAAATAATATATGTAATCTACGCTCCAGTGTAATCGTAATAAGGTTATCTCTTCCAGACAACCTTAGAGAGAAGAAAGGCTGTAAGTGATTATTAAAACATAGTAGGCACAAAATTATTATGAAACTGAATAAATGAACACTTTCAAAAACCAAAACAATATAAAAGAACTATATAACTCTTACTACTGTAAGTGTATCCTGTGTTCAGGGCTCATATTAACTTTCCTGATTACAGTTCAACCTAACTCTGTATCAGCCACATATATTATAAGTTTCATTGTCATAGACTTAAATAGGTAATACTTCCTACTTACCAAAGATAGGTCTTTTAACCCTTAAGGCATCATCTGTTACCAGATTCCAAACTCTAATGATTGTCGTCATCACATATACATTTACTCTCAGTAATGCAGGGTACAATATTTACCTGTATTTATATTGTATAGTCATGTAATCATTCCGATTATAGCTGCCCAAAAGAAACCTACATGATAGTAACCTTTACTCATTGTGGCACCTTGGCCATTGCCTACTAGTGCATTACATCTTGCCTTGGTTAGGTTACAGTATTTCACACCTAACCCATAACTGTTCTATAATCCTTTTAATGATATTAACTGTAAACCACAATGAATAATGGTAATATAGGTATATTATTAAGCAACTCGTATGGTACCAGTGTGTAGACACATTGGTTTAGACTATGTATGCACTCGTATGTATATTATGTATTCACATACCAAAAAGGGTTTTAGCAATTGTAGGGTGCGGGGATTGCGAATGAATGTTAAAGTCCGGAGAAAGAGTACAAAAGTTTATTTATCAAATACTACTGTTTACACTGTTATACTGTTGCTAAGATCTAAGTTAGTTAAAATGTTAATGAAATGTTAAGAATGTTATATGTAAATGTATTATCGAATGTACCCGGTCGCGGCGGCTTCCGAAAGTACACTAATTTACTTAATTCACGCGATGTCCGACGCACCGCGAGTGACCGCGGGCGAGTGACGTCACGCACGTGTGTTAGGTGTAATGCACCGAACAGCAATAGGTAAAGATTATTCCACCCAAACACACAAAGATATGAACTATGCCTCCCAGACGGAAACCAGTCCATCTGTCTGGGCCTCCCAACTTACACCAATGCTTAACACAGCTTATTAAGTACTCAAATGTTCGTTTAGCAATATAAAACTACTAGCGCCGTAACTCTAAATAAGTGTAAAATAAGCTGACAATCTTATACTGCCTTCATTGCCATTACCATACACTGATTATTGTTTGCATTTTTACTAATAATCAGATAATAAAGGTGTAAAATCGAGTCAGTTTACAAACACTTTTTTTTCTTGTTTATATTTACTTACTTATATCTGCACATTCGGTACGTAAATAATCAATGTAACTTCCACTTTCAGATATTTCTTTCATGGAAATCCAAGTTGAAAATTAACCAGTATCAGATATTTCGTATGTTACGAAGTACCAAAAAACGCAATACAACGACTAGGTACCCACCTTTATAAAAATAAAATTCGTACGGTAGTCGATGAATCTCACTTAGATAACAGAATTGTCGCAAACAGCTGTGCCAAATTTTAACTTTCCGTTTCACAAGTTTTGAACTTGGAAAAACATAAATTAAACGTAGGTATATTGTAATTTTACATTATACACATATCATAATCCAAGGCGCAAGTCAAGAAGACGCCATCTAACGGCGGCTCTGTAATCATAGCAATTCGCAACATAGTATTTTTTTTCTTTGGAACCATAGACAAAATAACCCAATGACATAGATAGACCAATGGCACATTTGACTTTTGCTTTCAGAAATAAGTTGAAAATAATTTCTCAGCATGAACACGTGTAAAAAAAATAATAAAACAAATAATTGTTAATTATACCAGAAAGAAAAATAAACATCTTAATTCTATCACAATTAATAATCTCTTAAATTATGAGGCCTCATTAACACAAATATAAAAAGAACTTAAGGGTACATAAGGAACAATGAAACAACTGTCCACCCCCAAGCACTAAAAAAAAAAATGGTTTTTTTTATTTACAATAATAATAACCATCACTATATTTATGCTTTTCCAGCACAAAATTAAGTTTTTAAATAAATAAAAACATGGGGCTTCACGTGCTTAGTAGGTGAGATCTAGATGATGGTTCACATAACCACAGGTTGCAAATGATTTACCAATCCGATCAAAACGGAACAAATTGCCAACCTTTCTCTGAGCTAGGTAACGACCGACCTAACTCCACATGTTCGGCAGCCCACTGGCACACCCATTCATGAAGCCGTGGCACTCGCACACGAGCCCCTCTAGCTACGAGCACAACGTCCCGCAGGTACGCCAGCCCAGCGCTCGGAGACGTGACAACACACGCCCCCTCGAATCCAGCGTTCACGGACTACTGACTCAGCGCTTAGAGTCGTGACAGAACACGCACTCGACCACCTAGGAGTACGCCCGCCCGCAGCAGACTACTCTGCGCATAAGGCCGTGACTATAGCACACGCGCCCCCGAGTATATGCCCGTAGGTGACTCTTCTACGCTAGGACCGAGGCAATTACGCACACGCGCCCTTCTAAAGTTGGTGCAGCGTCCCGCAGGCACGCCCACCCAGCACAGAGACGTGACAGAACACGTCCCCCGAGTACCACGCCCACTGGCGACACTTCAGCGCTACAGCCGTGACTATAGCACACGCTTCCATCCAGTTTAGAGTACAGTGCTAACCACTTACCCTCTTCTATTTGGCTGCATATATTTATGCACGCCCTTCCTAAACGGACTCATCACATACCCAGCAAATGAAGCACCCACTATTATGGTTATAATGACGATGATGCAATTTATATTTAAATACACAGCACCTCCACCATTTTGTCGTAAACCTTAACATATTATTTTGCCTAGGGTTCATGTAATACACATATTCGTTACGACAAAGTCTTATCATTATTTATAGCCAGTGATAGTTCGAGAGACAGACGTCACAGTTCATATCATGCTATTGACGGAGGGAATGCAGTGTCTCTAATATTCATCCTCCCCAAGTACTATGCTCTCACGAGCCTAAAAATGGGCACACAGCCCGGGACGGTCTATCATAAGCCTCCCCCTGACCGTTCACCACTCGCCAATCCAAGAGACACAATCATGATCCTGCACCAGGCAGCAATCTCTACAGTGCGCCCGTAATCAGCGCACTGTAGTCTAAATTCACATAACTACAGACAATGACTCTGTGTCTCGTTCCATCATAGGCTTTGCAATCTTACCGATGGTTATAGAACTAGATACTTAATTGATATCACTCACCAATCATTGTAGTACTTGCCACACAAAGTATTCTCCTGCTCCTTACAGGAGCCGTTAGTAATTTTATCTATCATCTCTGCTTGACCACACCTCTCATCGTCAATTTTTTCCTAACCTTGCCTACCCGCCAACAACTATCTCCCATTTTTTTTTTTTTCCTTGTGTTATGGCTCTTGCTGCAAGGCACTTAGCCAATGTCAAGTCGAGCGGCGTGTTTAGCCACTGACATATCGAACATCTGAGCGGTGATTATAACAACTCTGCAGACTGTGAGATGTTTTTAAGTTGACGTTGACTTGACGACGTTTTGATTGCCGTGGAGCGCTTACATTAACCCCAGGAGAGAAATTACAATAGTTAAATATTTTTTTTACAAAGTAATATTATTCCTATCTACATGTTTTGCTAAGATTTGTATAACAACTTTATCAAAATTGGCCAAAATAGTATTGACGTTAGATGGAAGTTCAACCTTGTTTTTAATAAGTTGTTCATATAAACAAATCTGATTTAATTGACAGTTAAAAAATATATGATTAATTGAACCAACCTCAACACCACATTCACAAATAGGACTGTCTCTTAGTTTTATTTTATATAAAAATTCTGGAGAGCAGACATGTCCTAATCGAAGGCGAATTAAGGTACTTGTTACCTTTTTCTTAAACTTGAACTGAAAAAACCATGGCTTTGACGGGATAACTTTTTGTATCCTATAATATTGCGAATTGTTGTTCTTATTCCAGATATCCGACCAAGATTTAAATAGGACTGATGAGGAGACCATTGCCAGATCATTATTATAAATGTGATAAATGGACTGACTTCCATCAAGAACAGCGGCTCTAGCTGCCCTATCAACTACTTCATTACCACTTATGTTCCTGTGACTTGGGATCCATGCTAATTTCACTTCTATGCTAGATAAATGACAAGAAAGGAGAGATTCTTTAATTAAACATACTAGAGCAGATTTGGCAGAATTCTTCATAGAATTTGAGGATATAGCTTGAATGAAACTAAGGCTATCTGAAAAGATTACTGACTTTGTCAGATTATGTTCTCTAATATACTTAAGAGCCTGTAAAATGGCTGAGCCCTCACCTGTGTAGATAGAAGATATAGAAGGTAACTGAAAACGTTAAATATTACCAGAATTTTCGTGAAAAAAGGCACATCCAACACATTGATCATTATTGAGTTTTGATGCATCAGTATAAAATAAATTCCAACAATGCCACCTCTCCCTGATTGCATCCAAAACAATCTCATTAACTGATGTAGAATTTTTATGTATATCCAAGTTAATTATTTTTGGTTGATAAACTAGAGCTTGAAAAGGAATTGTATATAAAGGGAGTTTATTAAAAGTAACAATTGGAACATTAATGCTTTCTAAACAATAAAGACTATAAACTAAATTTGGCTTTGATTTTCTAGACCAAAAGGGAGTCTCTTCTGTCATATTTTTCAATAGTTCTAGCTTTGGACTAAGAGGATGGTTTTCTAGTTGTGCTAAACGAAAAATGAATCTGTTGGACAGATACTGCCTACGAATATGTAAAGGGGGATCCGAACATTCAACCTGAAGGGCCATAATAGGAGATGATTTCATTGCGCCTGTCACTAACCTAAGAGCCTTTGATTGAATTTTATCTAATTTTTTAAGGTCAGCTTTTTTGCTAGGCTCTAATATAATAGCTCCAAAATCCAAATGTGATCTAATTAAAGCATTGTATAAAGTTTCTGAGTGTAGGGATGAGCCCCCCACCAAGCACCAGACAGAGAACGAAGAATATTAATATTTTTTTCACATTTGCCAACTACATTATTATTATGCTTCTATGCTGCATTCGAGGACACTTATAATAATAACACCATGTAGTACACCCTTATAGCATCGTATTACCACACCTTTAGATCAGTATTCGGAAGATTAAAAGAAAAAATTGTTTCTGGGCATTGTCTATGACACCTCACTTGCCTGATAGCCCGCCATCTTATCGTCATTCACCTTTTGTGTGTCGTTAACGCCACACCTCATTTTTAATCCATTTACATTAATTTAATTGTGAAGTTTTATTAGTTTTCAGTTTACATTTTTGTGAAATCATTTTGAAAAATGTGTAGCTGAATTAATTATTAACAAAATCTAGTGTTTTTTCCATGAACGATATGTTCGTTTACCGCAGCAAAAAACTGTGAGTACTTTTACGTTTCTAGATTACCCTCATTAAAATATTCTGCTATCAAGCAATTAAAGTTACTTTATCCTAACTTACGAGTATCTATTAGTAGTGGCATAGCATAGCCCAACAAATATCTAAGCACCGTGCACAGCTTGAGTGGCGTAAAGTTAACTAACTTGGTAAGTCTGTCTTTGACTGTGCTATAAATAGGTCATTACATTATTTTGTACTTTAATTATAAAAAAGTACCACGCCGTCATTAAAATAACATTTGTGGGACAATCGCTAGTTTATAGCTATACTACTTAGGCCTTAATAACCAGCTGTTGTCTAATGAAAGCTTGATTCGAGTATTATTTCCGCAATTTGGCGGCGTGAGATGCCATAATAATGTCCACATACTCAAGTGTTATCTGACGATGGCATGACTGACATCTTATCTTGCCTATTTAATTTGATGGTGTCTGACGCCGTCATCGACATGAGGAGTTACGTAGCGGATGTTCGCGCTTTTAAGTGCTTTTTAATAAAGACATAACCGTTATCTCGCGTTTTTTGATATTGCGTGTGACGGCACCCTCAAAACTAACGTGATGTATTCGCATCCTTGAATGCTGTCTGATGATCTGACTTGGTCGACGCACTGTCGCCATTTTGTTGTGGTCTGTTATGACCTGATGAAAACGTTTAAACGAGTTGTTTGCGCTCTCAACTGCTGTCTAATGACTGCATGACCGGCAACTTTTCTTAATGTGGATAATGTAAACCATACCGAAAGAAGTAGCCGCTACTGCTTCTTGCTTGATACTGTTGCTGCTGCTGCTGTTGCTGTCGTTGCTGCTGTTGCTGCCTACTTGCTTGCCGCTACTGCTGCTGCTTGCTGCTTGTTGCTGTGGCATGAGTCTACACGTCGATGAGTTCTTCGATCTGCAGTTTAAAGTTACCTTGCCAGGCGCATTACTTTCTTAATGTGGCGGTACGTGATGCCATCCTGAAAGTAAATTTCTTGCTTTCTTAATGTGGTGGTACGTGATGCCATCCTGAAAGTAAATTTCTTGCTATCTTAATGTAGTGGTACGTGATGCCATTCTGATAGTAAACATAAGAGCATTTCCGGTCGGATATCCGACATGGTGCAAGGTCCTGCGTCCTATGCCGTCCCATCACATGATTTGATGGTTGAACAAGGGCCCCGAGCAACGAACAGCTGTTGGAACCATGCGAAGGACAACGTACCACAGTCAGTCAAAAGGGTCAAGTATCACCCGTTGTTGCAATTCTCCATACACGGATACTCTGTATCAATGCCGACCTGGTCCAGTATTTATGATAGTAATTTTTTTTTTGGAAAGCCAATAATCTCTCTTCCTCTTTTTCTCTGAACGTAAGGGGAGCGGCCAAACCATCCCATATATGACGTCAACCATCGCATATATGACGTGAAATATATCGCATGTAAGCTAATAAGATGCCGCACTTGTACCCAATCTGAGAAATTGTAACCTCTATTCACATAATCACATTTAATTATTTGAAGTAAATCTAACAAAAACAGGTTATCATTGACACAATCCAACTTGGAGGAAATAATGACTTGACTTAAAAATACCAACGTTATTATAAATACAATATGTGTGTTAACTTACACTGGTGTTGAAACCTTGGTATTAGACGATCATTCAATGTGCTGGCTATGGTGCCCATATGTCAAAACATCAAGATACCCTAATGCACATCAGTCAGGTGGATTGCATGTGGTTGGGAAATTCCTTTCTGAGTGAAAGTAACGCTTTATTTTTATTTTCCCAGCTTTTACAAAGGTCCGCTTACAAATATTGTAAATACAGTGTGACACTGAGGCAACTCTGCAAGCTCCGCTCGGCAGCCGAGTGTCAGCCAGGTATCACGACAGAAGGCACCACATACAGGTGCACTAACCCGGTCGAAGTTTCAACAATAATCAATTTTCTTGTTGCAATGTTTGAAAATCTATTGAAACACCTGACTGCTAATTTAATGAAACTCTAACCGACCTTCTTTCATTTCGTGCATTACTGACCTCAAATAGGTAAAATCAAATCTTATTCCTGATAGTAATGGAAGCCATAATGGCTAACTTTCAACATTTGATCGCAAGACATGATGATGTTAAAATTTTGTTGTAAAATTCTCGTCTCAAATGTACGTTATTAATGGAATAAATTAACCTGAATCTGAATACGATTGCCTAGTAGCAAGTTTGCTACAATTAAATGGCGTGGATAGGCCACGAAGAAGCTAAAGCAAGGACCATGCTTTTATTGACTCAAATGTGGTTAATTCTCTCATAGATAGAAATACATAGATAAAATATAAATAGATTTTGGAAACAAATCTAATTGAATTCATCGCTTGTTCTACGTATACCTTTCCCGTTGAAAGAGTTTTCGTTTAAGATATTTTAATAAGGTTGCTTTTATAGTCAGTTATTTAACTTAAAAGGAAATTTAACAATTGCCTTACATTCCTATTCAAAACATTCATTTATAGCTGAATACTAAACTTGAACAGTTGCAATTTTGCTTGCAATGAATTGAAGATAATTTTTCACTGCTACCCGCACATTATTATTTTGAATAAACTGTTTTATAGTATAATACTAAGTCAACTACATTGTAATTAAGATGAATCGTTGTTATCTACTAAACGTTTACAGTTCACGTTTAAAGACGTATTCCATGTATACTACACACACGTTTAGTCTTGGAAGTATATGTCATTGCCAAAACTGGCATCAAGTATATTAAAATAATATGATTCCAATAACTGTTACCTACTATGTTTGTTATAAAATCACAACATGGAAAATAAAGTTTTAACACTGATGTGAAACTTAAACCATAATTAGTAGTGCTGTCCTTTTTTATAGGATCAAGGTTCAATCTTACCAAAGTGGTACTAATAAACATAAGTAATAAATATACCTACGAGTAGATAAGTTTCTACACGTGTGACAATGAATACGTAAAGTTAGACATAAATACTTACCTACAATCATGCTAACTGTTTTTTAAAAAACTGATACAGCTAAGTACTTAGGTACATTATCTACATACTGCGAGCAGTTTAACTGGCATGATCAACTCATACTCTCATACACTGTTATTTATTATGCTATATCATTCAGAAGCTGAAACCTAAAATATGAGAATTTAGTTTTTTAACTTATGATGAACTGATGTTAAAAACAACAAACAAACAGAACATTGCACTGTTTGAGTATTGATTCGTGTTTTATATACTTATATACTTATTGAAACGTATATGTAAGGTCCTTACCTTTTTATCTTTGACCTTACCAATCACATAACAGTATCTTACAACCTGTGTAATCAGTACAACCAGTTAATAAAAACATCTTTTCTATATTTTGATACTTTAGTGGTTATTATAAATATTCACTCCAACACATTGGTTTAACCTTAAAAATTATAATTTTACAAAACTATTCCGAGTATTACATGAGTTTTTTACCAATTTACCAATGCAGAAACAAGATCATTCGAATGTACTGAATTGCATATCTACCGCTATTGGCAGTTACCAGTTACACGCTATGCGTCCTACTATGAAGTATACCTAATCACTGGATAAGAAGGTGTGCCTTTGGACGAAATTATTAAATAAAACAGAGTAAAAGAAGGCAACTAATTACGCATTAAGTTTCTTCTTTTCTATGTTCAGTAAGATAATATGTTTTGTTGTTTTTTACTTCAATTTGATTTCATATGGTGGTTCCTTTTCATATTCTACCAGTGTCTGAGGATCCCACAGCGGACTTCTCCTTGCGTTTACTTATCCTGGCTGCAACATTTTCTAAACATCTACATGGTGTTATTATTATAAGTGTCCTCGAATGCAGCATAGAAGCATAATTGATGGTTAATAGAACTTACCTAAGTGAATATAAACCATAATTATGCGAGATGCTGCATTCGAGGACACTTATGTCCCGCCTGTCCCCAAATGCTTACTGCCCGATTGTTGCAGACAGCACAATTGTACTGGCAGGATAAGTAACTATACTCTAAAAAGAATGACGATAAGATGGCGGGCTATCAGGCAAGTGAGGTGTCATAGACAATGCCCAGAAACAATTTTTTCTTTTAATCTTCCGAATACTGATCTAAAGGTGTGGTAATACGATGCTATAAGGGTGTACTACATGGTGTTATTATTATAAGTGTCCTCGAATGCAGCATCTCGCATAATTATGGTTTATATTCACTTAGGTAAGTTCTATTAACCATCAAATATGATCAGACCCTGTCATCTTCGCATCAAATACTACCCCCAAAAACTTAGCATTAACTTGAATTGGAATACTCTGTGATTTATGAACTATATTTAAAGATGAAGGAATGCTGCGCCTCCTAGTAAAAACTACAATGGCACTCTTGGTGGGAGACAAATCTAGTCCATGGGACTCTAACCACAAACCTAATGAGTCAAGTGCATTCTGAACAAAATTAGCTGCATCTTCAATGTGCCGATTTATAGAGTAGATAGCTATATCATCCGCATATTGCAGGATAGAACAGTGTTGATTAATAGACTGGTCTAGATCAGATGTATATACATTATATAATAAAGGGCTTAATACTGATCCTTGAGGTAACCCTTTCCAAACCAATCCATTGAAGGCATTATCTGAGTTTATACGTAAGGAGATCTCTCTGCCAGACATAAGATTTTTAATAAAACAGACTACTTTCTCAGGAATACTTAACTGGCGCAATTTGCTACTAAGTACCGAGAGTAGTACATTATCATAGGCGGCAGATATATCTAAAAAAGCAGCAACAACAGAGTGGTTTTGGGAAAAAGCTATCCTCACATCTGTGGATAAGAGACAATGACTGTCAGTTACACTTCTGCCTTTTCTGAATCCAAATTGGTTTACTGCAAGAGCACCTGAATTTTCCAAAAACCACTCTAATCTATTTTTTAATAAGTGTTCCATAATTTTACAAAGAGCAGATGACAAAGCAATTGGGCGGTAAGAAGAATGATCTTCTGGGTCTTTTCCTGGTTTCAAAATAGGAATTATAATCTGTGATTTCCATGATAGAGGAATATCACCTGACTCAAATATTTTATTAACAAGATTAAGAATAGTACATTTCGATGCAAGTGCGAAAAGTATGTCATTACTTCACGAGTACCGAGATATCTTGCCGCGAGCCGAAGGCAAGTGGCAAGACTCGGGACGAGTGAAGAATGACATTTCCGCACGTGTATCGAACGACGTTTTTTAACACAGTTGCGAAAAAATAAATCAATTTCAAACTCTGATTCACTCATTTTATAAACAATTTTTTCATTTGACATTTGAAGAAAATTTTTGACATTATGAAGAGGTGTTTTTTTTTAGCTTTTATTCGACTAGAATGGATTTTGTTAATATTATTGAACCCACTTCAAAGAAAGTTTTTTTTTCAAATGCCTGTTCTATAAGACATAAACAATTGTTAAATATAAAACATTGTACTATTATTACCTAAGTATTGTTTTTTACGATTATTTGTGTATCGTATATTTATAAAAACAATATCGAATGTTGCCTTTGGAAACTTAAAAAATGCTTGCAGTAAGAAAAAACGCCTCTTCATAATGTCAAAAAATTTGACAGGCGTTTCGGCGGCTATTCCGTTCCATTCAGACAACTTATTAAGAACGGTTTTTCAATATTCAATATTAAAAAAAAAACGTGTTATAATGATGGAGAGGTAAGTAATAAAATATGAAATATGTATATTTTTCGTATTCTTACATTAACAGTAGGTTTTTATGTTGATTACGATGTTTAAAGGAAATAAATATTAACACTCATCAATAAGTAGTCATGAATTGGAACAAGTATAAATTTAAAAAAATTGGAAAAGTAAAAAGCACTAGTTCGCGAAAACCAACTTTCCGCACGATATACAGCTACGAAAAGTACCACTTTTTGAGCAACTGTGTTAAAAAAAGGTTATGGCAAAGAGGACCCGCTTTTACTATAAAAGAATATACAATGCCATCATGGCCAGGGGAAGAATCCTTTAATGAGAATAAAACTGTTTTTAATTCATTTAAGCTAAATTCTTTATCAAGCATATGATCTGATGAACCAAAAGAGTATGTTGAAGGTAAGTCATTAAGCGATGGAACCATTGGAGGAGCTAATTTATTAATAAAGTTATTAGCCCATGCTAGAGAAGAAGCAGGACTAGGAGCCACAAATCCTTTGCGAAATCTTCTAATATTTTTCCAAACAATTGAAGGTGGAGTACTAGGAGAAACAGATTCACAGAATGATTTCCAACCATTCATTTTCTTAATTGCAAGAGTTTTGCGGCATCTAGCCCTAACTTTTTTTAAAATTATATAGTTATCAATATTCATATCCCTAACATAATTAAGTTCGGCTATATTACGTTCCTTTACTGCATCAGAGCATTCTGAATCCCACCATGGCTGTGAAGGAGAGTGACGTATGTTGGACTTTTTTAAAGGAATAGCCTCTACAGCAGATTTATGAATCAAATCAACAAGAAGATCTTGTGTATCCTCGATATTAACTACTGAATCTAACACATTATGGATACTTGCTTCTAAAGAAGTAGAATAAGCATCCCAATCAGCCTTAGACAATCTATACTTCTGCAAAGGAGGAAGAGAGGGACCTGGGTTATTTTTTTCCGGAAATTTTATAATTATTGGGAAATGATCACTATTATGAGAATTAGTTAAAATATTCCACTCTAATTCCGTGTTTAATTCAGGAGAACACAATGAGACATCAACCGCAGAGGCGTTTTGATAAGGAGCGGTACGTCTAGTAGGTCTTCCATCATTTAAGCAACACAATCCTAACTCATCCAAGATAGATATTAATTTGATGCCGTTATTATCCGACAAAGTTGAACCCCAAGATATATGGTGACAGTTAAAGTCACCCATGATTAGAACAGGGCTAGGAATATCTTTTATAATAGAATAGAATTCCGTCAAAATTCTGTAAGACGGGTACGGAATATCTATAGACTGACACATACGATATGTCAAAAATGCGGGCTGCCACAATAAAGATATTATTTGAATGAGATGGGAGTTGAATTGGAGAAAAAGGAATATTATTTTTGACAATCAAAGCTGCACCATCCCAACCATCAACTCTGTTATCTCGCAAAGTTGAGTATCCGGAGAGTTTAAAAAAACGATGAGGCTTCAACCAAGTTTCCGCAATAGAAAATATAATAGGATTGAATTTAGTACATAAGTATGACAATTCAGATTTTTTATTGATTAAACTACGAGCGTTCCATTGAACGACCGTATGCATTTTGGAGTTTTATTTAGAATATTACAAAGCGATTCAATTTTTAAAGCAACGTTGGACGGTATTCTATCAAGATTAAGTAACATAATAACAGTACCCAAAAGAGAGTCTAATACTTTTTCGTTAATCTGTCCATCTACATCTGTATTGTCACTGTGACCAAGTAACTCACCTGATGCTGTCTCTATATAAGATTGACTCTGATAGACATCAACTTTAGAGCTTTGCAAAGCACATCCATTACGAGAAGATGGAAAGTTATAACTGTTAACAATGTCTTGATGAGCTCTCTTATCATACCCTGGCTGTAGGGGAGTGTGAATCTTACGAGGTAAAGTTACTGTTTTTTTATAAGACACCTGACTAGGAGCCGACTTGGTGACTTCAGCAAAAGACCGTCTCGATGAAGGAATTAGCTGGGAAGCCTCTAAGAAAGATATTGCTTTTTCAGTCATCGCCACTTTGATCTTAATTTGTCGATCGAACTCAGGGCATTTTTTGTCAGTAGCTGCATGAGAACCCGAACAATACAGACACGAAATTCTGTCATCCGGGACCGGACATTCTTTACCTAAATGAGGTTGAGCGCATTTTGAACAACGAGGCTGCGACCTACACTGTGATTGAACTGTACTTTTTATAAATGGAAAGGAAACTACATTGCCCGCGCCAATCACTGATAATCGTAAATCATTAAATGAACCTTGTACTCACCTGGGTACTACCGCACAAAGTAGCCTTACTGTTCATAGTGAAACACAAACTGAAATGTCAGTATTGGATCCAAATATGTCACACAAAAGTAGTAGCACCACTAAAGATAACAAACCGAAATTTTTTCGTCACTGATGAATTTAAAGTACTGGTTCAAAATATACAAAGCTTAAAAAATAAACCTCACATCTTAGAATCTTTTTTGGCAAATAAGAACATTCAGGCCATCTGCTTGACCGAAACTTGGATATCCGAAAATTAACGAGACCTCATAACACTCACGGACTACACGTTTGCTGCGGCGTTCTATCGTAAACAACACAGAGGAGGGGGAGCGGCTATCCTACTCAGCAAAAACATCGAGTATATCAACCGGCCGGACATCGCAGAGCTATCTCACGAATTCATCGTTGAACTTTGTGGGGTAGAAATTCCTAGTCATAATATTTTGTTAATATGTATATACAGACCGGATCGCGATATTGAAACCTTTTATAATTGTCTCAATGGGCTCATTGATAAAATTAAATACCAATAGCAAAAGAAATATATTGTAATAGCAGGCGACTTTAATATAAATGTACTCTCAAATTCTAGAGGCAGCCAAACACTAATCAATACTATGTTATCCTTGAATCTCCACCAAATTATCCAAGAACCAACTAGAGAATCAAATGCATCAAGGACCTGTATAGACCTGATTTTCACAAATAATAAAAATCACTCTGTAACCGTAGAAAATTACGGCATATCTGATCATAAGAGCTTATTGTACATACAATATGTAAAAAATATGAATTGCAATAACAAACCTCGGTACTCAACTCATAGGATTTTTAGTAAAGATAATATGGCGGCTTTTAAACTAGCAATTCAACAAATAAACTGGAATAATCTATTGTCCGTAAAGTATATAAATCATTTGTAGGTCAATGTATTCATTTTTGTAATAAATTACCCGACGTAGTTTTAGAGTTACCCCTTCCAGCACTTAAAAATTACTTGAAAAAGTCGTTGATGTCAAAGGCGTACTATAGGGTCAAGGACTATCTAACGGACAAAAATGCTTGGCCTAAACCAGAAAATTAACTAATGTTTAATGTTCAATAGCTTACCTACTACTCGTACATACCTCATAAAAATCATGTAAACGCTGTATCTTGTCTAGGGGACACGGTTTATGTAGGAAGACATGTCAAAACTGTTTTGTGTGATGTATATATATATATAAATTTTCTCGTAGTCATTCTGACATGTTTTCCTGCAAAACTACGCAGATATTTAATATTATTTTTACAGTTTTATATAATGCTAGAATAAGTAGTGACATTGTTATATTTTTTATTAAAAAAATGACTAACTGTTGAGTTTCTTGCGGCGCTTCTTCTCAGCAGTGGTCTCCTCTTGGGAAGCGCTGGTAGATTTTGACGTGTAAAAGTGCCTGGGCGGCCTACTTACTGAATAAATATCTTTGTTTTTTATCTTTTTTATCTTTTATATAATAATAATAATAACATAAATAAA
The DNA here is from genome assembly GCA_963241965.1 of Tortrix viridana. Classification (NCBI taxonomy): domain Eukaryota; kingdom Metazoa; phylum Arthropoda; class Insecta; order Lepidoptera; family Tortricidae; genus Tortrix; species Tortrix viridana. The sequence continues at coordinate 1,576,599 of OY725177.1, read as the reverse complement.
AACTACGATACTTTTTCTAATAAAATAAATGAACTGCTCAATAAATTGATACCAAAAAAACAATTAAAATTAGAAACGTGAAACCAAAAACTTGGCTTACGAAAGGGATAATGCGCTCGTGTAAACATAAAAGGCTATTAAAAATACTCAAACAATCGACAAAGAATAATATCATCACAAAACATTACAAAAAATACGGGAAAATACTTAAGAAATGTGTAAAATTATCAAAAAAGGCCTATTATTGTAAACAAATGAGGTGTTCGGATAATAAAACGAAAACTATATGGAACATTATCAATACCATCAATAATAAAAAAAAAACAAATCTTTACCAAAAAATCTGTTACTTAAAATGCCACATGGGATAGTAAATTCACCAAATGAAATAGCACACGCTTTCAACGAGTTTTTTGGGTCAGTAGGCGACATAGAGTACATTGAATATTAGGACATAGAGGCGTCAGTCAAGACTTTCGAAAGCAGCGACATCTATTGATGTGTTACGGCAACTTTTCGACGCCCTATATAATTATAACTATATATGCGCACTACGAATGCCGCGGCGGGAATTTTAAATATTGAGTCATAATGGAAATTGAGAAATCTCGTGATATCCACTGAGATCACCGGAGAGGATCACCCAGGTACAATAAATAATACTTGGGTGATCCTGTCAGGTGATCTCAATGGATATCACGGGAAATCTCAGCTCATTCTCAATATAATAAAGAAAAATGAACGGGATCATCTTAGGATACAAAATTAAAATAACCAAACCGTTTCATTACTGTTTTATTCTCTTACATACTTGTTAATAAGTCAACAGGACAAGGGCCCAATTACAAAAAATACATCTTACGTGCTAACCATACTTCATTTTATTATATTATTTAAACAACATTTTTGCCCTTGTTCTTCTGACTCCGTCAATAAGTAAAATCAAAACAATAACAAACGGGGTAACTTGTTTAAATCACATCAAACCAGCGACTAACTAAACCTCATCGACAATGTAATAGGGCATTTTCGCGGGAAGAGACCCATTACCTTGTTTTGTCAAAGTTATGAAATTTTAGGTGAAATCTGTTTAGAATAGAAGGAGTACTTTTGGTTTAAATTGTAGAAATCATGTGCCCCTAATTTCGATTCCATTTTGTTACATTGCATACATGATGGATCACCGTTACAAAACAGGACTGTTACAAAATGGAACAGAAAACATGTATTAAAAGCATAGGACATGTTTCTTTTACTATTTAGATGAAGAGTACTCCTGATTCTGAGCAGACATCACCTAAAATTTCCCAATTGTGAGAAAACACGGTAATTGATCCATTCTCGCGGAAATGCCCAATAACTATAACAAGAATTATTAACAACTTTATTACAGATGTATTGAAGCAGTAAAAGCAAAATTGGACTAAACTCACGGTTACGATCGTTGTTGTTTGTGTCTTACTGAATTCGTGCTTTTATTCAATTCAATTAAAACTTTTTCTTTCAGACAATGTCCATATTGTTAGTTACAAAAACTTAGCCTATGTTAGTACAACTATAAATTAAAATAAATTATAAATACAGCAGCCTTTTGACTCCATATGAATGGAGTTCCAGTGCTTCATTATAGCGCAGACAGGAGTGCTCCAAACTAGTTGCAGGAAACTGTTGCGACTGTCCCGCACGCGACGCATCAAAGAGGCTGACCTCTTACGCATTATTGCACTAAAGCCGTCTGTACGCCCCTCCTCGAAAATTCCAGATGCGCTACAGAAGCGTGGCAGTCCCATCAGCATCCTAAAACCATTGTTGTACTGGATACGTAGGGCATTAAGCGTCTTCTTAGTACACTTGGTCCACAGGCCGCACGTGTAGAAAGTCTGACAAAACGCCTTGAAAAGAGTAGCTTTGACAGACCGATCACACCGCGCAAACCTACGGGTCAACATGTTGCAACGTACAGCCAATGCCCTACGTTCCCTCTCCACATCCAAGTCGCCCCGGAGATCCTCAGTGACCCAGTGCCCCAGATACTTAAAGCGAGACACTATGTTAAGAGCAGTCCCACGGTGTCCGGCCTTTTCGCCGCACTTTTTTTGTCCGAATTTCACTTGCCAACAAACTTTTCGCCGACGAGTCACTTTAAAACTAACTATTGCCAGCTTTTTGTATGACAACGTTTCATTTGGTAAAATTATTGTAAAGCAGATTATTATAATGCCTCAAAACTTTTGGGATATGTATCATTTGTCAAATCTTTCACTAGGCCAAACAACTATAAGACGAATAACGTTTCGTCAGTGCAACAGTTCCCTTTTCAAACATTAGGTAAATTTTTAAGCATGCAGCGAGCGAGCAAGATGGATCTGGGAAGAAGCGACTAAGGCGGGAGCGAAGCTCCCGCCTTAGTCTTCGGTGTTAGGTTTTTTTTTTGTAACAGCCCAGAACATGTATAAGTGAGCGGTTGTGCTTACCCACGATGTTAATAATATTACATACCTAGTTACTAAACGGAATTCTATTTAATAAAACATTTGGTAAACAATAAACAACTAAATGAATATTACGCTAACTAAAAGATTCTACTATATGAAAGGTAGCATTTTAAAAAGTGGCTTTATAAAAAAAAAAAACCAAACATACAGTTGCTAATCGTGAGGTTGGGAAATAAAACGATATCTTTTGATCATTCGGCGAAATGAAATTCTGCGAATTATTGGTTGGGAAGTGATAATCGGCAATTAAATTTTCTGTGATAAATAAGAGAACCCAGTCCCACACAGGCAAACGATAGGCACTTCGTATGCAGCCTTCTTGCCAGCCCCAAATATGAGAATCTCGCTCTTTTTCGCGTTGTATCTAAGGCCATGGGCCACCGCATAGTCCTTACATATCCTGAGGAGTTTCACAAGAGCGCTGATGGCTGGGCACAGCAGCACCATATCAACCCGATATTATTTCCCGTTGAACGGCACGGCCTGGCACGGTTTCGCCGTCACTGCGAAGGCCGGTTGTACACACACGTTTTTTTGTCGTGAAAAATTACGTTTGATTCGCCGTGTGTAGAGACGGTTGGCAGTGTTGTATGGATTACTGTGAAAGTTTGTGTATATGGGAGCCAATTTCCAGCACACAGTGCGCCACCGTCGGTGCACCGAGAGGCAAGCACGGCGCATACGTGTCTCTACACATGGCGGATCAACCGTAATTTTTCACGACACCAAACCGTGAGTGTACAACCTGCCGAAATGTGTGGAATTGTATAGAGACCATACATTTCGGCCCCCTGCTTCGCCGTGACGGCGAAACTGTGCCGGGCCGTGCCGTTCAACGGCAAATTATAAAAACTCCCAATGGTAGTTATCATTTGTGTTACTACTTGATAAACCAGGATTTGACCCACTTTTGCCCTCGTTGCCTCAATTAACTACTAAACGGATTGTAACAGAATACTCTGTTACAAACCACATTATTGATTTATCTCACAGTTTATTTTACTCAAAGGATGGCGACAGGATGTTGATTCCGAAAAGCTAGTAACTAGACGTTCTAAAAAACTTTGAACAAATTCACAACAACTCCTTTAATTTTAATAATGATGCAGTTCAGGGAAGCCAACAAAAACAGAATGGGGAGGAGATTTAATTCTTCGCACTTCCAATACTACTTGATAAGACTCAATAATTGGGTTTGTAGACAGTGGGAAAGAGAGGTCTAATAAAAATATAGCTGACCATACACTGGTGTTCATGATTCGTGGAATATCTAAAAACTACCAACAGCCAATTAGCTATTCCTTTTGCAGCGGTACTGAAAAGAAACAGTAAGCAGAGGCTATACAGGACCACATCACATCAGAAAACTAAAATTAAGCGGGTTTGAAGTTTTCGCTTGGTCACAGTTTGTGACCAAGGCTTCATCATGAGCCCTATTCATTATTTAATAGAAAATACATAAGAAAAGTATATACGAAACAATTTAGAATTAAAAAATAACGTGTTTGAAGTTGATGGCAATGAAATAATACCACTGTACGACCCTCCTCATCTCCTCCTCATCAAAGGGATACAAAATAATCTCATTACCAAGAATTTAACATGCTACAATAGGGTGGTCCTTATTTTTCGACTTTTGAATTATCCCCAGGGCACTTTGTCATTTGATTATATACATCGAAATATGAAATAAGTTTTTTTTTTTTTTTTGTTAAGATTTAGAGGTCGCTACCAGCTGTCAAAGTTTTTACAAAAAGCGTTGAAGGACAGCTTAAGTGATGTTTCATTTAAGTGTTTGAATATAATAAATTTATTACAACCAATGAAGAACAAAAACAATATTTGCTTTTGTTGGTGAAAGAGTATAGGAAAAAGTACCCTAATACTAACAAGTCAACCCTTGTAGTTTAAAAATAAATGATTAAAATATCTACAGTATCTACATCAATAACATGCACATAACAACAACAATATTTTATTAATATTTTTAATTTCCTGGCTTTATGAATAAAATAATCCAATAAAAACAGATTTTGAGTTTTTATTTAAAATTCAGACCTTCAAATTTCAAAAAAAAATACTGAAATAGTTTATTATGGTATATACCACCGCCTACAACAATTTTCTGCTTGCCCAAAGGTCAACTGGTAGAGAATGCCATTAGGCATTAAGTTCACCTTTTGTACTCAAATTTGTATTTTTGTGCAATAAAGATTAAATAAATAAATAAATAAATAATAATCAAATTACGTGGTGCCCCGCGAAATTAAAGTAAAATATTTTTTTTCTCAGGAATAAGGAATATGCCAAATAAATAAGAAAAAAAACTGCGAAGTGGGAACACATAATGAAATTATACGAGGTAAATCCGGCGTACAAATTTGTTGCCAAAATTAACGGAACAGTAGTTAAAGAAGAATACATAAGCTATACCTACAGCCTCTGCTGTTTATTTTCAGTACTCTCGCTGCAAAAGGAATAGCTAATATGCTGTTTGTAGTTTTTAGATATTCCACGTATCATGAACACCAATGCGTGGTCAGCTATTTTTAGGGTTCCGTACCAAAATGGTAAAAAGGAACAAAATGGTAGAAAGGAAAGGAATGGTGAAACTTCGTTGTGTGTCTGTCTGTATGTCACAGCAGTTTTTCTCAGCAACTACACATGATATACACCGTGGGCCCGAGGAGCCCGACAGATTTTAACAGCGTGTTCTCGAATTAATTAAGAGTTAAAAATGTCGTATAATTCGGTCTAGTTTTTGAGATATATAAATTTTTGTATTTCACACAACTTTTTACGAAAACTTAGGTGCAACAAACCTTTATAAATTGCAACGTTGCCGCTCTTATACTCACGTTACGGCAAATAAAATCATATCAAAAGCAACTAAATCTACGGAAGACCGCTCGCAAAATGTATCTATAACCTTTACGGTTTATATTTGTCTACGCCATGCCCTGGATTTAGTTATCTTTGATATGACACATATGAGAATGAATGAATATGACAAGATTGACAAGTACGCTTGTGTCATTGTAATTGTTTACATGTCAATCATTCGGGAAAATTCATATTCTCAGAAAATGCAAAAATGCAAGATTTCTGTACAATCAAAGCATCTACGCGTCATTTACAACTTGTCCACTTAATCCACAGACAACAAGAGTAGAATTACATTCCCGACAGAATCTTGGTAATCGGTGCAGTAGTTTTTGAAATAATCGCGAAGATACAATTGGCCAACGAAAATGTTGAGCACTTTAGTGCCTTGTCATAATAAACTTCAAACTGAAAATCAAATGACATTTAAGCATGACAATGATAATGACAGCCACAATGACAGGGTTCTAAGTATTTTTATGGGCTGACTGTACAAACATACGTACATGATCATCTTTTTTTCAAGTCGGTTAAATAGATAATTTCACTACTAAACTGTCCAGTGCACAGTGGCACAAACGTTTATAAGCACTAATGTTACATTAGGCCACCTTCTGTCACTTTTCTCACCTTTTCTCATTAATCATCACAGGAGGGTTCACTCAGCCTTAAGCAGGCCTCACAATCCACGCATTATTTATTTGATTTTGTAATTATAAAACTCTTTTCTGAAAAAACAGGCAACCGTTGCTTAAGGGACATGCCTTATGAGTAATCATTATGTTAAAAAGGATTTATGAGTAAAAGTGAATAGATTCTACTTAGTAATCATTTATGCCTATTATGCAATCATTTTCTTTTTCATGACACGGGTTTGTCTCTTTCTTCCACTAGACTTTTCTAACATTACTGGCTAGAAAAGGAGACAAAATAACATTCATTAAATGTCAAGGGGAAGCCCCATAATAAGTAAGAAATGCAGTAAAAAGCGTTGCCAGTCGTCTTAAAGCATTGTTTCCTAGAGAAGCAAAAATATTTGATTTATTGTGTATGAAAAAATCGAAAATTAAAGAAAAGCGAATCCGATCTATGTCCATATAACATATTTTACTTCTTATGTTATGACCTCAGGAATCTGCTGTTAAAATCTGTCGGTTACCTCGGGCCCACGGTGTATACTTGAAAGGCATAGTTGTATAACTTGCTTGCCCGCATTTGTTTTTAAGTAAAAAAAATATGAAATTAATTTTATACATAATTGAAAATAATGGTTTGACCTGCCGACTCTTAAGCAGAGGGTCGTAGGTTCGAACCTGGGCTCGCACCTCTAAGTTTTTCGGAATTTATGTGCGAAATATAATTTGTAAATTTAACATGAGCTTTTCGGTGAAGGAAAACATCGTGAGGAAACCTGCACACACTTGCAAAGCAATTTGACGGTGTGTGCGAAGTTCTCAATCCGCACTGGGCCCGCGTGGGAACTATAGCCCAAATCCTCTCATTGTGAGTGTAGGCCTGTGCCCAGCAGTGGGACGTATATAGGCTGGATTATTATTATGATTTGATTACAGCAAGTGGGGTGTCATATGAAAGGGCTCAATCTGCACATCTCAACACTATTTTTTTATAATTTCTCTCCGAAGTTTATGAACCGAAAAATCTGAAATTATCACGTTCCCATATGTGTAGCATTTTAGGGTGCATGCACCACGGATGATGCATGACCCCTTGTGAACTTAAAGCGTTGCCAAAATTTTCACGTATGAGCTAAATGTTTTTTGTTTATGCTTTAAGTTCTCAAGGGGTCAAGCAGTTGTGGTGAATTTGTTCAAAGCTTTTTGGAACGTCTTTTTACTATACAGTGAATTACAGTGACAAGGCTTCAGTTTTACTGCATATGTGTCTTTGGTCTTCTACAGTTTCTTAATATGTTCGGCCAGAGTAGTAGCTTCGGTACAAAACCGTGCCGTGTAGATGGACTTTGACCCTGAAATACATTTTTAGTATCTAAATAATATAAGTAAGTAAGTAAGTAATGCTTTATTGACAAGAAAATACAATTCTCTTAAAAGTATTATCCGGCGGACCCCAAACTAGGCTGAGCCTGGATCTTGGGCATCCTCGAGTGGAGTTATACATACATGATCAAATAAACTATATAACCTTATAGGACCTTAACACATGGAAGTTAAAAGCTAATCGTCACAGTACTACGTGCACACAAGTACCTATAGTTATGTACAATTACACGTAAGAAAAAACAAATAAGATATGTGAATGGAAGCATGCAGTGCGCGCGCGCGTGTTTGAGTGTGTGTGTGTGTGTGTGTAATGTGTAGTGTGTATGTGTGTGTGTGTATCTGGGTGTGTTTGTTGTAACAAATCTAAACCAAAAGCTTTTCCGTGTCTTCATAAGATTGCGTTTTGAGCCAACATTTGAGATTTTTTTTTAGTTTAAATATAGTCAAATTTTGTATCTCACAGACCTTATTGACAGCATTATACACCAGGGTGTGCGAGAAAGCGGGAGAGCGACGGGCAAAAAAGGATTTTACAGTCGGTAGCAGAATATTCTTTCGCCGTCTTCTATTTAATTGTGCGTGACTCGGAATCGAATGTGTCCTGCGATGTGTGCGTATCACTGCTTTTATTATGAACAGCTGTCTCACTCTCAGTAGGCCCGCCTCTTTGTACAGCAAGTCGGTTGGGTGGCGAAAAGGTTTTTTTAACATAACCTTGATCACAGCACGTTGTGCTCGTTCCACTTCTAACATTGCACTCTTTCCGCCACTGCCCCATACCGCTGCACAGTATTGCAAGATGGAGACACATAAACCGTCATACACACGCAAAAGCACATCCGGAGGGGAGCAGTCTCGTAATCTTTTAAATACATAAATGAGCTTCCTGACCCTTTTAGCGAGTGTTGTGATGTGTTGCTTAAACGTCAGGTGCTGATCTATGACGAGACCCAGGTACTTAACCGAGTCGCTTCTTGTAATTTTATCGCACGAACAGGGCTGGGTAGAGTTCCTTGGCAAGACTGAGTTACTTAAATGGCATCGGTGAATTTGAAGTTTCACAGAACAGGGGGGAGAACCAGTTGATGTTTTAGAGAACGCTATGTAATTAGTCTTCTCAACATTAAGAGTGAGCAGGTTACTGTCGAGCCAGACAGCGATTTGCGAGAGACCATTTTCAGCTGTAATGAATACTTCCTCCCAAGACTCGCCGCGGAAAAGAACTGCGGTATCGTCTGCATAACATATAATATCAGTGTTAGTGAGGTTTTGCTTAAGGATATCATTCATGTAGATCGTGAAAAGCTTCGGCCCGATAATGCTCCCTTGAGGGACCCCAAAATTTGTGTAACATTGATTGCTTAGATTATTTTCAACTCTAACGACTTGACTGCGGTCAGTTAAATAACTAAGAAACCACTCCAGTGCTTTTCCACGTATTCCTAACGCTTCTAGTTTTTTTATCAAGATATTAACGGACACAGTATCGAACGCCCGCGCCAGATCTAAAAATACTCCTATGCATTTTTTCCCACTGTCCAGATGTTTAAAAAGTGTATCGGCAAGTAAAACTGCTGCGTCTTCCGTGGATTTACCAGGCCTGAAACCAAACTGGTTTTCCGACAGCAGCAAGTTTTTTTCTAAATAATTTGAGAGCCGTGTGTTAACAATTTTTTCCAATATTTTCGAGAAAACGCTCAGTAGTGAGATGGGTCGGTAATTAGCCGGGGAATTTTTCTGTCCCTTCTTATAGATGGGAGAGACCACCGCTAACTTCCAACACTTGGGGAAGCAACCACTCTCCAGACTTAAATTATAAATATAGGTAAGTGGGGCAATAATAAATTGCCTAACGTGTTTAACAAGCAGTGGTTTACAACCATCAAGTCCGGGAGCACTATCTGACTTTAGCTGTCTAATGAACTTATCAACTTCGCATTCATCAGTAGGTTGCATAAAAAAAGAGGACATTGGAGTAGAAACAGGTCTAAATTTGGCAGCCAGTGAGCTCGGAGTTTCGGAGAGTTTAACCAGGATTTGATCTGCAAGCGTTTTACCTATTGATGTGTAGTATTGGTTGCAGGTGTTAAGTGATTCTTGGACTGTGCTCCGAGTTTTTGTTAACTCACTGGTGTAACTCGTTTTGGCAGGCGTTTCACATATTGATTTTATTGTTTTCCAGAGCTTCTTCGGATTATTTTTGTTTTCATTAATTTGTTCGCTCTCGTATGCTGATTTTAGATTAAACAACAGATTATTTAAGAAGTTCCTGTAGCGAATGTAGATGTGATGGGCCATTTGATTATCTGGAGCGGCTTTGCAGTGACTGTGCAACCTGTCCCTATGTTTCATGCACCTGATAAGACCGGCACTTATCCAGGGTTTAATGGAAAATTTGGAGCGACTAACTTTAATCTTGATGGAATTTTCATTGACAGCGGTTGAGATAATGTCACTAAAATGCGCAGCAGCCGTGTCCACATCTTTGGCGACAGTTACGGCCGACCAGTCAGCTTCACTGAGAGCCTTTGCAACGGCTGTATAGTTAGTTTTTGTGGTCCAGCGATTTTGGGACCTGTTGGGTTTTGGGCAATGGATTCCTGCCATGATAGCGTTATGATCAGACACAGAACATTCGCACACAATACCGATAGCGGGAAGAGAAGTTTTCATAAATATGTGGTCAATACAGCTAGTATTCCTAGTCGGTTTCGTGATAGCTGGGAGAAATCCGTGTGCACTCATCAAGCATAGGTAATCACAACAATGACTATTGGCAGAATTATCTGAGATATCTATATTGATGTCTCCCGCTACCACGACCTGGTTTGTTTTGATTTTGGTCAGTATACAATCAAGCGAGTTAACAAAATTATCAGTCCGTGTAAAAGATGGGGAACGATATATACCTATAAATGTGATCTGGTCGGCAATATTTACCGATAAGCAATTTGCATCAGCTAATTGCAACTCCGACGCCGAAACATTCAATGTATCCCTAACGTATACGACCACCCCACCGCTTTTGTAGATGAATTTGGTTGTATGGAACGCAACGTAGCCCGCTAACTGATTAATAACCGGGTCCTCGCTGAGCCAACACTCCGACAATATTATGACGTCAAACTCAACACCTGAACGCTTAATGGCAACGACGAGACTGTCAAAATTTCGCTGCAGGCTTCTAACATTTATACACAGTACCTTAATATTGTAATTAGAAGTCAAAAGGTCTTTGCAGTTCTCCAACATCCCCAGTGAGTGACATTCAATTGAGATAGTGTTATCAATATCCTCTATATATATCTCTATATATAAAACAAAGTGGGGTTAGTTACATCATTTATAACTCAAGAACGGCTCGATGGATTTTTATGAATTTTGGCACACAGATAGTTTATTACCTGAAATAACACAAAATATATTTTTTATCCCGGAAAATTGTTAAGTTCCTGATGGATAAGCAAAAAATTACTATGTATATAAGTGTGGAACTCTATTTACAAGCTTTTTTTTAACTTGCAATGTTGTTTGGAAGTTTGTTAGTTATTTAGTTTACGGTCAAATCTTGCAAGTAAATCCGATTTAGCTAAAATTTGGTATACCGACATAACTTTGGTGTCAATGCCATAATTATGGAACCATGGAGCTGATCTGATGATGCAGTCGAAAGGCAGTCATAGGAACTCCACAACAAAACAAGATAACCGCGTCGTGTTTGGGTGCAGTGCAGTGAGTCTCGTGTGTCACAGTATAAATATAATAAATATAGCTAAAGCAGTAAATTAGTATCATTGTAATAAGTTATCTATGTTTAAAAAATGACCAACTGTTGAGTTTCTTGCGGCGCTTCTTCTCAGCAGTCTCCTCTTGGCAAGCGCTGGCAGATTTTGACGTGTAAAAGTTTTTTTTTTTTTTACTTACTGAATAAATATCTTTTATCTTTTAAAAAAACGATGAACAACGTCACGTCTCAACGAGACCCCTAAGCAGACATGGCAGTGCTGTCACTGCTGTCAGTGGCGGGTGTCGTGTGGAGACGAATGGTTTCCTGGAGAAGAATAAAATACAAAGCGACACCATTCGTCTCCGAGCGACACCCGCCACTGACAGCACTGCCATGTCCGCTTAGGGGTCTCTTTAAGAGCTCCACATTTTTTTATGTACTATTTTCATATGTGGCAACAAATGTTTTCTTATTCTTATCCTTATGACGTTTAAGCAAAAAAAATACAGTCGGCAAGAAAAGCATGTCCCAAAAAAGAAAATTAAACTTATTTTGTTGGACAAGAATCGACTGACGATTCTAAACGTAATTTTTGACACCCTTAAAATTAGAGTTAACAGTTACGAATTGGCCCCAGTAATGGAATACTAAATCGACGATATGACTGGAACAAGTCTTTGGCATTGTAGAGCAATACAGATAATATAACCAATTTCCATAAGATAACTAATTTTTAGGGTTCTATACTAAACTCAGTAAAACGGATCTCTATCCGTCGGTCTGTCAAGAACTTTTCTCTGTATTGGCTTAAGCTATCAGGTTGAAATTTATAATGTTTGTAAATTTTGTAGTGTTTAGTGGTCCACACGAGATATTATCGTTTGAGATATGAAATTATAAAGGCAACGATTACAAATAAAAATTGTCACCAAATTAAAAATATTCTTTCAACTTATCATGTGACAATTTGAAAGCTCTTCCAACCGGTTTTTTTATATGACACAAAGTATTAATGTATATAATGGTGACTTATAAAAATAAAATATATACCTTTTGAAACTTTTGGAGTCTTTTTTATCCCCGTAGATGTTTTACTACATTCCGAGGCAGTCCTAAATCTGCAAAACCAAATTAAACTTGAACATGCCGTAAAATTTAAACCAATTTCATTAAAATATCAACTCCTGTTGTTGACAGACACCTTTTTTGGAAAGGACCATAAACTCAGCAAATTTCACACTTTGTATTTTATCAGCATAATAAACAGAGGGCGGAATTGTTATGGCAAAAATCAAACGTCAATAGAGTTGGAATGTTAAATTTTATCGACTTTTCCAGCTAACGATAATTTTAATCTCCTTTTATATTACTGACTTTTAACATTAATTTCTTTGATTAGCGAGTCGACCATTTGACCACTTTGATTAGCGAGTTGCATGGTCATTAAAAATAAATCGCATAGCAGTCTTCATCTTCTTTCATTTAACTGGCATTTCGCTACTAGTCTTTTTGCAACTAATTCACTTATGTAAAAAATGGTTAATCCATAACGAGAAACAATAAACAAATGGATAAATAAGTATCATTTTCTTACTTACAATAAAAATAATTCAACAATATACTGCTCTACATGTAAAGTTCATTTAAAGCAACTTATAAAATATTGCATTGAAACTCACATAACGAGTAAAACACATTCACGTGAGTTTAAAGCGGTAAAGAACGATAATAGTTTTTAACTAGATTTGATTATATTTTTAGTTTCTTGCAACATCCCATGGAAAATAATTAACAATCATCAATTCCGTTTTTTTTTTTAATATATTTGTTGTTCCTGTTTATCAAAAAAACTTCTGGATGAATAATTACGGAAAAAATCGCGATAATATGGCAGGTAAATAAAATTGTATAACAGTCAATGAAACAGTTAACATTAAAGGAAAATGTGTAGCAAATGTAATTACATTTGCTAGATTAGAGAACTGGCCAAGAATACCTGTTGTAAATTTTAACTCATTGGAAATAAAATTCTTGATAAAAGTCGATGCTAATTAAATGGCTGAATTGATCAAAAATCAAGTTCAATTTCTTTGGCAATATTCATATGATGAGAATTTAAAGAATGTCCTTTTACTAAGTACTGACAGTGCCGCGTACACGTTGAAGGCTGGTAAAATTTTCTGCATGTTACATGCTTTATCCATGGTTTACATTATTTTAGTGTAAATGTCATATTTCAGTACGTACTTAAGTTCCAAATTAGTCTAAATGGTAAAGCAAACTTCTATAACCAATGGAAAATTGAAACAAATTCAGCTGACATATGTATAAGGCCCTTGTCCATTAAGTTCCTATATGAGAATCAATCTGACTGACCTTGGAAAATTGAGCATGATCAGGTACTACATTCATAGGTCGTTGTGTAATTTCCATCAATGTTACTCGCTGGGCAGGTAAGCCTGAAACATTATCTTTATTTAAATTTTTACCTCTGACTTCGGCCACATAGTAGTATTTATTTTCGTTAACAAATAAGGTAAAAAAGAAATTTAAAATCATTAATTTTAAAAATTGCCAAACAAGTTGCAGTTTATGTTGTATACTATCCTACACATGAAATATAAATTAAAGTCAAAACATTAGTTTTTATTAGTTAGCAGAAAAAAGTCCTTAACAGTTAAGAATTATACTTTTTTCTAACAGCAATTCATGAATTGCTCATCAAAACCAATCTAACAAGTTCATACTTGGTGGGATGTTAAGTACAAACAATGGAGATCATGTTACTACATTCCTTTTCCATCATCAGATCTGCTCAATTATAATCATAATCACATTGTCATTGGGTTTACATTTGTCTACCTAATTGCAGCTCGATCAGATAATAACAAGCGAGTCATTACATTAAAATATTTAAAACAAAAAAGCAACAAATATTTATGTATGTGTGGATGCATCCAAATACTTTATTGTACAAGACACAAAAACGAAAAAAAAATTAACAAGTCACGAATGTACAAATACAAATGGACATGAACTGCCGCAACTGACCTTGTGAAGTAGATAGCTGTTGCTGACTGTTCTCTATTTCCATCAATTCCCGTCGAGTGGCAGCTCCTGAAACGTCATTTAAACGCAAGTTTTTAATAAAGAAAAGCTTAATTTTTGCCTAACTTTCCTGCAAGAATAAGTGAAATACTAAAAAAACCTATCTCAAACATATACGCTCTCTTTATTTTATATTGAGTCCATAATATTTTTGAGTGACTCTGTAAATAAAATAAATATTTGTTTATTGTTAAAGGTATCTTTATTACAAAACTAGCGACCCGCCCTCGCTTCGCTTCCGTAAAATAGTTAAAATATATAGCTTGTTAGAATGTAGCTTTCTAATGGTGATATAATGATTAAAATCGGTTCAGTCATTTCAGAGATTATCAATTACAAAAAATTTATTTGTGGCTTAACTATAATAGTTAGACATCACAGTTTTTTTTGTGGGTAATAATGATTACTGCATACATGATGATTATTATTTTATGTGACATCAATAGTTTTAGCAGCACATGCCAAATAATGACTTTTATAGGAAATTTTTTGACCTTGGGCTACATGCAAAAAGTCAAATATTTTCTCTTTATGCCCTCGACTCCGTCCGCGCAGAAGTCGATTATCGCTGCTCCTTCGGGAACTCCAATTTTCCGTAATAAAAGCCGGTCAAGTGCGAGTCGGACCGAGGGTTCCGCACAAACTTGTAGGTATGTAAATAGTTCGTAAATCACGGGAATACAACATAAACAAAGTCCAGTATAAACTCTGGACTCTTTGTTATGTGATTACAAATTAACGGTTTTCGGAATTTTTCCTTTACTTGTGCTATTATAAGACATTGCTTCTTGCCAAATTTCATGATGAATAATATAATAATAATAATCCAGCCTAAACAGGTCCCACTCCACTCACAATGAGAGGGTTTGGGCTATATAGTTCCCACGCGGGCCCAGTGCAGATTGGGAACTTCGTACACACCGTCAAATTGCTTTGCAGGTGTGTGCAGGTTTCCTCACGATGTTTTCCTTCATCGATAAGCTCATGGTAAATTTAAAAATTATATTTCGCACATAAATTCCGAAAAACTTAGAGGTGCGAGCCCGGGTTCGAACCCACGACCCTCTGCTTAAGAGTCGGTAGGTCAAACCATTAGGCTACCACGGCTTTTTTCCGGGATAAAAGTATCCTATGTCCTTCTCTGGGATAAAAGTATCCTATGTCCTTCTTCGGGACTCAAACTATTTCTATACCAAATTTCATCTAAATCGGTTCAGCGGTTTAAGTGTGACAAGGTAACAGACAGATGGACAGACGGAGAGTTACTTTCGCATTTGTAATATTAGAAGGGATTAAGTTCAGAAGAGAAACATGGAAATGTACATGTTAAGGTGGTTTAAAATGTTAATGTTACAGACAGAACTTACCTTTCAAATAGAGTTGATACCGAATAGCTAAAAGACTACCACTCCATGTAATGTGACTTTCGTCAAAGTGGATATGAGACACTTTCCGGTCGTCATGCGTTGACTATCCAAAGCTAAGAAGTCAGGTTCATTGGCAGGGTTCGGATATTTTTTATCCAGTCCTAAAATAAATATTTCTATGAATAAGAGTAATTATCTCTAGACTGAAGTAAATATCTGATGTCTTACACACTGATTAGAAAATTAAATATATTGCAAAAGTATTACTTGAATGTAGTATTCTATAATGAAGCAGTTGTTTAAATAAAACTAACTAGGTATGTATTGGGCAACGGCACATTGTCATGTTTTTTTTATATCATGTGGGTTTGCTCTTGACCCTAGTTAGACGGTCCGGGTGTACCAAAGGGTAACCAACCTAAGGTAATCTAACCTAACCTAACATCTTGGTTACCCTTTGGTACACCCTAACCCTCGTGTCAGGAAAATAAAAATAAATACGGACGCCGTCAGTGTTTCACAGTTGCGTGTGTGTGTGCGCCCAAATCAACCCTCAAATTCTTAACATTGACCACACATAGGTTTGTTTAGCGAGGATCCATTGAAAACTCTTTAGTTAAGTAGTCACATACTTTTCATGTAATTTTTATAATTATAAATGTACTTTTAGTTTAGACTACCTAAACAGATGAAACAAACAACTAAGAAGTAATCTAGTAAGACTGAACCCACTGTAAATTAAATACCACGAAGTCCTTTCAAATTTTAAGAATGACGTGCTGATCAAATATACCTATCATACTTCTTACAAAGCGTATTATCTTATAATGACATTGTTTTAATTTAGGGATATATATAAATTTTACTTACGCGTTGTACCGCAATTTGGAACACAACACTTTTTATTAACTCTAACCATTGTAAACCAAATTGCGCAGCAGATCAAAATAAAATTAAAATACATCTCGCTATCGAAGCCATCATGGCGGCCAGTTTTCATTCCTCTAAGGTAACGTTCCGTTTATGCTATTTTATTTTTCCTTAAAAATTGCCTTAATATTTATAGGTCATTGCCTATTTAATATTAAAATCCAAGAAATTAAAAATTCGAGTGCATAAATAGTTTTCAATACAATTATAAAAAAAAATATAATTAATTTTCAATTAACTTCGATTTTCAATTACTTGCGTTTTCGATTATTCTTCAAATATGTGCGTGGAATGAAACGTGCGAATAGCCATATCATAGAATAAGTACATAATAGAAACCGGACTATAAGAAAGAGCTAAAGACGTATATTTGACCTTTTTCTATAGATGTCCTTATGGGTATTATTTCGTTTTCCATCGTGTTGTCAGAAGGATCTGTGAACGCGAGTGTTGTTGGCGAGTCGACAATAATATCGATATCGATTCAATTTCGCAGTTGTAATTTCTTATAATGATTTAAGGGCTGATTTTTCTAATTGCCAAATAAAAGCATGTGACAGTGAAAGTTATCACTTTCCTTTTTTTACAAGCTTTCATTTAGTAACTTGCAATGTTCCAATGTTCACAATAATAATGAACTTGTCCATTTCAAAATTTGCAGACCATTTTTCATCTACTTCCCAGTGTTTAATTGAACTGAAGTTTGGAATACTTATGTAAACCCGATGACAATGTAATATTATTGTGTCAATGGACAGATCTGATAATAGAACCGGAAGGTGGCAACAGAATCCTCAGCTGTACTTAACGTAGACCCACCGAGATGGGACTCTTTAGTTTGGTCTTGATAATTTAATAAAGACAGTGAAAAAAATACAGTCGTCAATAAAAACTTGTCCCGAAATAAAAATTTTGACATCAGCTTTTTGTCATATGAAAGAAAAGAAGAGAGCTAAAATTTATCTTACAGAAAGTGTTATCTGAAGATTAAAAAAATTGGCCCTTAAACATTATAATTACGTTACGCTAAACTTTAGCAGCTTAAAGTTATAGGTATTTGAAGTTTTTTGTTTAAAGCAGGTCAATGATAGTTATTTCAAATAAGTTCAATAATTCAACAATGTTTTAATTAAAATATTGGGGATAGCAACCAACCAAAAAAAGGGTTACAGGACCACTCGCGTGACTGTCTGTTCCTTTGCCATAGTTTGCTGTATCTCTTGGGTATCAAATTTTCCCTGTCTACTCGCCGAATCCATTCTGCTATCAAGTTCTCATCTCTTCGAAATCTGAAAATATCGATATAATATATTCACAACACCGTCAAACTAATAAAGCTACTAAATATTAAAGTCACCCTGACACAAAATGTACTATTGGTGTATCGACGTTTTAATTTGGTAGTACTGGAGGTTCGCGTAGGGGTCCAAATGGCGGGAGAATAGCGGTCCATTCAAATTTGCTTTTGGCAACACGAAGGAAAACGAATGAATACCTATAAGGACATCTCTTTCTAACTCGTTATGTATACATAAGTAAGCATTTCTTTTTTTTTGGCCACAGCACATTGCGCAGTGTCCCACAAGTTTGAATTTAGAAAAAAAATATTTAAAAGTCTGTTAAAAGCGATTAGGTAGAATTTTTGAAATAAACTTCATTTTATTGGCTAATAGAGGAAATTAAAACAAGTCAATAAAAACTCATACTTAATTTAAAATAAAATGAAAACCAAAACGTTAAGATTTCAAATGTATGAAAACCTGTGTCCCATTCGAGTATCCGCTGATTGAAACTTAATTATTTTCATCACGGTCAAAGAACCTATAAGAAGCTTTTGATTTTATTCTCTGCCTCGTCGTATGAAGTTTCATTTTACAATGTATTTATTTCATTTGCGGCAAGCATATAGTAGAAAATAATTTTTAAATCTTGTCCCAGAAAAAGTTCCAAAACAAATTTCTTTTTTTACCCATTTTAAGCAACATGATTTTAATCTACCAAAATTGATTGATTTTGCATCTGGCTATACTTTAGCATGTGTTTAAATGCCTTCATTTTGTTTGACGCCAGTCGTGTCGAAATTCATAGCCCGTAAAACACGTTGATACCTGCTGTGCGAAAGGCTAGTTCCGTTTTTGATACCCTTGTTTCGTGATAAGTACATAAAAAATCATAATTTTCTTTAATTTATGGCATAGTAATTAAAAATTGGTATAAAATAAACGGATATTTAGTTAAATTTCAGCCATCCACAATTTTTCAAAGGAGTTGAAGTAGTATTTTGTTACTTCTTTTTTTGTTACTTTGGCGTGGTTTCGTATGGGAGGAAAAGGGGGTAACAAAGGAGAAAAATATAAAGGCGTGTTTTTATTGTCGCACAGGGCAAGACAGACTTAAAAAAGTCACAAGTGTTCTGTAAGTTAAATGACTTATGTTTGATTTCTTGTCACCCAAATAATCAATAAATCATTTAAATAGTTATCTTCTTCAGTATCTTATTTTAACCTAACGGCTTTTCAAGAAAATTTACAAGTTTATTGTACTGATTTTGTGTTTAGTGATATGAACTTAGCCTTACATTTTTTATTTTGTTACCAGTGTCTTTTTGTTACTGTCCCAAGATTTATACCGTCTTTTTTTTGTTTTTTTGTTTATTTTAATAGATTTAAATTAATAAAACGGCAATCAAAAATAAATTTAATACCTAATTTTAATATACTATATCAGAAATCATGAATTTCTGGTTTTTTACTCATTTAATTAAAACTTTAAACATTTTTTTTGGGAACAGTAACAAAAAAAATACAATGTTGAAAATAAACTAGAATGTTTTCTTCTTTTTGTATGGTTTTTAAATTTATTGAATCATTTTTGTCATATAGTTGAATAAAAAACCATAACTGAACCGTTAAACCCACTATATTTATTTATTTATTTATGTTTTAAATAAAAAGTAACGAAATTGGAACCAAAATTTTACCTTCCCCTAGTTTTTCTTACTTTTTTCATTCTAAAACCTACAAAAAAAGTAATGACCTGTACATATTTTCAATATTTATGACATATTCTACCAAACTACACCAAAAATAATCATATAGGTACAAGCATATTTTCATTTTGAACTGATTTTAGAAGTTGAGGCCAAAAAAAGAGAAATGCTCAAGTAGAAAAAGGTCAATATACGTCCTTAGCTCTTTCTTATAGTCCGGTTTCTATTATGTACTTATTCTATGCTTCGATCTATCTTCTATCTTCGGTAAAGCAGCAGCGCCTGTCACGGAAGGACAACGCCATCTATCGGTTTCGTGGATAATTAATTAGCTTTGGAAGAAGAGATTAGTTTGGAATAATACTGATAGATAGCGTCAGTAACACAACCTTACAACGACATCTAACAATGTGTTACGGTAGCATATCCTAAGTACCTACCTTGATTTGAGTAATTCTTCTAACTGAAGCCACCCTGGTAGGCGAGACGCCGCTGCCCGGTGCGGACGCGCAGCCGCAGGCTGGGGCGCGCAGCCGCCCTGTGCACGCGCCAGTCATCAACTCCTTATTTCTTAGCCCCGTTACAGAACAAGAAATTCACACCATAATCCGAGGACTCAAAAATAAGAAAAGCTGCGGTATTGATGAAATCCCACCCGTCCTGATTAAACACTGCGCATCAGAATTGATAGCCCCTTTAACGCTCCTAATAAATCAATCCTTTAACGAAGGCGTGTTCCCAGATCAACTAAAAACTGCAAAAATTAGACCAATATTAAAACCAGGCGGTAATCAACACGACCCTAGCCATTATAGACCTATTGCAATTTTATCACCCATATCCAAAGTATTTGAAAAAGCAATGTCAAATCGGGTTTATAACTACTTTGAAAAATATCATATTTTTGATAAGAGTCAGCACGGCTTTAGGAGACATCACTCGACTACACTAGCAGTTTACAAATACATCCAAAACATTTTAGAATTTATGCGAAGAATCACGTGCTCAATACCCCAGGGAAGTGTGATAGGCTGTGTTCTATTTCTAGCATATATCAACGATTTGCCGAAAACCCTAGACTGTAGTTGTGTCTTATTTGCGGACGATATCTCGTTACTGATTAACTGCTCTAATGATTCTGAATGTAACATACTCCTCAAAAAAATCATGAATACCGTTACAAAATGGCTAAATGATCACAACCTTGATATTAATTATAAAAAAACAAAAATAATACAATTTAAACCTTTTCAGAAAAAAAAAATATGCCCCATTTTGGAAATAAACGGTAAAAATATCGAACACGTAAACGAATTCACCTTATTAGGACTGACAATTGACAGCCATATAAAAAAATCCCCACATACAAAAAATTAAAAAGAAATTATCAAAATTCGTGTACGCCCTTTGTGCTATAAAAATAAATACAGATATGAGCAGCGCGCTGTCGGCATACTACGCGTACGCGTACTCGTGGCTGCGGTACGGCGTCGCGCTGTGGGGCGCCAGCACCGACGCGCACGACCTGTACCTCTACCATGAGTTGCTATCGAAAACTCGTATTACGTTCTACAGTCGATAGCGAGTAAACGTCCTTCGAATAGTTTTTGATTAAACTCGTACCATGAGTCACATAAACGTTTACTATTCTCGCTAACGTTAACTCGATAGTTCGTGTAGTTATCGTTACGTGTGCCTAATTTCACACCAAACGAAGTTGTCTCTTTCTAACTACAATAAAAAGACAGAGTAAGGATGATATTGGGCTAAAAGATAAGTATCCATGTCATCTATTTAAAAATATAGAAATAACCCTGCTAATTTAAAAAAGTGCCCTAGAGCAGTGTCACTATGTAAGTGTAAGTGATTCTTGAATTTGTTTTGATTTTTTTGTCAATGTGACAGTTCATTCATACGTCTGTGTATAGTCAAATTAGACAAAAACTTATTTAATTATGTGCCGAAAGTTATAATATACTTACATATAAGTCATTAATTTCATATCTCATGGCATTCTTTTAAAAAAAATGCTTTACAGGAAGAAGTTACTGAAGTGGCACTAGAAACAAATGACAGCCTATCAATTTTCCTGCTAAATGAATAACTTGCTCAACAAACTTGTTCCAGTAAGTTTCCCTATCATTGTTACTATTGAAATAAAATATACAATTTATTATATATATTTAAGATAAAAATTCATTTAATTCATGTCCTAGGAAAGATTATTTCAATGTGTTTTTTTTCACTGCAGGCGTTGGAGACTGGAATCTACTTGTACAACTTGTACCAGGGACATCAGCTCAGGCCTCCTTTTTTCCACCATTGCTTGTGGCTAACAGCACTTGCAGTGAACAAGACTTGGTGGACAGAGAGTATCCCGAAACAGTTAACAGCCCAGGTATAGTGACTGCAATGACAGTCAATTTCCATCAGCTCTTCAAGAAATAGGTTCCAATAAATTTTGCTGTTATTATCACATTTTAGAGTAAAATGTACCTACCTATCTAGTTTCATTAGTTAATTAAGAATTCAAAATAGTACTGTAAACGTTTTTTTATCCATTACAGCCCTGCCCGAGGTGGACGGGAGTGAGACCGGAGTAACGCACGGTGGTGAGCCTGCGGTCACAAGAACAGCATTAACAGCTGCTAATGCCAGGTGGCAGAGCCCCAAGCTCTTACCGCCCACACCGCGTCAGTGGCGAAGACGTCAGGTGCAAAACCACTAATCTCCTGTCTACATAAGGACTCGCACCCAGACAGTCAGATTTGGCAAGGCAAGCCTTTGTCAGAGCTGACAGTGAATGGCGAGCTTTTAAACAGGAAGTGGAGCGGGAGAGGAATAGGTTAAGGGAATCAGAGTTTAGAATGCAAGAACGGTGGTTAGATTTATTTGGTAAATTTTTAGCATTAGGAAATATAATTGTAGATACTTTAGCAAATAAATAAAGATTTTGTGTAATAAATAAAGATTATGTGTGATGTATGAGTACTTTTTATTTTTATATTAAACAAAAAACAGAAAACATGGTACAAGTATTTGGAAATAATGCATTGATGCAAGTCTTCTAACTAATTGATCCCGCGGTGCTCTCTCCATTAATAAATCACTGGTGCCTTCATTTTCCAACACTAACTCCTGGCCCTCAAATAGTTCTGAAAATAGTAGGTACCTACAACAAACATAATAAAGATAAGGACATATTTAGTATTAAAGTTAATATATAATCATTATCTTTCACTATAAATACCTTGACTTTCTTCAGACATATCCTTGTCATCAGGATCGGGAACATTATATTTGTGAGTGGATTTCAAATCCGTGTAGTACGTTAACGAATCGCACAAATTCTCAAAAGCTTCCTTACTGAGCCTATATCCTTTAATAAAATTTATTCTCAGTTAAATTTTGAAGTGGATTTCTTAACGTAATATTTCTCATATCAGCTTGAAATCCTCCTTGTTTTCGTCGTTCGTCTTCATAAGCCTACATATTCCACGCTAAATAATGTCTTGCCGATATTATTTGGATAGATAAATAATTGGAGTAACGTATTAAACAATAATTCTAAGTTTTCACGCACCAATTTGCTAGTGAAATAGTTAACTACAGTCGATACGGTATTTTTCGATGACATCTGTCAAATTTACGACTCATGGTACCGATGTTCTACGGCAACGGTTACAAAACGTTAGTCGCTAACGAATAGATTTCGATAGGTAATTTACCGTTGTACTCATACTAGCGATCTTTAGTTCTTTAAGTGACCGCTAGAGGAGCTGTACAATTCTCCATACAAATCGTTTACGCCGTCGCTAGCGAGTGCGGTCATTGTAAACTCATGGTAATGGTACTGTTCGTCATGCAGAAGAAGTGCGTGCGCATCCTGGCCAACATACGCGTGCCAAACAGCTGTCGTCCCCACTTTATTAACTTCAAGCTCCTTACACTACCTTGTCTTTATATACTTGAAATTGCACTGTTCGTCCGTAAACACATAAACTTATTTAAAACGAATAAAGACACGTTTAACTTTAACACGCGGTCAAACTTTCGGCTAGCCCTGCCGCGATCCAAACTAACCATGTACAGAGACGGTCCATATTACAGGGCAATAAAAACATACAATAAGTTGCCTAAGAATTTAGTAAAGGAAGAAAATGATAATAAATTTAAACGTCTCCTCAAAAATATTTTAATTGACAAATGCTATTATACTATAGAAGAATTTTTAAATGATAATAGTTTAAATCATATTAAATTGTGATATTTAATAAGATTGACTTACGGGTATTACAAATTCAGGTATAGATCTAAAATAAACAAATTAACAATAAACATTAATTACTAGTGACATAATATAATTTTTAAGAATAAGAATAAGTACCTAACAATTATGTCAATTATATCTTTAGGAGATGTGGGTTCTATGTACGTGACTGAGCTCAATAAGAAACACACTGTACTATATAAAACGTTATATTATGTTAATTAAGATGTTAACTGTTATACAATTGGGAGACGACTGACTGGCACCCGTTGCGCCTTAACGTTACGGAGCGGCGCGGGGCGGGCTATATGCTGACTGCATATTCCTGGTATTACATTGTTATTACTTGTCCCTACAGTCGTCCTTCCTTAAAATCAAATTTTTATTTATAAAAATTTTACTGTTATTCTAATAATAAACTTATTCAACATGCAATGAAGTTTTCTTGTACTCGTTATACGAGTGCTGTTTTACATTAACATTTACTTATGACTAAACACATTACATTGTTGGCTTACTCGTAATTTGATACCTGCCTACCGTTACATGTGTTTAAGTCGTTCTAAAAATAGAATTGAAATAAAATTATATTACTAATATCTTGATTTACATCTATGTATCGAACGATTTGCACTCACTTAATTTACGTTCTATACTTTTTCATTACACTGTCAAAATTATCTGCTGCGGCTGTCCCTGAGCAGCTGGAACTTGCTTCTGATCTTGAGCTAATCTCCTCACTTTTTTAATAAACCACGTGTCCACTTTCTTTTTGCAACTTCTGTAGATAATAACTATCATGAGTATTGATAAGATTGCGACGACCACCATTATTACGATTGTTAAAGTATTCAACTGTGACGCTATTCCTGCTATGTTTACTGATGCTTGCGCCGTGACTGTGTTGGTATTATCCAATTTTTCAGAATCTTTCTTGCTACCCCAGTTACCCATGTTGCTAGTGGTGTTTGTGCTAACAGAACTTGTGTTTAAGTGCAAATTGTTCGCTACTTTGCCTTACCTTTTATTAAATGCTTATTACTTAGTTATGTTATTTCGCAATTATATTTGCTACATAAATAAATAAATAAATAAATATCAGGGACAATCTCACACAAATTGACCTAGTCCCAAACTAAGCTCTAGGCTTGTACTATGGGTACCAGGCAACGATATACTTACTTATATAAAGAATTACATACTTAAATATATAGAAAACATCCATGACTCAGGAACAAATACTCGCGCTCATCACACAAATATTTGCCCATACCGGGATTCGAACCCGGGACCGCTAGCTTCGTAGGCAGGGTCACTACCAACTAGGCTAACCGCGTCGTCAAACCTAGATAATTTGCTTAACTACTATATTTTATACGTACATATTGAAGTTTACTCATCACAAAATTTTACCGATCGCTTTATCACTCGACCACTGCGTGTAACGTAAGGTATGGGCATAGCGTTTCCGCTATCCGCTTGTGACATGTTCTGTGTGTTTAAATTTTGTGGTGAGTTATCTTCTTCATTAATTATATATGCGGGCTTAAGCCTATCTATCGATATATTTATTTGCTTATCTCTATACTGTAATTTAAACACTTTGTTATCTCGCTTGATAACTTTATATGGTCCTTCGTAAGGAGTGTCCAATGCTGTTTTTACGACTTTTTGAATGAAAACATAATCACAAGTTTCAAGATCTGTACTTACGAATGCTTTGTTATTGTTATGATGACAATGTGGTCTCGGTTTCAAATTATGAATTGTCTCATGTATTTTATTTAACATATCGTGTGGTGTCATTTCTATATTACTCGAGCTAGAGAAGAATTGACCTGGCAATTTAATGTTACAACCATAAACCATTTGAGCTGCGCTGATACCTGAGTCGGACCTTGGTACCGCGTGTTAGAATATATATGATTATATATGAATATATATGATATATATGATTTGACCACGTGATTGATGACATGACAACCTAAAAGTGCACTTCTTGTAGTTTAACTATCTTAATAAGATTTAAATATGAAACATGTAACGTAATTCATAAATAACTTAAATATTTTTACATTGTGATGATTTAGAATTATTTACATAATACAATAGTTATTGAATAAAAGTATTGATTTGATCACGTGGCGTCAACACGGGCAATTTGTTATTCTTGTTTGTGATTGGTCAAGGAATTCTATTGGTGTTTAACGTCAGTCTTAATCCTGATTGGTTGACAAGCCTGTTGGCGCTTTATGCGGATCCACGTGGTGTTGTTGGCTATAAAAGGCTCCTTCAGAGCACAGCACGACACATTTTACTGGAGTCAGCCGAGCAGGAAGGTGCTAATCATAAGTTAAGTACTTTTATTATTTGTATATTAAAACTATTTTCTTATTGATTATGATTTACTTGGAATTACTGGCAAATTATATGTGTGTTTCCCGTAATAAATACTTGTATGACAGAATCTTCATATATTGACATAAACTAATTACGCTTTAGAATATATTTTTGTAGGTAAATATTAGATCAAGGAACTAACCTGACGATATTATAATTATGAATTATTATTTTTATAAGACACGATAACCATAATAGTGATTAAATATTCACAGTGCTGATCTAAGCTTGTACGATCTGTGTTTGAATTGTTTTCAAAACAGTATTTAATTAACCACTGCCTAGGAACGATCGTCAGTTAAGTAACTTAGTTTCACATCTTGTCTTGTATAAACTGTAATTATATGACTTACTATTGTAATTTGATAATACAAGTGATTTACAATGAAATACATATTAAATTGATAAATAGTCTATAGTTATTGTAGATATATGTATAAGCAATATTGGGAGCTATGTACTTCCTTTATTCCAGTTATGGCTTTTGACGAAGAGACCTCGTCGTGTTGTTCCCCTAGTCATTACAATTAGTGTAACGTATTTGACCTTACATTTGTAATGTTTTCATTTGTGCTAGTTCTAATAATTAATATTTGTTACTTTATTACCTTGTAATGTAACTTACTTTTAAGTATTATTGTATTTTATATTTGAAAAAAAATGACCTTCTGCTGGAGTTTCTTGCGGCGCTTCTTCTCCGCAATGATGGTCTTGTCCGAAGCGCTGGTAGATTCACTCTATATTACTGCTGTTTGAATATTAAATATATTGTACTGTCGTCATAAGTATTGAAGGTTTTTATTTACTTTTTTGTCACTTTCTAACTGCTATCAAATATAGTTCCATGTTGCTCAAACTTGATAATTGCTTTATGTGACTTATTTCATATTTAGTACATTTAGCAAAACAATATATTATTCAAAATATTATATATTTTTTTTTTATACATTTTTCTAACACGCGCGTAGTCCTAACAATACGGTGTTTAGTTCGTCTACCCATGAATTGTTGTTGCACAAACGAGCCTTTAAAGCTGTTTTGAGCGAACGATGCCAACGTTCAACGACGCCGTTGCTTTGCGGATGGTACGGTGTGGTTCTCAATTTTTCTGTTCCCGTATACTTCATTAATTGTTGGAACAGACTGCTTTCAAATTGCCTACCGTGGTCACTAGTTAACCTACCAGGACAACCAAATCTTACGATCCAACCATCATATATAGTCCTTGCCACTGTGTCCGCGGTTATGTCCTGTAACGGGAATGCTTCCGGCCAACCGGTGGCTCGGTCAATAATCGTAAGACAATACCTATTTCCCTCCTGTGATGTTGGTAAGGGCCCTACTAGGTCCGTGTGAATATGCTCAAACCGATCTACATCTGGAAATTTAACAGTGCTTGACTTTGTGTGTCTCGATATCTTGGCTTTCTGGCATTGAACGCAGGTTTTGGCCCAAAGACCTACATCTTTGTTCATTTTGCTCCAGAAATACCTATCAGCAACCATTTTACGTGTTGTCCTAACTCCGGGATGGCTCAAATTATGCACCGTGTGAAAAACATCGTGACGAAACTTTTCTGGAATGAAAGGTCTCGCATTACCTGTCGATATTTCGCAGTAAATACTGTAATTGCAGTCGGGAAACTTTATCGCTTTAAATTGTAGTTTATCTTGCGACTGTTGTAATAACTGTTTTAACTCTTTATCATTACTTTGCTCTTTGGCTATTTCGGAGTAATTGATTGCTAAATTACAATTTATCGTTTCTATTCTGGATAGTGCATCTGCTACTACATTATACTTGCCTTGAATGTGGTGAATGTCAGTTGTGAATTCACTAATAAATAGTAGTTGCCTAGTTCTTCTTGGTATTTCTTTGTTATTGCTACTCGTTAGTTTACTAAATGCGAATGTCAAAGGTTTGTGGTCCGTGAAAATAATAAGTTCTCTGCCTTCATGTAAGTATCTAAATTGTTGTACTGCTGAATAAATTGCTAATAACTCTCGGTCGTACGTGCTATATTTCATTTGTGTGCTAGTAAGTTTCCTGAAAAATATGCTAGAGGCTTCCAGTTACCATTAACTAACTGTTGTAACACTGCTCCTATACACGAATTACTCGCGTCTGCACAAAGTGAAATAGGTACGTCTGGCAGTGGGAACGATAACGTGACCGCATTCTGTAAACTGAGTTTACATTGTTGGAAAGCTTCGTCAGCTTCCTTTGTCCAGTGTATGGGTGTTTTGTCGTTGCGTTTAGCTTTATGTATATAAGTAAGTAATAATTCTTGGTATTTTACAGCGCCCGGCATATGTGGTCTGTAAAAGTTAATCATGCCTAAAAATGTTCGCAATTGATTTACGGTTAGTGGCTTAGGGTAATCTATGATGGCTTGCACCTTACTTTTTAGTGGCCTAAATCCATCTGTTGATATCTCGAATCCAAGAAATTCTACTTTACTTTTTTTTATGACGCATTTTTCTAAGTTGATTGTAATTCCAAATTCACTAAATCTTTTGAATAATTTCTCGAGATGACCGTCATGCTCTTCCTCTATGAGAGAAACAACAAGTATGTCATCACAATAACAATATACGAAATCAAACTCACACAAAACTGTATTATTCATAAATCTTTGAAATGTTTGTGCGGCATTTCTTAATCCAAAAGTCATTCTTTGAAATTCATATAGTCCAAAGGGTGTTGTTATAGCCGTTTTCTCTATATCGTCGGGATGAATCATGATGTTATGATAAGCTCTACGTATATCTATGCACGAAAATATAGACTTACCTGCTAACAGATAGGTGAAGTCATGAACTCTCGGAATCGGATAACGGTCTGGCTTCGTTATTGCATTCAAAGCTCTGTAATCACCACAAGGACGAATTTGTCCGTCTTTTTTGGGAACGACATGTAAAGGACTAGACCATGGGCTCTTTGAGGGTCTGCAAATACCCATTTCTATCATGTCTTTGAATTCCTTTTTCATATCTTTCAGGAGGCAATGGTCTAGTTCTTTGATGAACTGGCGGTCCTGTCGTCTCTATACGATGATACGTAGAGTGCTTAGGTGTCTCGATAAATGACAATGGTTTCAGTATATCTGGGTACTTGTTAAGAAGGTCAAACGCAGGATTATCAGTGCTTAGTGAAGTAATTGATGAGTCAGTATGGTTTATGATCGTACCAATTACCTTTACGCTAGTTACCTCGTCTATTAATTTTTTACCATGCAGATCTATAAGTAACTTAAAATTGCGCAGAAAATCTGCACCTATAATGGGTTGTTTTATATTGCAAACAATAAATGTCCATTTAAATACTCGTCTCAAATTAAAATTTAGTGTCAAATTTACGTAACCATATGTTTTTATTTCGGTATTATTTGCTGCATATAATTTGAAATCTTTTATTGGCTGCAATAAATCTTTGTTATATTTAAAAAAAATTAGGTATAACTGACACATTAGCACCTGTGTCTATGAAGAATTTGGAACCTGAATTTTTATCCGTTACATTAAGGCGATAATTATTTACCATAGTGCAGCGTCCCGCCGAAGACGACTGCACAGCATCTAGTTTTCCTTATGCATTTTCTTCCAGTTGCATGGTTCTACGCACTTGTTGGCCTTGGTCTTGAATCTGTAGTGGTAGAAGCATAACCAATCAGGGCTATCAGGTGTCTTCTTCTGGCGACTGCTGCTTTGCGATCGGCTGCGCCTGTGCTCCTGTCCGCGGCTCCTGACTCGGCTTCTGCTCCTCCTTCCGGTCCTAGCCATTTCATTTATCCTGGCGTTGATCTTCGCTAATTCCGCTGTGATATAGTCTCTTGATGGACTCTGTCCTCTGTTTTCCTGGCTGATTGCGGCGACTTCACTCGGTTTCCATGTTTCCATCCACATAATTCTTAGGGTGTCATCTTCAATTTTGTTACGTGCAAGATCACGCATGCGGCGTAATAAATGCGATGGGCGCTGATCTCCCAGTTCCATTTCTGACATCAACTTTTGTATTCTCTTTGTTTCTGACTCGTCATAAATGCTCAGCAATCTCGTTTTTATTGCGTTGAATTTCTCCTGCTGTGGTGGATTTTCTAGGATGTCTGCTACTTGGTGTATTACGATTTTTCCCAGTTTTGCTATGACCATGTTGTAGTTCGCTAGGTCTCCAGCCTTTTGTTGCGCGAGTATGGCTTCGACTTGGAAGAACCATAGTCGCGGTTGATCCTGCCAAAAATCAGGTAATCTTGCAGCTAGCGATATCGTTGATAACTCTACCGTAGTGACTGCCGGCACCGAAGTCCCTGCAGCTTGCGGTTGTAGAGGTGGTGGCGTTGGAGCCATGTCGACGCGTCTTGATATTTGCTTCCAATAACCCTGGAGCGCGGGGAATTGTCTGCCCGAACTTTGTGCTTTTTATTTCGGAATAATACTGTCTTTTACGTTCACTTTTCACAAATAAAAGTTCGCACTACTAGAGCTCTATAAGATATTTTTCTTTAAGTCACTGCACTTGTATTGTTCTACGACGGGTGTCACCACTTTAGGAGATGTGGGTTCTATGTACGTGACTGAGCTCAATAAGAAACACACTGTACTATATAAAACGTTATATTATGTTAATTAAGATGTTAACTGTTATACAATTGGGAGACGACTGACTGGCACCCGTTGCGCCTTAACGTTACAGAGCGGCGCGGGGCGGGCTATATGCTGACTGCATATTCCTGGTATTACATTGTTATTACTTGTCCCTACAATATCACAATTATATCAATTTATTATTTAAATTTTTTGACATAATGTACCGATAACTACTTAACTAATCACTAATACTATTGTGACATTGTAATACCCTTACAGGGTGCCATGTACCTGCCTACACATTGTACTCTCAACATCTTGCAATACTGTATTGTACATGAAACAATGAATAAATAAATAAAAAAAATAAAAAAACATATATTCTAAAAAGGATATGAGAGTAATTGGAGTGATGAAGTATTTATAATTGATTCAATCATTAAACGATCACCTTGGGTTGTATATACCCTAAAAGACTTAAACAATGAGCCAATAACAGGGACTTTTTATTCCAAAGAATTGCAAAAAGTAATCTTTAACCCCACCACTTTACACAAAATAGATAAAATAATACGATCACGTCGTGTCGGTAGCAGAAAAGAAGTATTGGTGAAATGGAAAGGATATCCAAATATATTTAACAGTTGGATATCAGCATCAAATTTGGAAGCAATATGATTGAAAACAGTTTTTACCTAACTTTGCTAAGTAATAGTTCGTTAACTTATGATGTGGATACAATCCACCGAGCTCGCCGCTATCAAAGCGCTGAAAGTGGCACACAGAAAGTTGCCCGTCCGCCCGCAATTATTGTCCGTTTTACCCAAAGGAAACGCAAATATGAGCTTCTGTCCGCTATTCGAGCTAGACGCGGTATCACCACTGCGGATATCGGGCTCCCGGGGCCAGCCTCCAGCGTGTATGTTGGCGATCACCTAACTCCTAACAATAAACTACTCCTGAAACGAGCCAGGCAGATAAAGAGTGAATTGCAATACTCGTATTTGTGGATACGCGACTGCAAAATACAAATGCGCAAGAGGGATAACAGTAGGGTAATTTACATTAATAGTCACGCAGATTTAGACAAACTAAAGTGACTTTTGCTTAGTTTGTTATTTATTTTAACTCTTATGGGGAAGTGTGTGTTTTCTTATAATGTTGTGGAAAGCTTTTTCAATTACATTGTGCATTGGTTTGCCAGTATTTCAAATTGTAATCTCTTTATTTACTACACTTTTTTGTTTCATTATATGCCAATCAGGCACGCACTGATTGAGAAAACATATCCATTGGGCGCGAGTTGGAATTGTATCGAAATACAAAGTTACTAGGGTGGATCGCACTTGTATGAAAAAAATTTTTTTTTCCAATTTATAATTAGCGGGCATTGGAAAAGATGCTTTGATATCATAGCATTAGACGATTTAAATTTAAATTAAATTGGATTAGTTTAAGTACTGTCGCCACCGCAATGAAGTTTTATAAAATGTTAAAACTGATACCTAACATACATACATGACTAAATCATATATATGTCGGAGATTGACATTAGTATAGGAGCTCAACGGAACAACTGTGCCACCGGAAGGCGACACCAACGCCCTCTACAACCTTTTTGGCGCGCTCGACAGAGCCTGGGTTGTCGCTCCAGTGCGACGGCAACACACTGCTACTTGAGAGTCCGTCCAGTGAGGACGTCTGCTTTGGAACCATCCAAGAAACACTTCTACTTGGGAAACCGTCCAGTAAACACCTCTGGGTGGAACTGCTCTTCGTTTCAAGTTACGTTTGTAGGGAGTGAAGAAAGTGCGCGTGAGAAAGAGCCTAAGCAAGTATTGCGCGCATCTCCCGAGATTCGGTCTGTTATGCCGCGAGGCAGGAAGAACCATGGGTTGGTGGTGGGACTGGTAGGGCTACACTGTTATTACGTTAACCTTGACGTGTTACTGTTAATTAAAGTCAGTGAAGATCAAAATGTATCGAGTTTAATGTCCGTCAAGGAAATAAACCTACCTACGTCTATTTTGTGTTCTCTTTGCTTCGACCCTCACTCAACTAGAGACCAAGATATCCGGCCATATCCTGAAGATTCCTGACACATCTAGCCGCCAACCAGCTGCCCCCCCCATGTCCCCGACATCAGAAGCGGGATACGTTCAGCATGCCTCACATGAGAATAACGAGGACATGTGGTCGAGCAAATGAGACATATTTACTGCGAAGATCGTGAGCTTCGAAATAAATCGATGGCCCCACCGAATAAACGTGCATGTGAAAAAAGCTAATTTTACAGGAAAAAATAAAAACGTTAGAACTGTGATTACGAGCAAATGGGACAGAATTGGTATATAACATGTACATAAAATAGATAGATTTTAAAATAATCTTTCTATTAACTTTATAATACATTAAGTATAAATGCTAGTTTTCAAGAAAATTGAGAAAAAGCATGTTATTTTTTTATTCTAGTGTAGATAAGCGCAGATAGAACATGCTTTAAACGTTTACACGTTTTTTCGTGTTATAAGGTCCGACTATTTTAAATGTAATGCAATGTTGCGTTATTTTTTGCGTAGAATCCAGACTACTGCTGTGATGGGTACTAAGCTCTCGCATGCTTTTTTAGGAACAAATACACTATTGTTAATATCAGTTTTAAACAGTAACACGCTTACTTGTGCAAGATTGCGTAAGACAATTTTGTGCTAATATTCTTAACAATAACTAAGGCGTTCTTGTTAATGTTTTGTAACTAAAACTGTCTTCTTTTATACTATTTAAACTTAATATACCTTTTGTTTTTTTGTGAATTTAATAAAAATTTGGTTAATAATGGATTTGTAAAGTAAACACATACAGTAAACACGGGTTACTTTAGCCCTGGGGGGTAACATTGCCCACCCAATAAAAAAGTTACCCGTGTTTACGGTACTCACCTTGTAAAAAATTTAGAACTGGTGTCAGATTTAAGCACCGAAACGTTTTTTGGCAGCTCTTAAAAGAATAGGCGCTAGACGAAGCCTACCCCTACACATCTACAGTGACAACGATATCTATTTTATTATTGCGGCAAAGGTGCTGGCACAAGAAAAAGGAAAAGCTCTTAAACGTTACATCAACACCGAGATCATGGATACACTGGGCCAGCTCAAACATTGAATGGAACTTTACCGCGCCCGCATAGCCTACAGATAATGGAGAGTGGGAGATTGCAGTTAAGACCACCTACGACAAGTGATTGGTGAACAAAAACGAACACTTAAAGAGAATTTACTCCACCCACCTGGCATAAATAGAGAACTGTCTCAACTCCAGACCTTTAATAGTACACCTCTAACAGAGGGCATAGGTGACTTGGATTACCTCACTCCGGGGCATTTCTCCCTAGTCGCCAGAAACAGAACCACGTAACCTTCGAACATGGTGGCAACTAACCGGAAAACTGGCTGAATACCTGCAAACACTACAGACCCGGAGTAATAGACCACTGTCAAAAGAGTCTTGAAAGTCGGAGACATGGTCTTAGTGAAAGAGGATAACATACCTCCGGCGAAATGGTTACTAGGAAGAGTTACGGACACCCATCATGCAAGTATTCAAGTTTAAAGCCTGGGCCACACCGGATGCGTTGCGTAGACGTGCATGTGCACGTTCGCATTCCACTGCGTTGTATAGCTGTGTCCTCATATGAGGTTTCACACTATACAACGCAGTGGAACGCGAACGCGCACGTGCACGTCAACGCAACGCATCCGGTGTGACCCAGGCTTAAATGGGCACCAACGGTGGTGCTATTATATTGGTACAACAACACAGCACAACACAACTACAACATGACTTGAGAAAATTGGAACATTATAATCGGCTGAAAATGGATCACACGCTAAAAGAACAAGACGTGGTCTTATTAACGGCGTGGGTTAAGTCGCAAACTCACTTTCTGGCGTACCGGACGAGAGATTTCCCCAACAATATGACAGTGATATCCAACTTACCCGCAACAACGAAAATCATACTACAGTTGTAGGTATAAAAGTCACACGTCGATAATAGAAGGTGAATATAGACTTCTACAAAGATATGAGCAAGTCATGAATCAACAATTCACGGCTATTAACAAACACTTAGCAGAATCAGACAAGATTGACCGCCAAGACAACAGTATACGACTGCCACAGCACTCGCCTCAGGGATGGACATGGACAACCTGCGGCGTCCACAACAAAGGCTACTACTGGACTTGATAAATGATGCCAACCTTCTAAAGCCGGAACAATTCGAGGAACGACTAAATAAATCGCTGGACAACTTCCTAGCGAATTATCACTACCCTGCGTCAATTCTGTATTCCAATTCCGCAAATCGTCTCGGACACCACTCAGCGAGTCGCCGTAACATCGGAATACTTAGCAGTCAACCTCGAAAAGGAAAGGCGTGACGCCACTTTTGTTACAGGGCACAGGAATCATTACGATAGAAACGGGAGCACCATGTTATCCATTCTCATACCAACTTCCACAGTGACATCACAATCAACGACATGTATATACAGCAATCCGTAATAAATAACTGTGGAGAAAAACTACCGCTTTATAATTGAAGACTATGGAGAAGCTCTAGACAGAATAAAGGTCAGCATTGAGGCGGTAAAAGGACAACAGAATGCATTCGAAGTCAAGAAGAAGAAGACATCCTATCAGACGCATCACTACATCTTCATCGCATTTATCGTGGTTTGCACGATCGCCACCACCACCTATCTGTATTGGAATATACCTTCTACATCTGGCGCAGACTTCGGCACACCGCTGGCTGGTGAAGGCGTTGCTCCGGAACAATAAAGGATCCAAAACGTCTGGATAAGATAACCTCACCGTAATAATCTTAAATTTTTTTTCACTTTCTTAAATTTGGCACCATGTACAAGGTGGGCCAAAAGAAGTCATCCGATGTTGTTTGACTCTCTTTTTTTTTCTAAATGAAAAACTTGGATTCTGTTTTTTTATTATATTAATTTAAACCTTTAGAATTTTATTGGTCAAGTCGAGAAGATTATATCGGCCAAATGGGCGCCGTCACAATTGATTGTCATACGGGCTCGTTTTATGGCATTTTTCATCACTTCGGCGAGAACTTCGGGCGACAGATTCTCGCACTCGTGTCGAATGTTGTCCTTGAGGGCTTCCAGAGTCTCGGGCTTGTTCACGTAAACACGGGACTTCAAAAAACCCCACAAAAAAAAGTCTGGAACGCTTAAATCGGGTGATCTTGCGGGCCAGTGCAAATCGCCAAAACGAGAGATGAGGCGACCCGGGAACGCCGCCTTCAGAATATCGGTTGTGGCTCGCGCAGTGTGTGCCGTTGCTCCGTCCTGTTGGAACCACATGTCGTTCGGTCCTAATTCGTCCAATTGCGGCAGAAAAAACTCGGTCAACATGGCCCTATAGCGCGCACCGTCCACTGTTGTCGTATGGCCAGCGGCATTCTCGAAAAAAAATGGCCCAATGACTCCTCCAGCGTGAACAGCGCACCATGCAGTCACTTTGAGCGGGTGTAATGGCTCCTCGTGCATCACTCGTGGATTTTCGGTGCCCCAGAAGCGATAGTTTTGCTTGTTCACGTACCCGCTGAGGTGGAAATGAGCCTCATCGCTCATTATGATTTTGGTCGAAAAATCGTCCACTTCTTCCTCGAGATTGAGAATGGCTTGGGCGTAGGTTACGCGCGTTTGGCGGTCGGCAGGCAGCTGCTGATGCACGGACTGGACTTTGTATGGGAACATGCGCAGGTCTTTGACCAAAATTCGCCTTAGGGACGTCCGTCTGATGGCTAATTGCGTGGCACGGCGTCTGGTTGATGTTTCCGCCGACAGCTCGACATCCTCGGCAACAGTGGCGATATTCTCGGCAGAACGGGCGTTCCGGGGCCGGCCACTCTTGGCAACGTCTTGTGTGGTCCCATACTCTTCAAGGTTGGTGGCCAAACGGCGCAGTGTTTGCGCAGTCGGTGTCTGACGGCCGGGGAATCGGCGACGGAATTCGCGCTGCGCCAACACCACAGACGAATTGTTACGCAAAAAAATAGACACGATTATTCCGCGTTCTTGGGGAGTGTATCGCTCCATGGCTTGTTCACTTGTATTTTGCATCTGTCAAGTCCACAAATGTCAAAACAGATTTGACATTGGCGACCATTTGCAAAAATGAGAGCATCTTCCAATAGGGTGATTTCTTTTGGCCCACCTTGTACGAGCACGCTCGATAGTTTAGAATTAAGCCGACAATGATGATGTCACGCGCCACTCCCTGTCCCTCTCTTTCTTCAACTAAGCAGCCATTGCTGTATAACAGGTGCAAAGAAAGTCTAAGCTCATCAAACGAAATTTGACGCGTAGAATATTATCAGTGAATATTCGTATTTTGAATTATTACAATATTACGTAGAGAAATTCTATGCTGCAACCGTTATTACACAATGTGAGTGTTATTTTATAAAATAGCAAACAGTTGTTACTATAATTTTTATAGCGACTTTATACTGCAAGAAGCGATACTCTCAAAATTCATATCGTTCATAACACCAAAAAGCGTGCATCAGAATAATACACAAATATAAAATTTAGTAAAGTTTTGAACAAAAATGTTTTAGACTCACGCACGTTTGTTCGTGTTTAGGCGATGGATTGTAATTTGTGTAACAAGTGAGAATAACACTATTCGTGTGGTCTCGCTGATTATATTTTCCGTAGAATAAAAATATTTTCTTTAATAAATCGGAAAATAATAAGCGTGGCCCCCTCAAAAAAATAGGGGGGGTGTATTACAACATGGGAAATCCAAATCGGCAAAAAAAAATTTTTACTGTATTAACCTTTGCACGTTTATTCGGTGGGGCCATCGAAATGAGGGTAGACGCATCGTTGAAGAAAGAAAACGTAGGAAGAAATAAAATCGTTTATTAAGTGCAAGACACTGAAACACCAACACACATAAGCAGGCTGAAAGCTATTTGAAAGTCAAGAATATGAAGAAAGCGCCGTACAAGTCGGTTCCAGCTAGCGCCATTCAATCTCAGCAGACCAGCTGCATTGTAATCGTGTGCTTGAAGGGCAAGGCGCCTGCACATTGCAACATTCTGTATTGCGGGAGACTGCACTGTATCACAGGCAGAGCACCGTGTTAACCTGTGTACTGCATAGTACAGCCACCGTCAGGAACACTCGAATACTTTGGTGAGTCGTACAATGTTTATTATGATTCCAGTACTAATGTTCTTTTGATATGGACACGGTGTGTTAACGTTTTCGTTTTGGTTCCGAAGTGATTTTCAAACTTTTCAATTAATTAAGTAACATCGACACTGTGTTTTTTCTGTAGTAAACACGCCCCATTCAAACTGATTAATTTGTACACTCGTGACACTATTAAGAACACTTTGAATTGTTGAAGTCAGTTCCGTTACGCATCTGCGCGATTCGCCGGACTTTCGATAGTTAATTCAGCTGGCGTCCGTGCGTGTTCCTTTGTTCGAAAATGATTTAAACACTAGAAGTACATTAAACGATCTTATGTCGCATTAGCGTAATAGAACAATGCAATTTTATTTTTGCGTCGCTGTCACTATGATTTAAACTTAATGATGGTTTGAAATAGACTGGGTCATTATTTTTGAATGCTACCCACATTTCATACGAAAATAATCATTATCGGATCTTATTATCATCTTAAAAAGTTATTGAGGTTATTGAGACTATTTTATTACCGGTTTTCTAACTACCCGCATTATTTCTGTTGTTATAAAAAATAACACTGGCGTTGCACATTAATAACGGTAGGTACTGGGCCGTCAACGTTAATTACGTTTTGATAAAACTAAGTACCACTTGATGAGAAATTTGTTGTTTGAGTCGTCTGGAATAGTGTTTTTGGTAAAGTTGGTTCTCGGTTTGGCTAATGGTTAACCGTTCAGATGCTATGTCGTAGCTGTAAGCGAATAGCTCCGACGGAGGTTGGTTCTCGTTGGAGAACTTTGTTGTGGACTCTGACACTCTGTGTGAGTGTGACGCGTGTGCGTACTTGGACACTGAGAGAGTGTACCTGGATGTACGTAAGAGCAAGTGTGTGTCTTGCTGGTGAGACATAGCCAGGGCCTTACATTGTGCATGTTTATTACTCGGTTTACTTCATTTAAGAGACACTGACTGGACATTACTGACGAGCCTGTGTGGCGCTGACGAGCCTGTGTGGCACTGACGAGCCTGTGTGGCACTGAGGAGCCTGTGTGGCACTGAGGAGCCTGTGTGGCACTGAGGAGCCTGTGTGGCACTGAGGAGCCTGTGTGGCACTGACGAGCCTGTGTGGCACTGACGAGCCTGTGTGGCACTGACGAGCCTGTGTGGCACTGACGAGCCTGTGTGGCACTGACGAGCCTGTGTGGCACTGACGAGCCTGTGTGGCACTGACGAGCCTGTGTGGCACTGACGAGCCTGTGTGGCACTGACGAGCCTGTGTGGCACTGACGAGCCTGTGTGGCACTGACGAGCCTGTGTGGCACTGACGAGCCTGTGTGGCACTGACGAGCCTGTGTGGCACTGACGAGCCTGTGTGGCACTGACGAGCCTGTGTGGCACTGACGAGCCTGTGTGGCACTGACGAGCCTGTGTGGCACTGACGAGCCTGTGTGGCACTAACCAGAGTTTTTGGCATTGACTGGTCTTTGTGACACTTACCAGCCTCTGTGGCACCTATGACTTTGTGTGTCGCCACAAACTGTCTTTGTGGTCTTAGTAATACGAGTACGATGTTCGTGATATAAAAGGCTTTCCGAACGTATTTGATGTATGTCAAGAAAGGCCGAGTGGTACTGCTTTGACGATGTATTGTTTCAGATTAACACACGAGGACGTGTGTCGTCGCAGGATGGCCGTGTCGGAGATTGACATTAGTATAGGAGCTCAACGGAACAACTGTGCCACCGGAAGGCGACACCAACGCCCTCTACAACCTTTTTGGCGCGCTCGACAGAGCCTGGGTGGTCGCTCCAGTGCGACGGCAACACACTGCTACTTGAGAGTCCGTCCAGTGAGGACGTCTGCTTTGGAACCATCCAAGAAACACTTCTACTTGGGAAACCGTCCAGTAAACACCTCTGGGTGGAACTGCTCTTCGTTTCAAGTTACGTTTGTAGGGAGTGAAGAAAGTGCGCGTGAGAAAGAGCCTAAGCAAGTATTGCGCGCATCTCCCGAGATTCGGTCTGTTGTGCCGCGAGGCAGGAAGAACCATGGGTTGTGTAACACGCTTATATCACCCACAGTTTAAAAATATTATCTATAACAAACTCTTAATATTGTGCGTAATTTTATTTCAAATATTAGTCCTTTATTTTTTTTTTATGTGACGCCAACACATTAATTAGCGAGACAACACCACTTGTATGTCAACATAAATTATGTAACTTATGACCACTTTTTGTTGCAAAATCTTTAAATTCGTCGAAACAAACATCGTCAGTTAAGTAGCACTTGAGACCTATGGACGCTAGCTTATTTTTTATGATTAGCGTCGTGTGAGAAAGAATGTTTGGCGTAAATGCACGCTGATTGGTTAATTAGAAACTGACGCCAACTTTTGAGAAGTAGGGATGATTTGGGATTTAGGAAACTTAGGTGTTTTAGACCGAAGAGTCACCCCCGGGACGCGAAACTGAGATATCGTGAATTAATCGTCCGCATACGATTTAACTAAAGTCTCACATTTGCCAATATTTTAACCTAGAGTCAGTGTTTTCTATTATCAAATTAACGTACTTAATTTGAGTGTATGAACAATAAGTTTTAAGGACTATAATTGTTATAGCATAAGTTATTTTATTCAATTCAGTTATTTTTGATTTAGTGTTGTTATCGTTAGCATGTAATTTAGTATTCAAGTGTCGAGCTTAAGTCACTTTATTCAATTCAGTTATTTTAGATTTAGTGTTGTTATCGTTAGCATTTAATTTAGTATTCAAGTGTCGAGGTAAGTATACTAGTTTTAAATATGCTCAGTAGTAGGGGCGACGTAGAGTAAAGTTACGTTTTGTTTTGTTTGTTTATATTTCATTAGTAAATAATTCGGGCGTGAATAAAACGTGAAATAATAGTATGAGAGAAAGAATATATGTGTGAATTGGGTAATATCATTATTATTGTGGTTGGGTAAATTGTATGCTTTTCTGCTTGCTTAATTGATTATTAGTAATATTAAGCTTCATAAGTAAATTGTCATTTCAGACTTGGTGAAATAAAGGAAAGAGTAGTCATATCTCATACTTTATTTTCAATCTGCTTTACCAATATTTTATTAAGTATGTTATGATAATTTTCTCTAAGTTAGTTCTTTGTTCTACGTTTATGACGAACTAAGGTAAATAACAAAAAACTATTATTTGCGTTAAACTATACATGCACCTAATCATAACACTTACAATCAGTACACGTGGGGTCAGCCCAGATAGCGGCTTGAACGTCTGACGATTCTGGTTGTCTGATTTCACAACAAGCACTAGGTACACTTAATTTATCACCTAATTTTTCTTATTTTCCTTTTAAATTCAAACATCTTACATTAGTCAACACAACATTTGACACACCTCTTCACAAGCACTAGGCACTCACCTAAGACCTGAGTCGTTTGGGTGTATTATAATCTTTACTAGTGACCCTGAGGTGCAGGCCCTACGACCCCTAACCAAGAGTTTTGTGTGAAGTTTGGTCGATATTGTACTTTTATATGGGGTCACACAGTGATTGTTATATGCATCTAAGTGATATTCAGACTATCTTAGTACACATCGACAACAGACCTTAGACCTCGTCATAAACCGCGTTTGCTAATTCGGATTAGGGACGCGTAAACTCATAGTCTTAAGAGCATAGCGTAAGTGCATAGCGTAATTGCATGGCGTGCTTAATATATACTTTATTTTGGGGTAGTTTTATTAGGTCATAGGAAGGAAGCGAGATAGCGTGTCAGGTTGTTTGAGAGAGGTCAAACCCCATCCAAGACAGAACCGATTTGCTTCTAGATTTCCATTCAAAGTATTATTACAAAGATCAAATAGGTTCTCGCTGTAACCGACCTCATTAATAGGGGTAGGGGTTTTAGTTAGGGAAATTTATAATTATCAGTTTAGAATTATTTTATTTTTGTAAATGTTCATACACTTAAACAACATAAGAGAGGGGGTTTCGGAGTATCGAGCCGGGAGTACCGTCCCGGGAGTGCAGGTATCTTAAGGAGATTCTCGGTGAGTCGTTTCCATTTTATCACTTTAATTCTGTGTGTTTATTTTGTGTTTATTTCGTGTTTACGGTTTAAATTTGTTTATTTGCGGTACTTGTTTGTTTATTAATTGATTTCAGTTCTGATTAAACTACACCATTATTATGCTTTGTTACACAACGTAGAGGGTCCTAACTTACAGATATAAACTAGACGATCACATGTTTTATTTTTGGCCAAATAATTTCGCGATAATAATTTATATTTTCACAACGTAGGATTTTGTTTAATTTTAATAAGCCCCGGGGTACGACGTTTACAGTTGATGCTGCGTGACCAGGATTTTAAGTCATTAAAATTTGAATTAATTCTATTCAAATACTTATTTAAAGAACTTGGGTTATGATTATTTAACAGGTTTTGTCTTGTTAGTTTTAATAGTTTAATTAGAATTTTTTCAATACTTATTAGAAAATTGCTGATAAAATTTTTCATTACCAATTGGAATTATGAAACCAGGTGTTCATTATTTCCGTTGTGGGTTCGATTCCCATAAATGCAATTATGTGTTTTACTATAATGTTATACTCGTAGGTTCGATTCCTACAGAAAAGCCTGTCGAATGAAATCAATTTTAAAGGTTTGATAATCAGAGGTTTTATGGTGTTATAATTTGTAGGTTCGATTCCTACAAGATTGTTGTTGATATTGTAGCACGCAGTGCTGTGCCACCATTTATTCGTGGGTTCGATTTCCCGTGTAAGCATTAAGTTCTGTATTGCATAATCTTTTTGATTATTTATTTTTGATATTTAATAGAATAGGGGCGCAAATTTGAGATGCGGTTTCGATTACCGTAAATTATTTTTCTGGTATATCAAAAATATAAAGAAGTATACAATAAGTGATTATTATTGATTTTGAAATCAATTTTGTAGTTCGGTTTCTCGTGTGCTTTATTCAGTGATAAAATTGATATTTCGGTAGACGAGAATGTATGTTTTGTATAATCAAGTCATAGTGGTATCATTATCACGGATTCGATTTCCGTGTATTATTTATTGGCGTTATACTAACTCGTTAAGTTCTTATGGTTATTACAGAAAAAAAAAAAACATGAGCATAGTATGTTATGTACCTATGTAAGTCGTACATCATTACAGTGGATAATGGGAATTGATGATGATGATGAAGTTAAGCATAAGTAAGTATATATGCCAATGATATGTTTAGTGTCTTAAACCGAAGATGCCTATGTTTTGGATTAAAATGGGATATGACGAAGCGATATTTAGACAGTTAGTCGAAAAGTTAGTAGTTTTATATAACTAAAGTATATTGGTTACTTGATGCCTTTTAATGCTGATTACTATATGGTAGTACGTGTTATATTTTGCTTCAGTTTTAATGATAGTATAATTATAAACAGCTGAAACACAGTTTCGATTACTGTGAAAGATGTAATTGGTAAAAGAAATGCTAAATCATTAACTCTGCTTTTGTAGCACAAACACGGGTTCGATTACTGTGAATGATGTAATTGGTAAAAGAAATGCTAAATCATTAACTTTGCTTTTATAGCACAAACACGGGTTCGATCCCTGTGAAAGTTTACATGAGATTTTGCCAACGTTTGTTTTTTTTTAGTATATATATAAG
This sequence comes from Tortrix viridana, assembly GCA_963241965.1. Classification (NCBI taxonomy): domain Eukaryota; kingdom Metazoa; phylum Arthropoda; class Insecta; order Lepidoptera; family Tortricidae; genus Tortrix; species Tortrix viridana. The sequence continues at coordinate 1,532,900 of OY725177.1, read as the reverse complement.
TAGACAACCTGTCTTAGCTTACGATAAACACATAAGAATGTAAAATGCAACATATGAAGTGATAATCATTAGGTACGTATGTATGTATGTTCATTATTTTTACAAGTATGTATGGCAAATTTGTTTGTAAATAAAAAAATAACAATTCTTTGAGATATTAAAACAAATCTAGAGACTAATCAAACCAGGATTGCTTCAAAGTTTAAATCGAAATGGGATCAAAGTTCAAACGGGGTGATAACAAATCATACTCCTTACGATTATTGTGTGTGTAACCAATATAATATTATAAAATTGAAAGAGATTAAACAGTGCTAGGGGCGTGAAAAGAAAACAATACTGTACTAGTAATCTGTATAGGTACTGTATGTTTGTATAAATAATGTTGATTTGGACTTAAACAGTAGATTAACAGTTAAAAACGCGTTGAGCAGGTAAATAAGTTATCATATACCCTATTGTTAATTCCTTAAAATTTAACACTTGACAATTGCAAAATTTCTCGAAATTAAAGGGGCGAACTGTAACACGCTTATATCACCCACAGTTTAAAAATATTATCTATAACAAACTCTTAATATTGTGCGTAATTTTATTTCAAATATTAGTCCTTTATTTTTTTTTTATGTGACGCCAACACATTAATTAGCGAGACAACACCACTTGTATGTCAACATAAATTATGTAACTTATGACCACTTTTTGTTGCAAAATCTTTAAATTCGTCGAAACAAACATCGTCAGTTAAGTAGCACTTGAGACCTATGGACGCTAGCTTATTTTTTATGATTAGCGTCGTGTGAGAAAGAATGTTTGGCGTAAATGCACGCTGATTGGTTAATTAGAAACTGACGCCAACTTTTGAGAAGTAGGGATGATTTGGGATTTAGGAAACTTAGGTGTTTTAGACCGAAGAGTCACCCCCGGGACGCGAAACTGAGATATCGTGAATTAATCGTCCGCATACGATTTAACTAAAGTCTCACATTTGCCAATATTTTAACCTAGAGTCAGTGTTTTCTATTATCAAATTAACGTACTTAATTTGAGTGTATGAACAATAAGTTTTAAGGACTATAATTGTTATAGCATAAGTTATTTTATTCAATTCAGTTATTTTTGATTTAGTGTTGTTATCGTTAGCATGTAATTTAGTATTCAAGTGTCGAGCTTAAGTCACTTTATTCAATTCAGTTATTTTAGATTTAGTGTTGTTATCGTTAGCATTTAATTTAGTATTCAAGTGTCGAGGTAAGTATACTAGTTTTAAATATGCTCAGTAGTAGGGGCGACGTAGAGTAAAGTTACGTTTTGTTTTGTTTGTTTATATTTCATTAGTAAATAATTCGGGCGTGAATAAAACGTGAAATAATAGTATGAGAGAAAGAATATATGTGTGAATTGGGTAATATCATTATTATTGTGGTTGGGTAAATTGTATGCTTTTCTGCTTGCTTAATTGATTATTAGTAATATTAAGCTTCATAAGTAAATTGTCATTTCAGACTTGGTGAAATAAAGGAAAGAGTAGTCATATCTCATACTTTATTTTCAATCTGCTTTACCAATATTTTATTAAGTATGTTATGATAATTTTCTCTAAGTTAGTTCTTTGTTCTACGTTTATGACGAACTAAGGTAAATAACAAAAAACTATTATTTGCGTTAAACTATACATGCACCTAATCATAACACTTACAATCAGTACACGTGGGGTCAGCCCAGATAGCGGCTTGAACGTCTGACGATTCTGGTTGTCTGATTTCACAACAAGCACTAGGTACACTTAATTTATCACCTAATTTTTCTTATTTTCCTTTTAAATTCAAACATCTTACATTAGTCAACACAACATTTGACACACCTCTTCACAAGCACTAGGCACTCACCTAAGACCTGAGTCGTTTGGGTGTATTATAATCTTTACTAGTGACCCTGAGGTGCAGGCCCTACGACCCCTAACCAAGAGTTTTGTGTGAAGTTTGGTCGATATTGTACTTTTATATGGGGTCACACAGTGATTGTTATATGCATCTAAGTGATATTCAGACTATCTTAGTACACATCGACAACAGACCTTAGACCTCGTCATAAACCGCGTTTGCTAATTCGGATTAGGGACGCGTAAACTCATAGTCTTAAGAGCATAGCGTAAGTGCATAGCGTAATTGCATGGCGTGCTTAATATATACTTTATTTTGGGGTAGTTTTATTAGGTCATAGGAAGGAAGCGAGATAGCGTGTCAGGTTGTTTGAGAGAGGTCAAACCCCATCCAAGACAGAACCGATTTGCTTCTAGATTTCCATTCAAAGTATTATTACAAAGATCAAATAGGTTCTCGCTGTAACCGACCTCATTAATAGGGGTAGGGGTTTTAGTTAGGGAAATTTATAATTATCAGTTTAGAATTATTTTATTTTTGTAAATGTTCATACACTTAAACAACATAAGAGAGGGGGTTTCGGAGTATCGAGCCGGGAGTACCGTCCCGGGAGTGCAGGTATCTTAAGGAGATTCTCGGTGAGTCGTTTCCATTTTATCACTTTAATTCTGTGTGTTTATTTTGTGTTTATTTCGTGTTTACGGTTTAAATTTGTTTATTTGCGGTACTTGTTTGTTTATTAATTGATTTCAGTTCTGATTAAACTACACCATTATTATGCTTTGTTACACAACGTAGAGGGTCCTAACTTACAGATATAAACTAGACGATCACATGTTTTATTTTTGGCCAAATAATTTCGCGATAATAATTTATATTTTCACAACGTAGGATTTTGTTTAATTTTAATAAGCCCCGGGGTACGACGTTTACAGTTGGTGGTGGGACTGGTAGGGCTACACTGTTTTTACGTTATACTTGACGTGTTACTGTTAATTAAAGTCAGTGAAGATCAAATGCATCGAGTTTAATGGCCGTCAAGGAAATAAACCTACCTTCTTCTATTTCGTGTTCTCTCTTTGCTTCGACCCTCACTCAACTAGAGACCAACCAAGATGCCTGGCCATATCCTGAAGATTCCTGACACATCCAGCCCCAGCCGCCGCCCTGCCCCCCCCATGTCCCCGACATATATATTATTTATGGAGCTTGAACAGAACACATTGAGAAAAAAGCATCTATACCAACCAATAGTGGAACGACGAACTATCTTGGCAAGAATAAAAGCCTACCACAACGAATATCGTGCCATTCTTAAATCATACTCTAACAGAAAAGATGTCGTTTCCTACAAAAACAAACTTAATAAATTTAAAATGGAGAGTAACACATTGTTTGATATTGCGACCTGTAAATGTAATTCATTTGAGACGTACTCCTGTGAAAAGACTCGGAAAATACCTAACAAAGAGACAATTTTTTTATCCGATCAGCGATGTGAAAGAAAAATGATGAGCGGTGCGTTAAATAGGAAAACTACAAAAAAAAATAAGGAAAATATTGAAAGAAAAGTAAAATGGGAATTATATCAACAAAAAAGATATAAATACACATAAGAGAGTTGGCTCTTAGACGAGTTATAAAGCCAGGGATCGCATTTCAGACTCAAGAGTCTATTCGAGTATTTAAATTACCGAAATTCAACTTCAATGCTGATGAATATTAGGGCGATTCTTCGGCGTTTTAACCGCCGTCATTGTCGTCTTCGCATATTATTCCAAATAAAACTGACAAGTTTATTTTAATTTTGAATGCAATGAGAACTACTCCCGGTGCTTCTTCTATTTACATCGGAAATTGTTGATAGTAATCGTTATTTTCGTCAATATATGCGAAGACGACAATGACGGTGGTTAAAACGCCGAAGAATCGCCCATTACGATTTGATTGACTGGCAACAAGTTTCGGAACCACCAGTGACAAAACAGTTAGCGACAGATGTAATTTTCGAATGCGTGGCTGACCTCCAAAAAGTCGAAACTGATATCTTGCCCAAATTCTCTTTGATGCCCTGCCATACGTAAGGTACTGAAATAAGTATCAAGATAGTAGCAGAATCGTGTTCGGCTGTATGTCAGTGTATGTGGGCTAGAAAAACGTGAGGGTTGGATAAAAAACAAACTAGATTCTCATCGTATCATGCCGGTATTTAACACGAAAAAATAATACAAAATTGCATAATTTCAGTTTTATTTCAGCAACAATCTGACTTCTAAAACCGGATTTCTTGATGATTTTTTCCTTTTGAGTTTGTTTATCAGTATTTTAAGTGAAAGAAACGTAAATAAAAACTTAAATTTTTTAATCTATCATGTTTTTATTTATCGAAGACCGAAGTTATCTGTTTGCCGTTTTTCTAATGTTTCAGCGAGCTCGCGGCAGTAGTTATGGTTAAAATTGGTTTTGGTTCAAACTTTTGTTTCTGCTCTTCTATAGCATCTATGCACAATACCGCCTTCCTCAAAATCCAAAAAAAAAAAACGATCCACCCTAATAGTTACTCTGTTGTTACATAATGAGCTTTCGATTTATAAAATTAACATTGAGGACATCATTTTGCCTGGCGCTTATATATTTTTGAACTTAGTGTGCGAACCTTATATACATTTTCGACTAGGATTATCCTTTGTTTATAAATTTTACTCTTTTTAATTATTTTTTTTTTAAATTTTAACTGTTTATTTTAACTGTTTGTTTTATGTTTACATTATTTTGATTGCACTTAACTACTAATCTTAAATATTAAAGATTTTATGAGTTAAGGAGTCTTAACTAATTACACTTGTACTTATCTAACATGTGTCGTTTAACTATATTTTTGACTTGGCCTGCATTTTGACCCTCTATTGAGCTATATAAATCATCAGGAAATCGATTCAAAGTACTTGGTAGAAGACACTTCCATACTCTTTGTCCATATTCGTTGTTGCTTTTTTCAATCTCAAATTTCGGAATATTTTGTAAGCTACGTAGGTGCTTGGGCCTTGCTTTTTCCTTTAGGTCTTTAATGTTATTGCTATACTGGGTTATAATTGCTAAATCTATTTTGTCGTATACTGTAAACACTTTACAATAGTTAAATAAATTTTCATATTTATTTCTGTGTAGATATTTGATTTTTAAAGGTACAATGGTTTTTAATAATCGTATTTGAAGGTTATAGATATTCTTAAGATATGTTTTGTAAGATCGTCCATAGCTTTCTAAACCATAATTTATAACCGAGTCTGCCAAGGACATGTAAAGAAGTCTTAATGTATTATATGTGACTTTATGTTTAAGTATATACAGCTTTGCCAATATGGATCTAAGTTTGCTACATACATGGTCAATATGGGGCCCCCAACTTGTGGTCTATTTTCAGTCCCAGGTAGGTATGTTCCCTTACAGTTTCTAGGCAAGCACAGTCACAAGATGTTTTTGGCATGTGCATACAGTTGTGATCGTGGGCCACGATCTTTGGTGTAACATTTGTTTTTTTTATAGGGTGAGTGTATGTGCATTAGCTTTGTTTTAGAATAATTTATAGATAAGCCTAAGTCGTGAGCCCATTTACACAATAGGTCGAAATCTTTCTGCATCATGTCTTGGGCAGTCCCTATATCCTGGTGTGCTGTAATTATACATGTATCATCTGCAAATTGGTATACAGAGCCATGCTGGAAAATTTTAAACATATCATTAACGTATAATAAGTATTCTGTCGGTGCCAAAATAGAACCTTGTGCCGTGCCGTATAGGGTTGGAATTAAATCAGATTGTTCGCCTGCTATACTGACCGCGTTATATCTATTCGTGTGGTAATTCTTTATGAGTTCCAGCATAAGTCCTTGTATACCATTTTGTTTTAGTTTTTCATACAGCGTATTATAGTTTAGTGTATCAAAGGCTTTGCTGAAGTCTATCATTACGGCGAGTACATGATGTTTCTTATCAAGGTGACTATTTATTTCGTCTGTAAATAAAGATAAAAGTTGCGACGTACTTTTGTTTCTTTGAAACCCAAATTGTTTATTATGTATAATGCCATTACTTGATATGAAATCATTTATTAAATTGCCAAGATATTTTTCTATGATCTTATCTATGCACGAGAGGATTGTTATCGGTCTATAATTATTTGTATCTGTATAGCTACCTTTTTTATGTATGGGTCTTACAAGCCCTATCTTCAGTTTATCTGGATATATACGTCTCGATATACATAGATTAATAAGGTGTGTTAAGACTGGTGTCATTTGTTCGGCAATGTATTTTATGTCTTTTGCCCTTATCCCGTCGTGACCTGGGCTCTTCTTGTCATCTATTTGTAATATTATTTTCTGTAGAACTTGATAATTAATATTTTTAAGGCGCAATGATAAAGTAGGCGTATTTATATAACATTTCTCGTCAAGCAATGGCTGATTACAACTGCTCTTTACCTTTTTGACGTTGTTATCGAAATCATTAGCAAATTTGTTAGATAGGCCTTTTGCCCGTAATCTAAATGCCTTCAAAAGTACATCATCTACCGCTTTCACAATTCTGCCAGTTAGTCTATTTATTATTTCCCACATTTTTTTTGGGTTTTTACAGTTGTTACATATTTCTTTTTTCGTAAAATTATTTCTAGCATTATATATTTTTTTATTAGTTCTATTTCTATATTTTTTGTATATTAACTCATTCTGTTTGTTAGATGTATCCCTTAAATATATAGTTAAGAGTTCTTTCTTTTTATTACACATGTTTATTAGTTTCTCATTGATCCAATTATTTTCCTGTTTTTTGTTTACAAATATTTTAGCTTTATAGGTATGGTTTTTATATATACTTTGGTATTTATTTATTATAATGTCAATTAATTCATTCGGGTCGTTGCAACGAAGTGCCGGGCTCCAGTCAATTTGACTTAATTCTATTTTAACCTTTTCATTATACAACTTGTTTACTACTTTGCAGTTTGATGAGCATCCCGCATAGATAAGAGCTAGCCCTATTATATAATGGTCAGCTGGCGCGTCGCGCACAGTGGCACAGTGCACCTGGTACCCGGGCGTATCTCGCTTGCAAACGTCACGGATGAATAAATGATCAATACAGGATTTGGATACGCCATTTATGTTTGATTCTACTCTTGTAAATTGTGAAATACAACAAACAAATCCTAATTCATTTAGGCTATTTAGATACGATCTTACGGTGTTATTTATACACGCAATATTTATGTTAAAGTCTCCCACCAATATACAGCTTTTGTTTGTGGAACATTTTAATAACAACTGAGATAGTTCATAGATAAAATTCGTCTTATCCAAATGAGGCGGTCTGTACACTGTACATATAGTTATTTTACTGCCATTTAGGGTTTCCACTTCACCGAGCACACACTCAAAATATGTTGTTTTCATGTACGATTTTGTAAAAGAAATACTTTTGTGAGCGTAGATCACAATACCACCTCCTTTTCTTTGGTGTCGTAGCTCCGTGTACATAGTATAATTCTTTATATGAAACAATCTCGAAGTTGTATCTGTGATGTTGGCTTCTGTGATGATTATTAGATGAATTATTTGCGGGCTACTATCGACAATAAATTCTAATTGCGAGTGGTTTTTTATCATTGAGCGGATGTTGACATGTAACAAAATTATTTTATTTTGTACATTTGGTATATGGGTCATGAAGTCGTTCCAGGATTCGTGAGTAGTTTCCGTTGTGTTGGAGTCGTGTGGATCCATTGTATATAATGTTTATCATCATGTTGACCTCCGCTCAGGTAGGTATTATAAAAGATAAATAAAAAAAATGCGGTTTGTACATACCTAAGTTTTCAGTTCTTTACCAATTCGCTCGATGTCTTTTTCAGCCCTGACGTAGTAGACCCTTTTATCACCGTCTTCTTTTCGCACCATAATCTTCCCGTTTCTGCACCATACATATTTGCACAGCAATTTATCCCTAAGGTTCGCTTTCGTCTTCCATAGCAGGTACGACGTTGTAGGCGTGAGTGACTCACGTAGGTATACTTTCTTGTTACTTTCGCCGCCGATGTCCTGGGCAGTTATCTCTGCCACCCTTGCTGCATGGCACCATTGGTCGCGCTTTCCCTCGCATAGGGTGACCGTTATGGGCGAGTCCCTTCTGGTGCGCTCGGCTTGCGCGGAGCCAGTGGCACGGGCGGGTTTTTTTTTCTAACCACTCTGATAATGTCACTGGAGTCTTGGTTCAGTAGCTGGCATACCTTTGTCGCTACTTCTTTCACGTTCTCGTTAGTTTGTTCGCTTACCCCGCATATTTCGAGGTCGTTATTTACCTGAGTCTGTTCACTTTTGTTTAGTTTTTGTTCCAAGACTTCGTTTTTAAGGAATAAGTTTTTACACGTATTTGTTATGTCCTTGTAGTGATTTTCCAGTATTTTGCTTCTTATAGTAGATATCACCGTATTCATTGGTTTATTTCTATAAATAAGATATGGCGCTAATAAAGTTTAATGGTTATTACCAGAATGCAAGGGGCTTACGCATTAAGTCTCATATGTTTTTATCACAGGCAACTCAATCCGACTACGACTTTATAGGCATATCTGAAACCTGGCTTACAACTGATTTTTATGATCGTTAATACTTTGATAGTAGGTACAGTGTATATCGTTGCGACCGGTCCACAATAGACAGCGGAGCGACTCGAGGTGGAGGAGTGGTCTTAGCCGTGCGAGCAGAGTATCAGCCTGTGCGCCGCGACTGGCCCGTGCCCTCTTTGGCTGGCTGTGAGTGTGTGTGGGTATCAGTTCCTTTGTCAACTTCGCAGAACTATAATATTAACTTAGCGCGAGGCATAATTAAAGAACACTGTAAATATTGCTTGTGTTTATATACCACAAGGACCGTACTATAAAGAATTATTGAAATCCTTTTTTGATATAGTATGCCAATTGACTATAGACTGTAACGTTATACGTACATGGTTTTATTAAATCATAATTAATTCTTAATTTAATCGGTTATCATTATAAATTATAGTTATTTTAATGTGGTTTTATTAAAAAAAAATTACATTATTCAAATTAATTTAATTGCATGTTATTTAAAAAAATTAATTAAATCCTATTACTATATCTAATTTAACAAATTTAACTTATTCTAATTATAAATGAACCAAATCTATTTTAATAAATAACAACTTAAATGATAAAATTAAATATTAACAAAAATACATTAAATATTATATTTACAAAACGTTAGCACTTTATCGGCGCGACTATACATGCGCGCGCATCACTCTGGAAATTTCGATCTTGCTCCGGTGCCCGCTGCGCTGCGCCAGCGCTCACACTACGCCGGCGCGCCTCACGCGACGAACCTATGCCGGTCGCGTACACGAGCTCTGCTACGTGTCGTCTTACGCAACCGCTTAGTTAAAGGAATCATTAAATTCCCTACATTCTTATAACTCGGCACTTCCGACATCCTCGGAAGGCTCTATAAGACCAAGTTAAAGTGTCGTTTCGCACCCCAATAGGGTAAGTGTTGAACAAGTATTATTTGATTTCGTAGTGAATAGTTTTAAGTAAGTGCGTATATTAATTAAACCCATAGTACAGTAATGGGCATAGTGTTAAACAACCATTCATTTGCAAGCTGATTCTGCTTAATCAAAATAATATTGTGATTTATTTTCTAGTGGCGTAACTGTAAATGTTTTTTTAATAAATGTTGCTTTTGTAATATAAGTAACATGATAGATTAAACTGTTTGTCTGTGCTTGCGCCTAGTTAGGAAATAATTAGCCAGCTCATTTAATTTGTAACTATTAAAAAGTGCAAGTCATTCTGCTTCGCTCTTCCCGCTTAATTGTATGGCTCCGTTCTGATAGTGAACTCCACACCATCTGCTTTCGGCTTCTCCTCTAGTTATAGACTCACATCTACCTGGGGTTCACCATCAGCGGAGGCAACTCTGGACACAATTCTCACTGTGGACGTCTATTCACAGGGTGCTATGCCACGGCTATAAAAGCCGTTCCAAAATCCTTCGGCACCACCGCTCCTGCCTCGCATTACGAGGGGTTGAAGCACGGCGAGCACCAACTGCCACGGCGTTCCCCGGACCGACCCATAATTCATCTGCGCCGCGGCCATCTTGTCGACCACCTCGCCGCCACGTCAGGGGAGTACCGAACTGCGTTAGCGGAATCAGACCGGGTTTTAGAAATTCGCGACCTATTTTATAAATAAATAATTTATTATTATTGTTGACTTCGGTTGTTTACTTTTTAAACCACCACATTCTGGGACCGAACGTCACAGCATATCGATTGCTACATTGTGATATGCCACCTCGAAGTCCTTTTTTAATAAACGAAAGTTTTTCAAAATCTGTTAAAAGTTCAAGATTTACTCCAGTTATTTTTAGCATAGCATCCCAACTGAGTCCAGGTGCAGTATAGTAATGAGCAGGGTCCAAATCGTATGTTTTAAGACACACAGATCTAAAATTCTCAAAGATGTCAGTTAATAGAAGTACATCTGTTTTTAAATACAAGTTAGAATAATCCAACATTGTTTTACAATTGAAATGATTCCAAACGTTTTGTGCATGTTTATAATCCACACTTGTTATTCTGCTATCGGTGAGAGAACTATAAAAATCACTTATACTAGGTAAAACTAACGCTTCAAGAGATTCAAACGATTTCATAAACTCATATGGAAATATCCCCTTTTACTTTAAGAGCTGAAAATCTTCATTTCTAGGGTATTGCTTTCTTAGTTCACAAAATTGATGCTCTTGAAGGTTTCTAGATAAACTATCTAAACTACTCGACATGAACCTAAAGGAATCAACAAATCTCAGTTACAACCATCTCTTATCGAATTTCAGTTGTTTACTGAACGAAATATATTTTTCTTTATTTTGAGGGTTAATATCGATAGCCCCTTCGCGAAAATTTAAAGCTTTTACAATAAAATGTGCGTCATAATTACTGAGATTGTGAAAAAATACTGGAATGTGTGAAGGAGGCGTTAATTTATAGTCACATGCTTTATGTGCTACTCCTTGGAACTTTCCTGTAGTCCAATCATGACTGAAAACGCTTTGAGATATTAAGTCATTACCACAAATAAAACATTTATTATTAGCTTCCTCAATTTTATTCAAATCACTCTGATTTAATGGGGTTGGATTAGCGATGTGCCGTTACCGGTAACTTACTCAAAGCGAGTATTTTACCAGTAACGTTACCAGTAACATTCCCAATAAACGGTAATATACGGTAACTTTAAAATTTTGAATATATAAGCATATGTTTATACACATGTTTGAGTTATATGAGCAACAGAAGAAACGTTTTAGGCCCAAAATAACAATGAAGGTTTTCTCTAAAAGTATATTACCAATATTACTAGTAAAATACTCAATATTACCGGGTATTTTACCAATGTTACCGGGTATTTTACCAATGTTACCGGGAATATTACCCTCATGTATTTGAATGAATCAACTAACCAAAGTAAAACAAACCGTATAATATTAATGTTCTTTTACTCATAATAGGTAGGTAATACAGGGTGAGTCTTGGTAAAGTGCACATATTCAAATGAGGGACATAAAATTACATTTTATCGACGAAAAAACATTTTTTTTTGTGTTTACATGTGGTACCCAGTTGCGAAATATTATTTTCAAGTCATAAAAATTATTAATATTTTTATGACTTGATATATTACTATCTCATTCTGGCAGATAGCTGGTGTAATTTTAGACAGGATGTGTAAGAGACATACGATGCAATAATAAGTGAGATAATATTATAGGTAATAAGTAGTGATCGGAATAGGTAGAGCTAATTTACCTAAAGTTCGCTAAAAAACAGCTAGTGCTAGAAAGAGAAGGAAAGAGGTAAAAGGGTCAAGTACTCAGGTATGCGAGTGAATTCACTCGCTTCTGAATGCGTTTTATTCAGGGATAGGAAATTCTGATACAATATTTAACAAAAGTTGGCAAAATACCGTAAAAAATTAAGCAAATATGGCGTCGGCTTCTTAAAAATATTAGTTCCGGGATTCCGAGATTACACAAAACGTTACGAGAGTTCGACCGATTGCTACCAAAATCGATATCTAGCTGTGTTGTCTCAGAGAGCGAATCCGTTAACAGAATGAGAAGAAGTAGCCGCCATCTTGAACTTTTTAGTTTTTCGACCGATTGCTTTCAAAATCGATATCTGGGGATCTATGTAGTCTCCAACAACGAATCCGTTAACATAACTAAAAAAAGTTGCCGCCATCTTGAACTTTTTAGTTATTCAACCGATTGCTTTCAAAATCGATATCTGGGGATCTATGCGGTCTCCGACAACGAATCCGTTAACAGATTCAGAAAAAATAGCCGTCAACGGATTCGCTAGACTACACAGATCTCTAGATATCGATTTTGGATGTAATCGGTCGAATAACTAAAAAGTTTAAGATGGCGGCTACTTTTTCTCAATCTGTTGACGGATTCGTTGTCGGAGACCACATAGATCCCCAGATATCGATTCTGGAAGCAATCGGTCAAATAACTAAAAAGTTCAAGATGGAGGCTATTTTTTCTCAATCTGTAAACGGATTCGCTGTCGGAGACCACATTGATTTCTAGATATCGATTTTGGAAGCAATTGATCGGATAGCTAAAAAGTCCAAGATGGCGGTTAATTTTTCATTATAAACACAAGTTGTGCTAGCCAAAATTGTAATATCTTTAATATCATTAATATTAAGCATTTAATTCAGAAGCGAGTGAGTCCACCCGCCTACCTGAGTACTTGACACATTTACCTCCTTCCTTCTCTTTCTAGCACTAGTTGCTCGCAAATTTTTGTATGCTAACACGTCCCTTTGAGAAACACTAAACAATGAGTGAGACAACACACATTATTTAATGATTTATTTTATTTCTAGCAAAAGTGTTTAAGTGTATTGTAAATATATTCATATACTTAAAATATACTTCATACTTTTGGATTCCTTATCTGGGCAAAATAAGGTTTTAGAGAAAAGTTTTTTAAATTCAAGACGCTCCTGTAATCGTACGGCAAAAGATGAAATAAGTAATTTAAAACAGGTGTCAAAATAACACCCTTTCGACAAAAGAAATTAGTTACAGGCCCCTTTTACCACAAATTAACATAAAATATCCCGTTCTGTAAATATACATATATTTAGCATTACGACTATCACTAGACTAGTACAAGAAAAATAATGGTAATCCGGAATTCAATAAAAATAAATTAATATTTTACCCGGTTGTAACTATTCTATATTATGTCCTTTCGCGAACTTTAGGTAAATTAGCTCTACCTATTCCGATCACTAAGAGTATGTGCGTGTACATTTCCAATATGTTCGATAAGTAAAAATGACAAGAAATGCAAATAACAAACAACAATCTTGATCGCTATGCTTATAACTTCTGGTAATGTTACCGGTAACATTGGAAACTTACTGGTATTTTACCAAACGGTATTATACTGGTAACGAGTAAGTTACTGCCGGCACATCACTAGGTTGAATTTTTTCGAAAGCGAATAAATTTATTTATTTTTGCTAAGTCACTATAAAGGGTATCCATAAATACTTTAGCACAATCTGGACCTGTATATGAGCAATATCGCGAAAGGCTATCTATCATCAAATGAACACTTAATGAAATAACCAAAACTGTACATTTCATGTTGTTGAATGTTTTTTGTGTAAGATTTTGATGAATCTGGATCGCATGATAATATCGGGTTTAAAAATGCCTCAAAGTCTGCGTACACAACAAACGGCAATTTTAGCTTTCGCTGGTATTTATCGAAATAAATCTTATCATTTGCAATTTTTTCACCGAACCAATTGGTCTTTGTCCGTTCATGGTTTGGAAGTTCAACAACAACGTGACTGCAATCATTTTTTTGATGATCCGTTAATTTCTCGTTTGAATAAAATGCCAATAAACAACCGTCGCAAATGTGAAAGCTATAATTCGTTGTTGATATTTGACGGCTTACTAATCGAGATAATTTTTTTATGTAGCAATAATGCCCCTGACGACCCTTATTTATGTAAAGTAAATTTATGTGTGTTGATTTACGACATTTAGTGAAGTAGAGTGGATCGTTCACTGCATGTGATTTTGACTTTTCATTATAATATAACCCAAAAACATTGATGCTTATATCATTTAATTTTTCAACTTTATGAATATCTGTCAATTTAACTGGAAATGACACATCCGCAAACTTTAATTTGTGTTGATGTACAATGTAGGACAACACTCTCTGTGAAACATCCTTAACTGGATACAACGCTGAAAGCAGGGCCCATTTAAGACACTCGTGGTCATAGTTTTGCACATAAATTATTGCTTTTTTGTTTTTAATATTGTGCGGTAAATCAATGTATGAAGAACCACGCAATGGATTAAATTTATTAATGTTCAAGTCTAGGCATTTAATATGCTTAAGACTCCATCCACTATCTTTTTTTTCAAAATTTGAAATCTTATTACAAATTGAACTTTTTAAATTTTCAAAAAATGTTTCCCTGTCATCACCTTTGCAAACGGTCCAACTCAAAACGTTAAAATCGAAAAAGTTGTTGATTCCTTTGGATTCTTGAATAAATTCTGCATGTAATATAAAACTAACCTTAAAAATAGTTAGCTGATTAATGGTCTCGTCTATAAGTTTATGGAGAGCTGTTTTAATCCTATCAAAAAAAAGTTCAGGTGTCTCAAATTCAAGGTTAGTTTTATCTGTTTCGGACATTATCCTATAAGTTAATAACCTATTTCCAAATGCAGCTTCAATGAGTTGTACATTGGGATATGAATGTTGAAATTTAATACAATTATTTTTATGAATATTACTCCTTAAATGCTGTGCATAGTACCTTCTGGACACTTTCCGATTGCAGATTTTGCACTCGTCGGTATCACAGTTCATTTATAAAATTGCAAATTAGATTATTGGAACTCCGAAAATGTATCTCATACAATTTTACAACCTAATGATCATTGTACATATTTTTTTTTATTACTAACGATCGAAACTCATAATCATCAGATTTCATAATATCACTAATTATACACCTTGTTTATACATTAGTATATATATTTGTTTTCATATATTTTCTGATACTAACGATCGAAACTCCTAATTATTCTAATTCATAACGATGTCTCCGTTAGGTACGACGACGAGCGAAGCGAGGAGGAGTGTTAGGCAGAATCGCGACCCTACAGCGCGCGAGCCGAGCGAGCGAAGCGAGCGTGCCGCGGTAGCGGCCGGCGAAGCGCCAGAAATGAACATATTTTTAACTAATACTTACATATAGTAGACGATGAGCGAAAAATCACCCTTCTATTTCTAAGTCCCTGCTCCGTTGGTAGTAATAAAAATGTATGAACAAAAAAAGTATAAGGAAAAAAATTATGAAGAGTGATTATTATGAATACAAATGAGTATTAATAAAAAAAAAATGCTAACTGTCTGTTATGAGTTCCGTTGGTAGTAATAATAAATTATGAACAAAAAAAGTATGAGGAAAAAAATTATGAAGAGTGATTATTAGGAATACAAATCGGTAGTAAAACAGAAAATCGGTATAAGAATTTTGTATGAGCCAATATGGATCCATCACCAACAACAGGAGTAGATAGTGATTCAACGGTGGTCCTAGAAGTTGACGGTTGCTGCAACCCGAGGTCTTGTAGTGGTGCCGTGGCATCTGCAGAAGTAGATGGAACATCACGAGGTTCTTCCGTTACACGTTTTCTTTTGACTCCACGTGTTACATTCCTGAACCTAAGAGAATCAATCTTTATTAAATGTCCCTAGCTATCAGCTGTATTTACTTTTATATCAAGGAAATAGTTTTTGTTATATGTCAACCATTTCTCTTAATTTTAAATAGATTTTTAACTTATTAAACTGCGAGATTGCATCTTGAATACTAACTTTTTTTTATGTTACAGATTATATTTTGATCCAAGATCATTTGTTAAAACTATCATGTACCTTCAAGAGAATATCTAATATTAAATCCAACTCATTCCAATAAGAATCTAATCAAGATAATGGTATGCTACGTCAAGCTTCTAAAGGTATTTTAAAAATGCTAAGTACAGCTTTGTTCATAGTCTAGCATGTATATCATCTTGTCTAGTAACAATATCAACCCTAGTTTATAAAATATGGAGAATATTAAACAATATAATACAATTACTGTTTTATAATTAAACACTAGTTCCCTATCAGTCAACAGATGGCGCTGTTTAATGAATTAGAGTTCATAAGTTCGGCACTTTTTATACAGATGGCTCTATAAATAACATTAGATCACAACCGTCTGTGTGAAAGCCCATCATAATGTGAATTGTAATTGTGAGATCGTTACATTCTTAAAGCTATTCGCAATATCCCTAGGGACGTTCACGCCATCGACGCTCACCGGGAGGCCAGGTCGTACATTTACTTTACTGGTATCCTGCCAGAAACCACGAAAATTACCTTTGGAATGTTTTTCTGCAAGCGAGTCCATTATTATTTGGTCTTGGTGGTCTTGACACCATTTTAGTCTAGACTTGAAAACTCGCTTACTTTCGTACATTTCCTGATAAATCGGGCCAGACTTCGGCCTACCGCACATTATCCATTCCTTGAATCTGGACCTGGCCATCGTGTGAGCCCCGCTGACATGCTTGTTCCACCCCACCTTATAATCACTATGTCAAGCAATATTATTACCTTTAACATTATGAGGTGTAATACATTATGATGTAAAAGTTATGAATAAAGTTTTTATGACTTTCGACAAATATGACCAGGAAAAATCGGAAATACAAATTATACCCTCAAATATTGTGACAATCAATATTATGACTAACAATATTTATGACTAAAAATGTTATGGAATCTTAAAAACGGAACTAAAACTTTATGGAAGACAATATAGACCCACAAAAACCTGACGACAGCAAAAGATTTATATTAAATTTAAAATGTCTGAATAAATTCATAAAAAACAAACATTTCAAAATGGAAGATTATCGGACGGCGTCGAAATTAATCACTAATGATTGTTTCATGGCCTCAGTAGATCTAAAGGACGCTTACTTTTTAATCCCTATTTACAGACCTCACAGGAAATATCTGCGTTTTATGTTGGATAACGTTCTTTACGAATTTAATTGTTTACCGTTTGGATTGTGTACATCACCGTATGTTTTCACGAAAATATTAAAACCAGTTTATCAATCCCTAAGAAGTAAACATTTTCTATCCTGTTGTTATTTAGATGATACCCTCTGTTTCGGAAAAACATACGATGAATGTATGAGAAATATTAACGTTACAAAATCCACGTTAGAAAACCTTGGTTTTTTGATTAATTACGATAAAAGTTGTCTTATCCCAAAAACGAGGTGCAAATTTTTAGGATTTATATTTGATTCCAAACATATGCAATTAAAACTACCTTCTTTTAAAAGAAACAAGATTAAAGAGAATATTAGTAAATTTTTAAAACTTAATAAGTGTAAATTACGGGATTTTGCAAGGTTAATAGGTCTTCTTACCTCTGCTTGTCCAGCTTTACAGTTTTCATGGTTATACACATAATTACTTGAACGACACAAGTATTTATGTTTACTTAAGAACCCTAGTTACAATTCTGTCATACAAATTCCTGTTGAGGTAAAGGCTGACTTAAAGTGGTGGATAAGACACATAGATTATGATGTCAACCCTTTCAGACTTAACCAATTTCAAGCTGAAATATTCTCTGACTCGTCCAGTACCGGTTGGGGTGCCTACAGCAATGGTAGAAAAGCACACGGTAATAGGAAAAATACTGAGAAATTATCTCACATTAATGAACTGGAACTAAAAGCGGCAGTTTTAGGCTTAAAGGTTTTCGCTAAAGATATGCATGATTGCGAGATATTATTACGTATTGACAATACCACTGCCATTTCATGCATCAATAGAATGGGCAGTGTACAATTTAAACATTTAAATTTGATTGCGAGACAGATATGGCAGTGGTGTGAAATACGTAAAATAATCGTTTTCGCGTCATACATAAACACTAACGAAAACGTTCAAGCTGATGAATTGTCACGCAAAAAATTTAGTGATACTGAATGGGAATTAGGAGACTATGCTTACGAACAAATAAAACAAGCATTTGGTCAGCCGAAAGTAGATTTATTTGCAAGTCGCTGTAATGCAAAATGTCCTGTATATGTTACATGGAAGAATGATCCTGACGCTTGGAATGTAGACGCGTTTACAATATCCTGGACGAAATTAAGTTTTTAAGCCTTTCCACCATTTGCTTTAATATTAAAGATGCTTCAAAAAATAATCAATGACAAAACAGAAGGCATTGTTGTTGTCCTTAATTGGCCTACACAACCCTGGTTCCCTTTGTTTAAAAAATTAGTAGTTTCAGAAATCATAATATTTTGACCCTAATTCTCACTTACTGAAATCTCCTTTCAGAACAACACACAGCCTTCACAAGACCCTGTCATTAGCTGCCGCGAAATTATCAGGAAAGCATTATTAAAGAGATCACTCAATTCAAGATCTGTAGAAATTATGTTATCATCTTTAAGCAATAACACTTATAGGCAGTACAATGGTTGCATAACAGCTTGGCTGAACTATTTATTGTACGAACAACGGATATAACTACGAAAGTTGTTCAGTACCTACTGTAATAAATTTTTTAACAGAGATATATGATACAGGCGCTAAATACGGAGCTATAAATAGTTACAAGTCTGCTTTATCTCTATTGTTAGGACAAACCCTTGATGATAACAGAATCAAGCGGTTTATGAAAGGAGTTTTCAGATTGAGACCCACGGCACCTAAATATAACTTAACGTGGGATCCTGATGTTTTAAACCATCTGGCCACCAAACGGCCTAATGAAGATCTCAGTCTGGAAACTCTTTCCAAGAAAACTCTCACTTTGTTGGCTCTAGTTACTGCACACCGTGTACAAACCTTTTCGTTGATACGGTTGAGCAATATTGATGTGTGTAGTTGTGAAATAATTATAAAAATACCCGATATTATAAAAACTTCACGTCCAAATTCTGCACAACCGGTTTTAATGCTTCCATTTTTTAATGAAAGGCCAGAAATTTGTCCAGCAAGATGTTTACAAACTTACATTAATAAAACTAATTCACTTCGGAGCACAGATAATGACAATTTATTTATAAGTTACAAAAGACCACATTCAAAAATTTCATCTCAGAGATTAAGTCACTGGATTAAAGAATCCCTTCAGAACAGCGGTATCGACACATCAATATTCACTGCTCACAGCACCAGACATTCGGCCACTTCTACAGCCAACAAATTGGGTGTTAGTCTTGACATTATACGCAAAACAGCTGATTGGAGCGACTCCTCTTGCGTATTTGCCAAGTTTTATAACAAAGATATTGTAAATGACTATAACCAATTTGCCAGAGTCATTCTCTCATCCACGACGAATCTGTAAAAAAAAAAACTATTATAAGTTAATTATGCATGTACACACATATAATATGAAATAAAAAAATATAAATACTACATTACATTCACTTTTTTCTGTGTACTTACCCTCCTTCGTCCATATAAATATTATTTCACATTTTGTGCTCTAAACATCCTACATTATGTAAACAATAAATCGCAGAGAATGAAGCTGCGAAACATAATTAATGATCAAACGAACTTACTAAGTGAAGTTCGATCACAATTATGTGAGCAGCTTCATTCGACGCGATTTATCACAACCCACCCTCAACATTAAAAATGTTGCCACTTATAATATAACAATACCCTACCCAACGTGTATCAAAATTGTGAAATAATTTTTCGCTATTATGCTGTAAACAAAATGATTGAGAAATGGCGGTTGCAGGAAGACTGTGGCGCTAGGGTAGTGGGGATGTGTTGCCAGTAGGTACAATTACAAAAAAAAAAACTTTAAAAATCCGTGCAAGGCTGAAGCGTGGGGGTGCTACTACATTATGTAAACAATAAATCGCGTCGAATGAAGCTGCTCACATAATTGTGATCGAACTTCACTTGGTAAGTTCGTTTGATCATTAAATATACCGTGCTTAGTATATAGGGTTATTTTTTTGTCAGTGCGAAAAATAATCGACCCTCCCATACATTTTAGCCAGTCAGTTGATGATGTTTTGTATGGGAGGATCGATTTTTTTTCGTGATTTCGGGGTTGGTCCCATAGTGAAAGTAAGTCAATATGACTTACAGATTTAACCCCCAAAATTACGCGAGACGCGAGAGTAGATAGCGCCATCCCACTCAGCTTGTTGTTACTTACCGCGCGGCAAAATTGCGTATATTTAGAAACGATTTAAAACGTTATTAAACAACCGATACACATAAAAATTACGTTTGACTATGTACGAATTCAAAATAAATTCACATTTTAGTGAAACAAAAACTTAGGTAAGTATGTGAATTTACGCCTGAAAAGTTTTATAAATCCCGCTAAGAAATGACGTGTAAGATATACTTATGCCAATATGTAATTGCGCAATTAAAGATAAGAATTTTAGGTGTGAAAATGTCTCGAGGATTAAGTGCGTATTTTGACTAACACAAAAAATGTATGAAATTGTCTTCCGAGTAGAACTACTTATTTCCACATACTTCCGAAGTTAATGACGCATTGGCGTGGAATAAATCGTCGTATCCTGCGAATATGGGCGCAACCACCCTTAAAACCGTTTTACAGATTCGTATTCTCCATATTTTATTACACCTTCTGACTTTTTGAAAAAAGGTAAAATCGTAATTTTGACAAAGTTATAAAGGTTTTAATTTTGGGCGCAACTGTCTAGGCACTATTTATTCCGGCGAACTAAATCGCAAGGGGCATAAGGTCCTTTCTCCGCACGGGATCAGGGCGCGGGGTGGCCGCAAGCGTGGAACAAAGGCCCAAGGTAACATTGCGTTCTCTTTCCGCGGACTCAACATCAGCGCAGGGTGCTATTTAGATGCTGCGTCGTGGCCATTGCGTCTGTATTCGTCGAAAAAAAAAATAATTTGTAATTTTCAAAGCAATTACCTTTAAAAAATCAATTTGTTTTAAAGTAATATACACGAGACTCATCATTGGTTTGAAATTGTTTTTAGTTGTATCAGAAAATTACAATTTTTTTTTGTTTTGAAAAGGCTTGGGTAGGCTTGGGTAATTGCTGTAATTATTGTTTGTTTTAAACTTTCGCGATATTCACACATAGGTACCTGCCGTTAATCATTGACAACGGGTCTTAATCGCGTGTACACATTATAATTACCTCGACGTTTCAACCGTGTTGCAACGGTCGTGGTCACGAGTAGACTGGAGAAGGCCGGTGTTTATTTACGTACTGTACGAGTTATACCAACTACCCGCACCTGGTCTAGATTTTTTTGTTTTATCGGTGGTGCGAGTATTGATTGATGATTTTACTACACATTTAATAATTATTAGCTATCTAATAAGTTCAATATTTAGAATTAAAAAAAATCGGTTTGTTTACATTACCATTAAATTGGATTGAGGTCTGTGCCTTAGATAAAATATTTTTTAATTCATACAATGATTTATTTTGTTGTGAAAGGTTCACCCTGTTTTAGCATATTTTTGTTAGTAATCATTGTTTATGGCGTAATCTATATAGTCATATTAGGCTTTGCGCATAATCTGTTGTCGCAGAATCTAAATCCGCATAGTTTGATTACGAAGAATTACGTTAGTCCGAATATTATTTGGTCATATTTTTCATGCTCCGAGTCATACCTACGCATAAATTAAATGAGCATAAAATTGTTTTGCCAAAAATTATCGTTGCAGAAATATGTTTTATTATAACATTCTGTTCAGTAATTATCTGATTTTTTGGTAGCAGTTAGTTTTTTATTGAGTTCTAACCTAACCTACTTTTCTAGTAGCTGTTCGTTTTTCTTATGGTCGCAGTTCTAACCTAACCTAACCTACTTTTCTGGTAGCAGTTAAGTTTGTAAGTATGCCAAGTAAGTTTCGGACAATCGATAATATGCTGAATAAAATTATGCTAAACAGAATTATGCGTAAAAATAATCGGTCATAATAATAGTATGCGAACTTAATTTCAGACTAACTCATTTTAGAGGTGTTACAAATTATGCCAAATAAGGTTTCTGCCACATTACCATTCGACGAAAACCGATTATACCAAGTCTGTTATGCTAAAACAGTTTCGCACAGTAAAAGTTATGCCAAATAGAGGGAAACCCGTTGTAAAAATATTAAGAAGTTTAGTATTTTTTTGTATCGTATGTTAAGTGGGCATTATATGAATGAATTGATATCAAATGTAATATTAATATTATTTAATCTTACTGCTTAAACAGTATTTTATGTTCTCTTAATAAAATCTTAATCTTAATAAATAATATAAAACTACACACAGTTTATTCATTCGGTAAATTTAAGCACTTAATTTTAAATCAAAACGCTTTAAAAAAAGCCCTTAGTACGGTTACGACCCAGCTTATTCCGATGAATAAGGTCTTAATGGCGTTTATGCCGCGAAAAATTAAATTGTTTATTTAAATTTCACGTGGAAGAAAGATTTAAGAGACATATTTTCGTATTATAATGGAAATAAAATAAAATGTGACTACCAGTAGTTGTCTAAGTATATTTAACACGTAACTTGTAAGTTTCACGGCAAACACTTTTTTTCATATTTTCGAGTTTCGTAACTATTACTTACATAGTTTTTGCCAACGAAGATTTTTATAAAATAAAGTCGTACTGTTGGTTCATTTTTGCGATAACTTTCTTAATTTTGTTTCTAAAAATCTGAAACTTACTGAGGTTATGTATTTTTTAATCCTTTATCAGGAGTGAAATAATGGCAAAAACGAGTAACTAAAATGTACGTCTTTCTTCCACGAATGGTGCGATATCTACACATATGTAACCACATAAAAGAGTTTCGACATGTCTTCCTACATAAACCGTGTCCCCTAGACAATATACAGTGTTTACATGATTTTTGTGAGGTAGTGGGCAGCTATTAGTTAATTTTCTGGTTTACGCCAAGCATTTTTGTCCGTTAGATAGTCCTCGACCCTATAGTACGCTGTAGACATCAACGACTTTTTCAAGTAATTTTTAAGTGCTGGAAGGGGTAACTCTAAAACTACGTCGGGTAATTTATTATAAAAATGAATGCATTGACCTACAAATGATTTATATACTTTACGGACACGAAATTTTTTTATGGCAATTTTATTTTTTATTCCTAGTATTTAAATTATGTATATCAGAATTCTTAACGAAAGAGTCTAGGTTCTTAATGACATACATAATATTTTCACAAATATATTGGGACGCTACTGTTAAAATATTAATTTGTTTAAAAAGTTCTATTAATGAATCACGGGAATTTAAGTTATATATAGAGCGAATAGCCCTTTTTTGTAACACAAATATAGTCTGTATGTCAGCTGCTTTACCCCAAACCAGAATACCGTACGACATAACACTATGAAAATAACTATGATAAACTAAGCGAGCTGTCTCAACATTGGTGAGTTGTCTAATTTTCCTAACGGCGTAAGCTGCCGAACTCAATTTGCGTGCTAGTACTGCTATATGGGGACTCCATTGCAGATTCTTGTCTATAGTTATGCCTAAGAAAAGTGCCTTATCTACCATTTCTAAACACTCGCCATTAAGAAAAATACTAGAATTTACCGGTTTCACATTAGGCAAACGAATTTAGTTTTCTTAGCATTAAGGTTGCCACTAACGATTTCCCAACTTTTTCCCGACCGTTAGCTACGGTTGGCTAACGCAAAATGCTACTAGGGTTACTGTATTGTCGTTTTTTCGGCATGTTGCAGTCCATTCACATGACATCTGTAGAACAAAATAAAAAAAATAGTGACTGGCCACTCAACTGACCGCCTATGCCAGTTTCTACATAACGTTGCGTAAAGTTACCAGTGTTTTTGCATTGAAACGTGCACTTTATAAGCTTTTTAAATAAGTTTCAGTTTTGAATAAATACGTAGGTTAAGAATTTTACTAGTAACTGGCATAGGTGGCCAATAACTGAATTTTTTGCATAAGTCTCAATTAGTAACTAGCCACTCCCCCAAACTCAGCTTTTAAATGACTCCGGGAAAAAACGAATTTAATACGTGTTACTTCTTCTGCAACTCAAATAACACAGTAGAAATAAGTACACTTTCTTCAATCACCAAAAAATCGAATTTTCTATAAACAACTTCCATAACATTTACTTAGTCAGTAACCGTTCACGTCGACACATGGACGCCGAGTGTCAATAATTAATCGAAATGTTTGGCGCTAGTTGCAATAGTGGTAGAAAGTTGTACTAAACTGAAAGCTTGTTCATATAGTAATGTTAAACATTGATTGTAGATGGCGTGTTGTGCATATAATTCTTATTTGAATCAAATTAGCTACAAAGTGGCCAGTTACTATTTATTTATTTAATGGCGCACAAAACAAGTTACAGTCAGAAAAAATACAATTATTATGATTAAAATATGCAGATCTAGACGATAACTCTGGACTATGTGTGCACAGAATGAATTATAATTGTAAATGATTCGATGGTTAGTGGTGTTAGTTAGGCTTATACAAAGTTAGATTGATTTGTTAGTTATACAGACAGTTATGTTTACAAATATATTATTATTATTATCCTGCTTCTTAATTTAAGCATAAAATATATCATGAATTATTTTTTTATAAGTTGGTAGTTTACAATTAAAAATGTCCAAAGAAGAATGCTCAGCTACAGTATCATTGTACAACCGGCACATTCGGGTTATAGGGTTATAATATGATGTGTTTTTATTATATATTTGAAGAACGAATATCTTGGGAGAGGGATTACGGGCTTTGAATTTAATTTTAAAATTGATGAGGGAAAGAAGTGACGGACAGTCAATGTTTGAGTGTATAATTCTATAAAGGCAAACCAATTCGTTACATTTGCGACGTGAGGCTAATGTTGGTATTTTAAATTTTTTAAGTCTGTTTACGTATGATCTGCAATCTCTGCCAAGGTGAAGTCTCCAGCAAAGTATGTTCAAGAACTTTTTCTGTATTCCTTCAAATCTGTCAATATGCACTGCGTAGTACGGAGACCAGATCACGGAGCCATATTCAACAATGCTTCTGACCAGCGAAAAATAGAGACACACATAGGTTCGTTGGTTCCTGAAACCCTTAGTAGTGCGAGAGATAAAACCGAGTATTTCGGAACACTTTGAGATGATGTGATCATAATGGGAGTGGAAAGTTAAACTTTCGTCAAAGTATATTCCAAGATCTTTGATAACTGACCGACGCTGTAATGTATGATAACTTAATGAGTATGAGAATATATTTTTATTTTTTATGCTAGCGAAGGAGGAAATGACCATACATTTGTCAATATTTAGGAACATCTCGTTTTTAGTACACCATTCAGCAACTTTAGTTAAGTTAACCTGCAAGTTTAGGCAGTCATTAACGTCTTTAATTACGGAGAATATCTTAAGGTCATCTGCATATAAAAGGCAGGGGCATGAAAGTTCTCGCACCAGGTCATTGATGAATATAACAAAAAGAAGAGGCCCCAAATGGGACCCTTGTGGTACGCCGGATGTAATTGTTAATGGAGTCGATAGATGCCCTTTAATGCCTACGAGCTGACTTCTATTCTCCAGATAAGATTTTATCCATCTTAGTAGATTTCCATGAATACCATAACCTTCTAGCTTATTTTTATTTATTTATTTATTTCAAACAATTTTACAGCCTTACAGTAAACACCAGGACGCTGTATAATTTAGGTACAAATACAATAGAGCTTAGTATCTAGAGTTAAAAGCAGAAAAGAAGATAATAATTTTCCGGTTTGCTCGTTTAGGTACTAATACCACTGCCATCCATCACCTCGCAATACTTCAGACACTCACGACATACACTCCGCCATCGACTCGCAAATAAATCACATTCAGGCGCTGATGACAGAAGTGAGTTAAGCAGCGTCAGTGCTCGCATGGTCGGGGAATTTCTGTGCGACACGGTGCGTGCTCTTGGAGCTGCCAGAAGATTGGGAGTCCGCGGCCTGAGAAGATTCTTAGGCAGAAAAGGAACGGCCAACTTAACAAACATTGTCACCAGCTCAGAGCAATCTGTATCACCGCGCAGGATGCTACAGGCCGCAGTAAGAAGATTATAGTTACGCCTCACTTCCAAGGAATTAAAACCGAGTGTGCCAAGCAAAAATTTGGTGAGGTATAAAAAAGGGTAATAACCGTAAATCTGTTTGTACAAAAACCTCAAAAATGTTTTTTGCACTTTCTCTAAAAGTAAGGCGTAAGTACATTCATAGGGGTTCCATATGATTGATGCCGCTTCGAGCCTACTTCTTACTAGAGATGTGTATAATAGCTTAAT
Organism: Tortrix viridana; assembly: GCA_963241965.1. NCBI lineage: Eukaryota > Metazoa > Arthropoda > Insecta > Lepidoptera > Tortricidae > Tortrix > Tortrix viridana. The sequence goes on along the minus strand of OY725177.1, from coordinate 1,506,449 downwards.
GGCTCTTCGATCACGAAAATCACGTGCATTCCTCGTAATGAAGCCCAGTTTTTTATAACATTCAGTGGCTACATTCTTGATGTGATCATGAAACGTAAGCCTAGTATCAAAAGTAACACCGAGATCCTTGACAGTCCACACGCGCTTCAATATTTGTGACCCTAACAAGTACTGAGTGTGCATTGGCGCCTCAGCACGGCTAAATGTCATAACGCGACACTTATCTACATTGAAATGTAATTTGTTTTCGATGCTCCATCGGTAAACAGCATTGATGTCATCCTGCAACGGCTCGCAGGTGTCCCCCTGTTTCACACAATATACCAGTTTTAGATCGTCTGCATACAGTAGACAAGTGGTATGCTTAACAGCACTCTCGAGGTCATTAATCATGATGCCAAACAGGAGTGGGCCCAAAATAGAGCCTTGACTGACACCAGATAAGGTTGGATAAGGTGCTGATACATAGCATCCATGCCTCACAAATTGTTGCCTGTTGCGTAAGTAGCTGGCAAACAACCGGAGAAGCTTTGGGGAGAACCCTATGTGACAGAGTTTATCGAGGAGAGTGTCGTTATCGACGCGATCAAAAGCCTTCTTAAAGTCGAAGTAGATGACATCAACCTGCTGACCCCTATCCATATGTTGCGAGATGATATCAACTACTGTTAGAAGGTTGGTGCTGACTGAACGCTTAGCTCTAAAGCCATGCTGTGCCTGGCTCATAAAAGGCTTCAGCTGTGCAGATAGTAATCTGTGAAGAACTGACTCGAAAAGTTTAGCTGGAGCAGATAATATAGCTATCGGCCGATAATTTTCAGTGCATGAGGTGTCACCGGTTTTGGGAATAGGTGTTACTCTCGAGAGCTTCCATTTCTCCGGATATTTGCCACCGCAAAGCGCAACGTTAAATATATGACAGAGCGGAAGGATGAGGAAGTCTCTGCAGCCTTTTATAATATATATATAGCAGCCTTTTATATGCGGGAACGTTATCTGGCCCTACAGAACACCTAGGCCTCAGCTTATTAATTGCAACTCTTAGGTCGCTCGGAGTTACAGAGTTAATGTTAATATAGTTTGCCGAACAGGATAGGTCACCTTTATTAGCAGCATTATGGTCAAGTACGGGTACATCAGGCAGAAAACTGCTTGAGAAAAAGTTAGCAAAGGCATTAGCGGCATCACCGCCACTATACTTTTTTCCCTCATAACGAACAACAGATTCGAAGCTTATAAGCTACCTATATGCTGCCAAAATGAACGGGGGTCATGACATATTTTGGCTTGCAGGTCGTTTATGTAAAAATCATAAGCCTTAGCCATACGGTTTTTTATGTCAGCACGCAGTCTAGCAAATTTATAATATACAAGTCTGCATCCGCTTCGTTTCCATTCCCGGTGGAGTCTCGCCTTTTCAGTTATTCTCTTAATCAGATCGGCACTAAACCATACGGGATATCGCTTACAAGGTTTTTTAGAGCGAACCTTTTTAGGTACGGCAATATTGAATATATTATACATAATGTCGTGAAAAGCAGAAACTGAAATGTCAACGTCCTGCGCTTGGAGAACATCATGCCATGACGCTTCAGACACAAGTCGGTAAAGTAGTTCGAAGTCAGCTTTTGCGAAATTCCAATCCTGATGAATATCAAAATTACTGGGATCAATGATATCGGAGAGATGACTAGTGGCGATGCAGTCAAAAGAGATGAGGATATCTAGTGGCGGATGGTAAGCATCTCGTTTTGGGACCAGTCCACCCCCCTCAATTTCATTGATACCAGCAACATGGACGCGTTCCGTCACCAGCACTACATCTAGCTTACCCCCATATGCGTTCTGCACCTCATTCACATCATTCAAGCCACATACATTTAAAAAATAACAATAATAATTCAGAATACCTTGAGAGGTGTAAGTTGGATTTAAATTAAGATCACCGACAATAATTACGATTTCTTTCAGAGACTCGATCACAGATTCGACTTTTTGAAACCACTGCATATAAGTATTATCTGTGGCGCGAGGGTGGATGTACACTACACACATGTGAAAAACAGTCTGCTCAGTAGTCAGTGTCACCCAAAGGTCTTCGCCGTCTGGTGTTTCCAAGTCCTTCCGCCTCCTTATAATGATACCTGGGCGACAGGCCAATAACACACCTCCGCCGCGTGTACTTCCGGCGCGATCAGAGTGACAGAGACTAGAGACTTATGACAGAGAATAGAGTGATTGACTTTGTCGAAGGCTTTCGAGAAGTCCGTATATATCACGTCTACCTGCACCCTTTTGGCAAAGGCAGTACATAAATAATTTTTAAATTCTGATAAGTTACTTGCAGTTGATCTATTAGAGACAAAGCCATGTTGCTGTGGAGACAAAAATACGGAGAAGTGGGAGTAAAACGTGCTATAGAGAACCGATTTGAATTCTTTCGCGAAAGCAGACAGAATACTAATGGGTCTATAGTTTTCATAGCAGCTTTTATCACCTGTTTTATGAATTGGAATTATGTATGCTATTTTCCAACAATAAGGAAATATACCAGATTTAATTGATTTGTTAAATAGAATACAGAGGGGAAGGGCGAGCTCGTTGCTACAGTTTCTTATGAAAGATGGAGGGATTCCATCGGGGCCAGGACCCTTAGCTGGATCGAGACTTTTTAGTTTTTGTTTAATGCACTCGACACTCACCGTTGCATCACTTAAGGAGTAGTTATGGGGTGGAAAGTCAAAGTCAGTGTAAGATTCACTACGTTCCTCAAAAACTGAGCCGAAGTATTGAGAAAACATTTCACAAATATCTTCTGGATTAGAGGACTCTGAATTACCGTATTTCATTGTGATAGGAATAGAGCTAAAACCCTTCCTGTCATTGACGTATCGCCAGAAATGCTTAATGTTATGCTTAATTGAGTCCTGAACGGACTCTAAGTACACTTTGTAGCATTTGTCAATAAGATTCCTGCATTTTGTGCGTAAGGCAGCAAAGGAGTCATAATCCAGAGGATTACCAAATTTCTTAAAGCGTTTGTGGTGTTTAGCTTTTTTTTTCAAGGATCGTATTAAGGCCGGGCTAAACCAAGATGGGTACACATTAGATCTTGGTGTTTTTAGAGGTGTTACTGACGGCGGCCAGTTATACCATGGTTTACCCTACTCACTTATTTACTTTCATAATCACTTCCAGTTACATTAAACTAAATCATCATTATCATGATCATCATCATCATATCAGTAACGTGACATCCACTACTGAAGGTTTTAACAAGATCTCCTATATTAGCATTTCAGTATTAGGTACTTCATATTAGTTACATGACACTAAAATATTAATTATCTACAATTATTATAATCACAGTACTTAGTCACTCTTATTATGTTCTATGACCTTATTAGATACACAAATAGGTAAATAAAAAAAAATATTATTTTTATTTTAAATTAAATGTATGTCGGAGCGACCTATGTCACGCACGAGGAACTAGATTAGATTTGAGACTAATGCTTAGTTATTAATATCATAGGTACCTAGGTACCTAACTATCACTAGCCTTTTTATCAACAGTGTGTAAAGGATAATGAGATTAAAACCATTGAGGAAAATAGTAAAATATTAACTGAACCAGTAGAAACTGCTAACTCTTTTAACAACTATTTCATTAATATAACACAATGCCAAATTAAAGGACAGACACACGGATGCAATTTAGAAAACCTAAATAAAACTATTTTTCTTGAACCTACTGACCCTTGTGAAATCTACAAAATTATAATGTCATTAAGAAACACGAAATCCGCGGGAATCAATGAGCTAGACGCTAAAATACTTAAATCGGTTGCAAGAAGTATAGCTGTACCTCTTGCTCATATTGTCAATTTATCGTTGGAACAAGGTCATTTCCCAAAATTACTCAAATTCTCCATAGTAAAACCCCTGTTCAAAAAAGGAAGAAGACAGGATAGAACAAATTACAGGCCAGTGGCATTATTACCAGTTCTGTCTAAAGTATTTGAAAAGGCAATGTACGCAAGAATTCTGAAATTTATAAATATAAATAACATCTTCTGTACTGAACGAAAAGGGTTTCGTAAGAGAAAATCTACGACTCATGCAGCTTTTGACTTAATTAACGTAGTACTAAGCGCTTTAGAAGATAAGGACATGGTTGCTGCTTTGTTTTTGGACTTAAGTAAGGCATTCGATTTTGTAAACCATTCAGTTCTCCTCACAAAACTGGAAAAATATGGAATAAGAGGGCCAGCGTATAGATGGTTTGAAAGTTATTTATCGGAAAGAGAGCAGATTACTCGAGTTACATCCTTTTCGACCGTAGATAACTCGGCACAAGTGGCCGACTCTACGCCGCGAGTTAATCCTACTGGGGTTCCACAAGGAAGCATCTTGGGGCCCCTTTTGTTCCTATTATATGTAAACGACCTACCTAGCTGCATTAAGCATCGCTGCGTTCTATTTGCTGACGACACAACCGTTATGATAAGGGCAAAGAGCACAAAAGAATTAGAAAAAAACATTTTAAGCGCTTTAGAGGACATATCAACTTGGCTTACGAAAAACTGTCTATATATGAATGTTTCAAAAACTAAAATAATACAATTTTTAACCCGCAACAGCAACAAAACTAAATTAGATATAGAGTATAATAAGGAAAAGATAGAACAAGTGTCACAAACAATGTTTTTAGGTTTTATTATTGATGACTACTTGAATTGGAAACAACAGGTTGACGCTGTTTCTACCACACTGAACAGATTCGTTTATGCACTTAAGAAACTGAGATCTATCACCTCCGTAAAAGTGGCATTAGTTGTTTATCATAGTTATATTTGTTCTAAATTGCGTTACAGAATTGTTCTTTGGGGGAATGCAACATATATTCAACGAGTATTACTGTCTCAGAAAAAGTGTATTAGAGCAATTTGGGGCCTAAGGTGGACAGATTCTTGTAAGCCATTGTTTAAGATGCACAAGCTACTTAAAGTTCCAAGTCTGTACATTTTGGAGGTGTGCAAGTTTGTAAGAAGCAACATGGAGTACTTCGAAACAAAAAATAACAAAGGAAAACGTACTGTCACTCATAAGGCTTTAGTAGTACCTAAATGTAAATTACAGCTTAATAAAAAAAAACTGCTTTCAAATGGCTATCAGAATCTATAACGCTTTACCAATGACATGGACAAATCTTCCAAATAATAAATTTTATCGATTGTTAAATAAGTTTTTATTAGATGAGTGTTTTTATTCTTTGGACGATTATTTTATAAAATGTGCAATGAATTAATGGTTTTTTTATTGGATTGGATTTATGTATATTATTTTTCTTTTTTTTATTGATGCTTAATGTATTTTACGTTATATCTGGTTATAATATTTTGACATATGAATTTTAATAAAATAATGGTAGGCAATAAGTGATATTATGTATGACATGTGAATTTAAATAAAATAATGATAATTAATTGTATAAAATAATTATATTCTAAGCTATTTATTAATTGTATACCTCTTTGGTGAAATAATGAACTATTGACTTTTAAATTAAGACCTTATTGTAAAACATTATTTCAAGCAATAAAGATTTATGATTTATGATAATAAATTCATGACTTTACGATTGTTTAAGTTTTTGAAAATACTGTAATCAGTCCATAACTTAGCATCTTTATGACTTTGTTTTTGTAATACTTATCCAAATGCCTGAGCTCTTAGAATTGTGACGAGGTATGCATTTTTTGTGGCATACCGAACGTGGTCGTGGGATAACGGGAGTAACGGAGGACTCGGCATCGAGACGGGCTGAAAATAGATTCCTTTGGGACGCCAACCGAGACGGTCATTCTTGTTGTGTTATCGCAGGCAGGTCCCACGAACTCGTTTAATCGTTACACAGACTATACTACGGTAGATCAATTATTGTGTTTACATTAACTGTTAAGACATTATATTGTTTTCAAACCACTTGTGCGTATTTCCTCGCCTACTGAAACTTTACCTGTGAAGATACATCCAGACAAATATGAAAACCCGCCGGAACCTCAGGCTGAAAGCCTTATCAACCCCATGTACCGATCTTAACCCGACATGTATATATTTATTCCCTTTCAAGACCTACAATCCAAACCACCACATACCTCATAAATAATCTAGGTGACTACTTAATTATCTTTCACAATGTAGTAAGTTCTATCACTAAATTATCACTGTTATTGGCCAAATTAATATCTTAATAATTGGGGTTATATAGGTTTGGGTTGTTTGTCGATGACTATAATCCTCATCAGGAAGATAAGTCTATTTATCTCAAAAATTGTATCACCCTATAGGAGAAATATTACTATACTTACGTCTCTTAACGGTATTCAGTTCATTCCAGTGTCACTGAACTTCTCACTTTTGTCATAAACAAGTTTCGTAACACTTGCAGTATCCGGCGCGTGTCATACGAGATCGCGAACTCAGCAAATAGTTATCAAGGTCGAGAGCGACCGAGCGAGCGATTATGCGACGAATTAATTTATAATGAATGAAATTTGATACTCTAGGAATGCGTCGCATCATTCCAAAAATATTGCGTTAAATAATTACCAACATTAATAAAATAAAATTATTTAACTACGCAACAAATAACAATATCGATTAAAAAGAGTACTTAACTAAAAGGGAAATATTATCTGCAGTATGTTTTCTTTATTACTTCAGCCGAGTTTAGGACTGATCCCCCAAAGACTTTTAAGAGTAGTAGTTTGGTTATTTACTTTTATTATTTCAATATTTTATTTCATTAATATTTTGTTAATCTCATTCACTAATGGTACGTACATAAAAATAAGGATATTAGAGTTCATTAGTCTATATGTTTGATCATGGTGCGAACTACCGTGTCCTCCGTGAAAATAGTTGGAGACTTGAAGTCTTAATGCATTTATGACTCTAATTACAGGCACACACAGATGTGTGACCTGATATGCCAGTATAGTTATAGGGTTACCATGCCATGGGTGACCATGCCCATGTTTATTGAGAAATGGAGGGTGCGCACAGCCGCGTAGCCCGCTATGGAGCTGTAGACTCCAATTTTATTCAATTTCCCGATCGCTATCGACCGTACAAGTGTTAGCGAGGGAATTTGAATAGTATAAACGGTATTAGATTCAATTTTTAAAATAGAAAAAAGGTACCGATACTATAAGCCAATGGTGTTATCATTTTAAAAGACGATATATAATAATGAAAGTTATAAAGAATTAGAAGAGTAGTTAAATTAACAACATGGTAAGATAGTCTTTTTTAATAGCAAAGAATAAGTAAAATTTAAATTAAAAACGTTTTAATAAATTACACAGTGACACTAGGACATGACTAAAGTCAAATACAAGGACAGATTTTATAAATTATAAATGATACATTTTATTTCGTTAAAACAGTAGGTGGCATGCTACGTCAAGGTTGAGATCTCCTATTAGATATAACAGTATCTGTATCAGGAGACCTCGCTCTTCCAAATCTAGTACAGGGTAATGATTTACCTGATTTAAATAGTGTGTGCGTGCGTGCGTGCGTGTGTGCGTGTGTGTATGTGTCTGAGTGTGCGTGCGTGCGTGCGTGCGTGAACGTATATGCGCATGTGTGTATGTAGTGAGTATGTGTGAATTTAAGCCTTATACACTATTAAAACTTTGTTAAAACGGTAACCACCACATAAATAAACACAAGTATACATCATAAAAAGGGCTCTGATGCTAAGTCACAGAAGGCAAAAGTGCTTCACACTCATCATAAGTGATGCGACGTTTGCTTCCCGTGCCCGGCAAGAACGAAGAAACAAGTCGTAAACGAAATACAAAACGTGTAATAAACCACAAATTATTACAATACTAAATACCTGAAATAATATGTCTGGCGTAACCTTTGGATAGAGAATGGGTCTATTTTATGGAGCTGAAGGAAACAAGTTAGTAAGTTGAACACAATATTTATTCCTATAGGTAGTTTCTGTTTTACATTCAAGAGTAATTGCAAACCATTACTTAGTCACAACGACCAGACATGTGAAATTCATAAATTAGTTAGCTCAGTGAAAGCATGGGTCGTGCTTAATATCCTATGGTTCTTATTATAGGTTCACAATTATTTATTCTAAGTTGGTTAGTCCCTAAGAACCTAATGCCATCAATTCCAATATTTAATTTAAATCCTACTTCCCTACATGTGAATCTCAAGGAGATTAATTGAAATCCTACTTCCCTATTTAATAAGAAATTATATAACCGACCTCGCTCTGTAGAAACCTTCCCGCAAAGGCTGTCCGGCTGCAGACTAGATCATGACAGTGTGAGTCGAAACGCGAAGCTCCGGGCGTTGGCTCTATGCAAGCTCCAATCGCAAGCCACACAGGAAGCACGTGAAGGGTATGTTCAGGTGGCGCAAGCACAATGATTTATTGAAAATTGTTGAGCTTTAAGAAGTTTGAAGCAGAAGGCTAATTGTCATGGACTTGCTACACAAAATGGCGGCTAGTAAAAGGTACCTAGCCCGCAATACCAAATTACACAAAAATCTAAATCTCTGGTGCACAAAATGAGATATACTAAACATGTGCTTATTTCTTTCAGAGCTCAGAAGAAAGGAAGCTAAACATGAGAGCCCTAAAGATAACTAAACTTGCAAAGTCCACAAGGTGTGCAGCTCAAGTTGATTAATTATTGCATTATGAATTTCTTAAAATTGGTTTATTAATTCATTCTTTGAATTGAATTTACTTTAACTGAATTTATTTAGATTTTATAGAAATCAACTTAATTTTACAGAAAATGGAAATCGAAATAGAAATCAAAATCTAATCAAAATCTAATAATCAAAAATAATCCCATTCAGCTGGAAAGAAACAAATTGCTTCGATCAGAATATGCACATGGCAGAAATTAAGCGGAGAGCAGAGCAAAGATGATTAAAGGATCCTTACCGGAGACCATCCAATAGAGATTATCTCAAACGCTGTCTTTCCCTCCATCCCGGCATGTAAAACCTCTTGAAGAGCTGAAATTTAACCACGAGGTTAAGAAAATAAACTGAGATGATGCACTTGCATTTCCCGAGGAAATCTTTACTTACGATTTTGTTACTGCCACAAAATATAACTTAAATCGGCTGCTCCTCAACCAAATCAGCCACTGGAGATGTCCATCCAGACATGGACCTCCGTCCTGCACAAGATAATTCAAGCTCCTTCATGCACTCATCACGGAGCCCTAGATATAAGCTTTTTGACTGCTATGGTGGCCGGAAGCTACGACAGGAGCACCCTCGGATGAAGAAATTTACCCTAGTATTTACCCTGAAATGACTTAATTTCCAAATGTAATTTTTGATCGATACCTAATAATGATTCAATGCAATTATCGCCGAAACCCTTTACTTGTTATTCCTGAAACCGAAATTCATTCAAAACTATTTCAGCATATACCTACTTCTCAATATCTATTTAAATAAGTTTTATCCAATGGAACTCAAGTTAATTTTATTACCCTAACGTCAAGCAGAACTTCTTAGGCTGACAACCCTAAAGCAAAACCAGAACGAAACGTAATTCAGTTACCAGCCCTTAATAATACTACAAATTATTGCCATGTCTCAAAGATTGGGTTTGTTTGAGTAAATGATAAAAACACAACGTGACAGTGAGTCCATTCAACCGTTGGGTGACTACCTTTTTACATTCGTATAATTTTAAGGCCGGCCTTACACAGTCTGAATTTTAAGAATCTGAATTCATATTATTAATTCATAAAGCACGGAATTGCATGTAACTATTATCCACACACAATCTGATTTTTTCAGATTATGAATTTCTCAGATTGATCTGACGGAACGCACCTCTTTCCATACATTATCTATGGACGAGCACATACACTCTGGATTCAGATTATGAATTCATAATCTGATTCAGATTGTGTAAGGCCGGCCTTAGGAATACATATTCAATATTTTTTGTACTTTATTTTATAAATAAGCCGATTGAAAGTCATATTGTCTCCTTGCAAAGATAGATTTATACGAGAGTATGGTCACTACATTTTTACTTCTTCTACGCTTATTATTAGGGGGCAGGGCTCGGAAACGTTATTTAAAATAACGTTTTTAAAACGTTTCGAACGGTTCTTTATACAACATTTTGTTCGGAACGAAAACGAAACAAGAACGTTTTCAAAAACCGGTTTAATCCACAGGACGCGGCCGCGCACGGCCATGCGGCGACGAACATGAACTTGTTTAGTTAGGTCTACCGTACATTGTATTCATTTAATTTCATCTTTTCGATCCGATGCGCATTGATTGGCATTGTGTTGCGACTTGCAAGTTATCCTTTTGGCGAGGTAGGTCACTTTCTTGGGATGTCAATTTAGAAGAACGACATGTTCGTTAAAAGTCAATTTCGATAGACGACATGTTCTGACTTAGTCAACTTCTCAGTAGGTCTATTTTAAAAGAGGTCATGTTCTGGGTTAGTCATCTTCTCAGTAGGTCTTTTTCGAGGGAGGTCATGTTCTGACTTAGTCATCTTCTCAGTAGGTCTATTTCGAGGGACGTCATTTTCTGACTTAGTCATCTTCTCAGTAGGTCTATTTCGAGGGAGGTCATGTTCTGACTTAGTCATCTTCTCAGTAGGTCTATTTCGAGGGACGTCATTTTCTGACTTAGTCATCTTCTCAATAGGTCTATTTCGAGGGAGGTCATTTTCTGATTAAGTCATCTCCTCTTGTCCAGCTGAGCACCGCCAATCAAAAAGTTAACTTCGTTAATTGGTAATCCGTTACTCAAAACGTTAATTTCGTTAAAGGCTTCGTCATACAGCCAGCGCATCACGCCTGCAGCGGCGTGCGGCGCGTTCTTAGCGTGGCAATTAACAAGGAGTTGTATGCAGGCCATCACACAGAATCACGTCGCGCCGCGATGAGCAGCAAACGCGCCGCGCGCCGCTGCAGGCGTGCCACGCCAGCACAACTCGGCCGCGCTGTGCAGCGCGGCACGGCGTGATTTTACTGCCGGGCGCGGCGCGATCGCGCCATGCAGCGCTGCACGGCGCGTTCTTAGCGCGACGCGTTCCAAAGAGTAAAGTAACTATAGAGGGAAAGAGTGGCGACTTTATGGTCAAGTTTGCTTGTATGACAAGTGCTGTATCTAGAAAGTGCAGGCTGAACTAAAGCTATTTTCAAATGGCAACAAACACAGGTTAGAGTAAACCTTGGATCATGTTACCAATTTTATTCCGAACAGCGCCCTCATTTTTAGGGTTCCGTAGTCAAACTAGGAACCCTTATAGTTTCGCCATGTCCGTCCGTCTGTCCGTTTTTAGGGTTCCGTACATCAAATGAAAAAAACGGAACCCTTATAGGATCACTTTGTTGTCCGTCTGCCTGTCTGTCTGTGTGTATACTGATTGCATGTCAGTTTATACTGGACTTTGTTTATATGGTATTTCCGTGATTTACAAACTATTTACATGCCTACAAGTTTGTGCGGAACCCTCGGTGCGCGAGTCCGACTCGCACTTGACCGGCTTTTTTAGGGTACCTCCCCTACACGTAAAGTGGAGATGGTTTCGCAAAAATAATTTTTTGATTGGGATCCGTTTGTGAGAGTCAAGTGAATATGTGTAAAATATCTTAAATGAAAGCGCATATAATGAATTTAAAAGGAAAACTATCACGACTAAGTAGACTTTATTGGTTCTAGAGTTACAGACGATTAAAATGTTTATACCTACCGAAAATCAGCTAAGATAAGTTTGAATAGAAAATTAGCTAACATTTATATTTATAGAGTCGCCACTCTATAGTTACTTTACTCTTTGGGACACGCCGTGCCGCGCGGCTTGGCGTGATCACGACGTGCCGCGCTGCATGGCGCGGTCGCGCCGTGCCGCGCTGCATGGCGTTTTCTACTGCCTGCAGTGTGACAGCCACGCCGCGCTGGCGTCACGCTAAGAACGCGCTGGGCGCCGCTGCAGGCGTGACGCGCTGGCTGTATGACGAAGCCTTAAACGTTTACTCGTAATAGATAAATTTAAAGTTTTCCCCAATCGCATAACTTTTTTTTAAGTTAGTTGAAAGTTTAAATTGCTTTATATTATGTATATATTAACACTAGTCAGGCGCCGTTGAGCTTTTAAAATTTTAAACAGATGAAGATTCTAAAATATTAGTAGATTGTTAAATTAGGGACTAAAGTAAGGCATTACGACACGAGATATTTATACATCGGGTGTGTAAGCGAGGGTGGATGAAATTCTTATGGCTTACTTTAGTCTCGAGTTAAACACTCTACTTTTCACTTCGAATGCGAGGAAAAATAACGACGTTCTATACAAAATTACAATAGCAAAAAAATTTGTTCCGCGGTTTTTAATTTTCTTTTCTTTTGTAAAGTGACGCTTTAAATGCTTGCGTATTTAGCCAACAGATTCAAACTTTAAAACTATTCCGCATTGCTTGGGTGTATAAATATCTCGTGTCGTAATGGCTTACTTTAGTCCCTAATTGAACAATCTACTAATATTTTAGAATCTTCATCTGTTTAAAATTTTAAAAGCTCAACGGTGCCTGACTAGTGGTAATATAAACAAAATATAAAGCAATTTAAACTTTTCACTAACTTGAAAAAAAGTTATGCGATTGGGGAAAACTTTAAATTTATCTATTATGAGTAAACGTTTAACGAAATTAACGTTTTGAGTAGCGGATTACTAATTAACGAAGTTAACTTTTTGATTGGCGGTGCTCAGCTGGACAAGAGGAGATGACTTAATCAGAAAATGACCTCCCTCGAAATAGACCTATTGAGAAGATGACTAAGTCAGAAAATGACGTCCCTCGAAATAGACCTACTAAGAAGATGACTAAGTCAGAAAATGACGTCCCTCGAAATAGACCTACTGAGAAGATGACTAAGTCAGAAAATGACATCCCTTGAAATAGACCTACTGAGAAGATGACTAAGTCAGAACATGACCTTCCTCGAAAAAGACCTACTGAGAAGATGACTAACCCGGAACATGACCTCTTTCAAAATAGACCTACTGAGAAGTTGACTAAGTCAGAACATGTCGTCTATCGAAATTGACTTATAACGAACATGTCGTTCTTCTAAATTGACATCCCAAGAAAGTGACCTACCTCGCCAAATGGCAAGTTATTAGTAAGTGAGTGGTGCTTATTTCTTGTGGTTCATAACATGGGACGAAAGAGAAAAAACGTAATTTACCTACTCTTATTACACTTACAATGATGAAACCAGCAAATCAAAATGCCAAATGGAAGGATGTCAGCAAGAAATACGAGTAAGTATTAATTAAAATCCTGATATTGTGGTAGATTGTAAACCCTTCGTATGCCATGTTCCGGATCCGTACCATGACATATCAATTTTATATCCATTGGATATAAAATTTTACGAAAGAAGTAAAGAAAGCCGTGCGGCGTGGCCGCTAAATACTAATTGACGAATGAAATTCGTAATATTCGTAGTTTCGTACCGAACAACTCACAAAATGGAAAAAGCGGTTAAAAACGTTTTATTAATCAGAAACGATAAACATTTTGATCCTGTTCAAAAACGTTTTCCATAACGTTCCGTTCGAACGAAACCGAAACAAAACGTTTCTTAGGTATTTAAGACGAAACCGTTTCGAAAAATATACCGTTATCCGAGCCCTGTTAGGGGGTACATAAGGTACGGTTTTATGTATTTTGAGGATTATAGTGAGTATGTATAACTTTCGCATAGTTAGTAAGTTACAATAGCTATATAATTCTGTAGTTGGAAATCGGCAGGGTTTAAAGAACATAGTTTTGAGTAGACATCTTTGAGCTCTTTCTACTTCTAAAAATTTAGTTTTGGTTGCACCTCCCCATGCAGAGCAGATATTATGCAATAAGTCATAATAGATTGAACAAGTGCTAGGTACATATTTGATAAAAGAGTGTTTGAAGTTATGTGTCGTAATGATTTAAATATTCATATAAGCTTTCGTATTCTGTTGTTGACTAATTCTATGTGTGGATGCCAGGAAAGTCGCTGGTCAAATATAACCCCGAGGTATTTAGTTGAAGATACTTTCTCAATTGGTTTACAGTCACATGATGGGTTGTGTTGTGATGAGTTGTAGCGGCAGTTGTGAATTGTTAGTTTAAGTTCGTTTTTCGGTTGTGTCGTATTGGTCTTACTAAAACATATATAGTTTGTTTTTAATGTGTTTAGTGTAAGTAAATTAGCAATCAACCATGAGTTAACTCTCTGAAGTCCGTGCTCGGACACGGACACGAACACGAACTTCCAGCATTTACCCGAAAAAACAACTACTGTATCATCCGCATACAAAATGATTCGACAATCACCAATATTGATGTCAGCGAGTTCGTTAATGTAGGCTAAAAATAGGGTGGGTCCCAGGACGCTGCCCTGTGGGAATCCATAAGTAACCTCACCATCTTCACTGACATACTCATAAATTTTGACTCTTTGGCGGCGGTTTTGTAAGTAGTCGCCCAGCAATTGTAGCGGTTTTCCTCTGATACCGAGTCGTTCCAGCTTGTCTATAAGAGTGGGTAAAGAGACAGCATCAAAGGCCTTCTTAAGATGTTATTTTGGTACAAAATTTAATTATGTTAACGTAAGATAAGTAAAGTAAATTTATGACAACATTGTCATCGCCTCGAAATAATTTTTTTAAATAGTTTTTTTTTCAGAATACAAAAAAAATTGTAAACGAGTAACATGCGTTTAAGTTTTTATTTCTGCCACCCTGGGGGTGAAGGGAGCTTTCAGGGGAGGTGTAGTATGGTGATTGACCACTTTTAAGTGTTTAACAGTAACGTAATAGTTTACTGATACATAAACGCATATTGCTTGTCTCAGCGCAACCCAACATGTATAAATAGATAATACTCTTGAATGAATAAATGTTCTTAACCAGGTTCCTAACCTAACCTAACAGCTTCTAAGGTGTTATTATTGACGATCCCAACCAACCACGCTAATCCCTCAAGAACCAGCCCACCTTGCTCGGTGACAACGTGAGAGAAGTAGTAAGTATTCGTGAAATCTGGCTCACGAACCAAAAGTCACGAGGTCGGTTCTAAAAAAAAGGTCTTCCCATACTCACGTATGCCTTTTAAGCCACGCCCCACACATGATTTATAATGACGTCGTTAGTGAACATTACCATATACATACAGGGTGTTTTTTTGGTCGACAACTTCCAAAACAGGAGAGATAGTACAATTAATGCTGAATCCGAATATCTTATTAAAAAATTTAAAAACCTAAGGAGGTCAGAGAAATAGCATTTTAAAATTTTCCCATTATTTTGCTTAATTGTGGTTACCATGCGCCGTGTTTACCGAGACTTTAATGACGTAATCACCGTGCAAAATGTTAATTCATCTTTCCCTTCATACTTGTTACGGGCTTAGGACCGTCAAAGATTACAAACACGGTTTAGGTTAAAAGTTAAAGTTTAGGTCAAGTACTCACGTACGACATGTGCGTAATGCGGGGGAACTCCATCCTGTTGGTAGAAAAGTCCCGATAGGAGAGTGAGGGGACGACATTCCAACATTTCGCCTACTACACGTTCGCGAAGAATGTCTAAATAAGACACTCCAGTCAATCTTCCCTCGATAAAATACGGACCGAGAACTCGGTCACCAAGTATGCCTGCCCACACATTTAGCGAAAACCGCACTTGGAACGAATCTTTAACTGTCTTGTGAGGGTTTTCACTAGCTACGTTACTACGAATGTTCCACCAGTGCTCATTGTGTACATTAAATAACCCTACCCTAGTAAACAAAGCTTCGTCGGTCCACAAAATGTTTTGATTTAGATTCAGTAGCAACCGTTCACAAAATACTACACGACTAGCGTAATCCGAAGGGTAAAGGTCTTGAACCCTTTGAAAATGGAATAGGTGCATTCTTTCACCTCGTAACAAATTCAAACTGTTGAATGTGCGAGACCAAAACGTCGCCCTGCGTCGCGAGTACTCGCCCGTGGATGTTTTTCGAAATAATCGAGAATAGCCTGCTTAACATCCACTGCAAGCCCACTTTGGCTTGTTCCTTGAGCATGGCGTGGCGTTTCAAAAGTACCCCACTCGTAAAGGTTGCTAACGATAGACCTTACAGTGTAGCGCGTAATGGCCTGCCGATTAGGAAATCGTTCAGTCCAAATCCTAACGGTGTCAGCAATGTTTTGACCACTCACAAAGTAAATGTTCACAACATCAAACATTTCACGATTGTCCAGAAGTAAATTTTCTCGCCGAGCCATTTTTTTATCAATTAAATGATGTAACACTTTACTTAACAAGCACTCGCTTCGAAACAAACACGGAACTGATATCGCTTGCGCATAGTTTTGTGAGGGTAGTATCAAACAATAACATCGTGACGATAAGCGGCCTACCCCCTTCGTAGCTACAGAAACGAAAGACCATGATTTATAAAATAGCGAGGACATTCTTTCGACTTTTTGACGAAAAAAAAAATTCAAATTATATTTTTTTTGAGCTCAGAAACATGAATATAGTAACCCCTATTGTGGAAGTTGCTGACCAAAAAAACACCCTGTATAATAATGTAATATTAAGTCCTTTTATTCTTTAGTAGGTATATATAAATATACCTATGTAAATTCTCCTATTGGTTGATGCCTACTTATGAGCATGATAATAAGATTTTAATGAAACTGGTTTCATAAACAGGAACAACTAAAATTTTGTGTAATGTTCTGATATTTCAACATTCAAACATATCATAAGGAATAGAATTTTAATGAAACTGGATTTATAATTAGAAACAAATAAAAGGTTGTTTAATGTTCAAATACCTATTTCAACCTAACTTATTATAAACGAGGTTTTAATTGACAATTTATGATATAATAGATTTACTTTAGTCCTACAGCAGTATTTTTGTTGTTTAAACTATCTGTTACCTATTACATGTCACGTCTGCATTCATCTACATCAACATGGCGGTAAGTGTTTTTATTAAATTTGTTTTTCTTTTGTTTTGTTGCGTGTATTTATTGCGTCTATTTGTTTTATGTCTGTCTCTGTATTTATAGTTTGAACAATGTATTATTTCACTGTTGCAGCATACTCAAATTGATGTGGTGGATGATGTAGAGTACACTTTCAAATACTATTACTATGCCTTATCAGATGGAGATGACAGTTCACCACCACGCATTAAAGGACAGGATAATTCGTTGCTTTTAAAACGAAAATCTAACGCGTCGGAACTGAACATAGATGCCTTCTTCGAGCAGCCAAAGAACAAGAAAAAACGTACATCATCAACGGTTGGTCGAGCATGTAAGGGTGGGATATCGTATATATCAACCAATACCGAGGACTGTGATCATGCCTCCTACATGATTAAAATAGAAGTTTATGATTAAAAAAAGTTGATAAAAGTCCCTGCACAGGAACACTGGAAACATGCAGATGTACGCGTAAAGTATTACGTAAAAGACAAAGATTAAGGACAAAGAGACATTATCAGAGCAGTCAAGAAATAATATAGGCGTTTTACCTTACAATAAAACGCTTATTAAATACTTACCTTATTCGAAGCCTACAAACATAATGAGAGCAGCATTTCCGTTTCCCAAACGAATATAATAATTCACTACAGTTTCCGGTATACCTTCCATCCCCCTCCACCGGCAGCTCAGCGCGCAAGCCAACTTGGGTGTGGTCGCGCGCCCTGGGCCTCATTGCGGCTCATTATCCGCCAGGCAGGCCTCAAGTTGTAGGCTTCGAATAAGGTAAGTATTTAATAAGCGTTTTATTGTAAGGTAAAACGCCTATATTAAATCCTGTACCGTTATTCGCAGCCTACAAACATAATGAGACGTGTTTGTTATCGCCTGGCGGTGGAGGCAAAACGCCAATGTGATAGAAAATGGCCTGTTAAG
The DNA here is from genome assembly GCA_963241965.1 of Tortrix viridana. NCBI lineage: Eukaryota > Metazoa > Arthropoda > Insecta > Lepidoptera > Tortricidae > Tortrix > Tortrix viridana. The sequence continues at coordinate 1,488,437 of OY725177.1, read as the reverse complement.
TATATGAAGCTGGTTAGCTCCGCTTAGTTGTCTGTAACTATGCTTTACTAACAGTAGCTGGGTCTTTTGAAGGGGTATGTGTAAAAATTAAACTAATTTTTCTGATCAAATATTAGTTATATTACTGTGATGATCCCAAGTCGGCAGCTCTTTGTGTGTATACATATATATATATATATAGATTTTTACTCACTCTACCCTTTTCTTATACGTAATCGCAAAATATACTATACATATTATAAATAAAGTGACTTTGGGCTCGCCTGATTGGTTGAAGGTATTTTCTTTCGCAAAGGGCATTATAGGTTCTATAAAAAATATTTAATCTAAAAATGAACTTGAGAAATGGCTCAAAACGTGAATGGATTTTATACATATTATTTATACCTTCCAAAACAAATAAATAGCAAGAAGGAAACATAAATAAATCACGGAATAATGTAGGGTAGATTGTCAAATGAGGGTATGCGTCAAATTAATATTCATAGTATGGATATGCTTGGACAATATCTAGTTTATATTTTGATCAACTATTCCTTGGTATGTAATTAATGTATATCAACTTAGAAAATTAAATAATCAGGCTTACTAACCTTGTACTCAATAGTCAAACAACTAATAGGAACATGTTAATTGTCCAAGATATATTTTGTTATCTAAGCAAATTATAAATAAATAAATAGATAGATATCAGGGACAATCTCACACAAATTGACCTAGTCCCAAACTAAGCTCTGGGCTTGTACTGTGGATACCAGGCAGCGATATACTTACTTATATGGAGAAATAGATACTTAAATATATGGAAGGCATCCGTGACTCGGGAGCAAATGCTCGCGCTCACCACACGAATGTTTGCCCGTGCCGGGATTCGAACCCGGGACCGCTGGCTTCGTGGGCAGGGTCGCTGCCGGCTGGGCTAACCGCGTCGTCAAATTATAAGTGACCAATACATTTGAAATAATAGGGAAGTATAAACAAAAATAAATTATGTACAAGTTACTACCATTATTTTACTACTATCAACTATTCCTATAACCTTGGTGTTTTCAAGGCAAGAGTGAATAGGCATTTTCTGGGTAAGCGTGTACCATCTTCGACCTCGTCTTCACTTAACATCAGGTGAGACTGAGGTCAAACGCAAACCCATATATGATTAAAAAAAAAAAACTATCAACTATTTGTTCGTTTTTTGTCGAGTTTGTATAGGTTAATCAATTGACTCTGAACTAAGCACAATATGAACATTTTAACACATGAAAGAAACTGGACATTGGCACAGTTGTAGGTAGTTAGATGGTGATATTATAAAAGAGCAAAACTAGATGCGTTAATTACATACGTTGTATTCGATATTTAATTAGACTTGTCCATATAATACTTTCGTTGGTAATCTACAGCGACCATTTTAACAAGGAATATCGAGTCGTTATTGCGACGTTGCTGCAGAAATATCTCGTTATTGCTGATAGGGAAATTCATTGTTACGAATTAACCAAACGTTAATTACGTTATTGCTACTATGGAAGGACGTTATTGCTGAAGGGTCAATGATGTTGGTCGCTAAGAAAAGAAGTGAATAATACGGAAATAGGAAGGGGAAATGGGATGAGTATAAATACGAAAACTGAGGTAGTATCTAGATCTTTTTGAACGGGACTGATGGGAGAGGACGAAACGCTGCTGGACAGTATCTCTGAAGCGGAAATATGTTAATCAATAGTAGTGCCTGGACGGAGAATTGGAACCATTTAGGTGAATATAAATCCCAAACCCTGATAGGACGTTAAATTTATTTAACGTAATCTTAGGAATGCGTTAAAGCGTTCCAGTTTCCCACTCGCTGTTGCTAAGACACCTTTCGCCCTGGTTTACCAGGCTGTGGCCTGAGTCTGGGTTACAGGCAGCGAGTATATCCTATATTAATGCATGCTATTTGATCCCAACACCTATATACAAACGTGTGGCTGTTGCAGCAATGTAGTGGCTTACATGTTTGGCTTACACGCCGAAAGGCGGTGCAGATCTTCAAGCAGATCTGCCAACGACTTTCGGGTTGTTGAACTTGCTTGTCCATGCGCCGGTAATAGTACACACTGAAGGGGCCACGAGTTGGCACAAAGCGGCAAGGGCTGTCCTGACCCGGGAATTCCAACAGATCCTTGTCCAAGAACGGAGGTGTGTACTTCACTGCCGGGGGGGTCCCCCTTTCCAAACTCCTTTATCCTATCCTTGAGCTGGCTCCGACTGTAGGAACCCGGTTCAAGCAGAAAAGGGCGTCTTTAGGCACGGGTAGGTAAGATGTGCATGCGGCTAAATTGTTTATTCTAAAATCTAGGGATATAGGACAGACTAGGGTGTGCATGAAACTGATCTCTTTTAATTGTTCTCTATTTTATTGTGTTGCCTTTTATTTTCTCATGATGTGTTTACTGCATTTGATATTGTGTTGTGTTATTAAAAGGGGAATATGCACGAATTCTTACTGTCAGTCAATATAATTTACTTATAGTTTTCTTTCAATCCATAAACCTTGGAAAATATAAACAAGTTCATGTATACTAGGCTTTCCAAAGTAAATACTAAAGCCACAGTAATTTAGTTATTTTATTTAAATTATTCAAATTAGTCTATTCAGTGGCAGAATAATAAATATAATTCAATTAATAAACTAATTTAATTGGTACAGTTACCCTACTCTCACTTTATTTTAGAATTGATTTTGTGCATATACCCTGACAACGAAGGTAAGTGCTTAAATTAAGTGTATAACCAAAATGGTTTTAATTTTCATGTAATGTGCACCCCATACATTCCTTTCTTGTCTTAGGCGATACCACATTCAAGTTTGACAATTTAAAGTTATCAATAAAACAATCAAAGTTAAATTCAGTTATTGAAGTATCAGCGGAGAGGTAATGTTGGTTGGTAATATAGGTACCAAGAGATAACGGAGGTAAAACTTCACTGAAACTTCCATATTATGGTCAAGCCAAGATTAGGTTAGAAATGTTATGGGAAATTTCATTTATGTGACTTTAATATTTTGAGATACAGGTACCTTAACTATTAATTACAAATTTAATTTATAATCTATCTTAATTTCATAGCATCCCTGACTGTAGAATATTAAAAGGGTAGGAAATAAAAACTGACCATTTGAAATAAAATAAATTCTGCATTTGTTGTGTTAATAGCGATGGGCTGTCATTGTTATATTACATCCAAGTCTTCATATATCGCCAAACTTAATGAATTGTTGACTGTTTAAACATCTCTAACAAATTGCAATAACTCTGAAACAAACCAATAAAGTTAATAATGTAGGTATTAAAATCTTTTTTTGGTGGGACATTACACTGAGAGATCCAATGATTTGATATAAACAAGTTACTAGTTACAAATTATATACTATTAGTAATAGCAACTAATAGGCCTAAAATTAAAACTAAACTAGCAAACTATGATTTAAAAGATTTAACTACTTACTTAGTTTGGGGGGTGATTGAACATTCATGCGTTAATTGATGCCGAATGCAATTTCATGCATTTCCTATGCATAGACTAGTCCGAGTATGTCACTTTTATAACTTATTTCCACACATGACTCCGAGTTAGATAACCTTCGCTTGTATCTTACTGTGAAGGCCTTGCATTGAGTAGACCTTAACATGAGAATCTTGCTCGATGTCCAAGGTGCACGAAGGCATTTGTAAATTCATTGTTCTGAAATTAACCACATAATTTATTAGTGATGTTTACATATATCACGGATGGCATTCTAAATTGGTCATAATCAAATGGTTTTATTGGTTGTTAGATACAAACGGCATGTGAGTAAATAACACGCAATAAAACGTAGGAAGTGTATAGTTAGCGCTGACCTCTTTATTTTATAACAAATAATATAATTACCTGTAGAAAGGCGCCATTTATATTTAGGGTCATTCGTGAAATCCATAAATACAAGAGACAAATCATAATTTATTTAAGAATCAACAACGGTTTGAGTTGCCATTGGTTCTGTTTTTAATCTAGCTAAAGAGTAAGACTAAGGGCTGTCGTCCATACAGCCTAGCTTGATTATCTTTTCCAAATTACATATTTTAGATAGAAACGATTACAAGTTATGTATGTATGTATGTATGTAAACTCTTTATTGCACAAATAATAGATTTACAATTAATATTAATAAAATAAAATGTACAAAGGCGAGCTTATCCCTATAAGGGATCTCTTCCAGCTAACCTAGAGAATGAGTGAGGACAAAACAAGAGGATAGGCAACATTACATGTAACACACAAAATTATTAGATAAGATATATAATATAGATATACATACCCAATAATAATATATACCATTAATACTATACATAAATACACAATATATAATATATATAATATACATACCTATACAGAGGCTGATAAAATAACAACAATATCTGTAATTATCCTGATATGCGAACCACAGCTGAGGTAAGATTTACTTTTCCTTTAGCCAAAACTTTTTCAAATTTCCCCTAAGCGAAGCAACGGATCGAGACTGCCTCAGATGCAACGGCAGCCCATTCCATAATTTGACAGAGTGTACCGTGAAAGACTTAGCGTAGCCGCGAGTTTTATTGACCGGGATAGCGAGAGAAAGATTAGTACTCGACCGCAAGCGGTGTCCGCTACCATCTGCCATATAGCTAAATCTTTCCGAAAGATAGGGGGGGGAAGAGGGAAGAAAAAGGACATTGAAAAGGAGTGACAGGACATGTATATCCCTGCGACGGCGGATGGGCAGCCAGCCCAGCTGCTCGCGGAACTGGGACACATGGTCGTATTTACGCAGGCCAAATATGTACCTAATACACACATTCTGCAGACGTTCCAGCCTGTCTAGTTGATCCTCATTGAGATCTATAAAAGCAATGTCACCGTATTCTAGAAGGGGAAGTAATAGAGAGCGGGCGAGGGTAATTTTTGTGTACAAAGGTAGGAAGTTCTGCAGACGCCTCAAGGAGTGTAGTGACGCAAAGAGTTTACGGCTAACATTATCAATATGGGCTTTCCAAGATAGGGTCCGGTCCATTATGACGCCCAGGTTTTTCACGGTTAAAGAAAAAGGAACCGGAATGCCGTCAAAAATAACGTTAGGTACCACCATGTCAGACAATTTAGCAATAAAGTGTGGGCCGCCAATTACTATTGCTTGTGACTTTTTGGCGTTGACCCCCAGACCAAAACTAGCCGTCCACTCGCGTACCGACTCAAGGTCACGGTTAATCTGGCTGATAAGGAAAGGAAGATCATCAATGCTAGCGGCTGCGTAAATCTGCAAGTCATCTGCGTACAGATGAAATGAGGAAGTAAGGGATTGTGAGATGCTATTTATAAAAATAGAAAAGAGAAGAGGAGAAAGCACACCCCCCTGGGGGACTCCAGTAGAGAGTTTTCTCCATTCAGAGTAACTCTCGTCAACTCTGACACGCTGGCGTCTCCCAGTGAGGTAGGCGCAAAACCATGAAAGAGCAATAGGGGAAAGGTGAAGGGTGTTAAGTATCCCGAGAAGGATATCAAAATCCACTGTATTGAAGGCGCTGCTGAAATCAAGAAGGACTAGGACTGTGAGTTTCTTATTCTCAATATTAAAACGAATGTCATCAGTGACCTTAACCAAAGCTGTGACCGTGCTATGCCCGGGACGGAAACCTGATTGGAAAGGATTAAGGAGATTGTGCCTGTTCAAATGGGATAGGAGACGGCGGTTCACGAAATGTTCTATAATTTTGGATAGAACAGGGAGTATAGAAATAGGACGATATTGATTAAATGAGGAAGGATTCGAGGATTTAGGGAGAGGGATTACTTGGGCATGTTTCCATTTAGATGGATAGGTGCCAGAAGAGAGAGAGAAGTTAATAATATCGGACAGGATTGGTGCGATGCAATCCGCCGCGAGCATAAGCATGTCCACGCTTAGGCCATCCTCACCAACAGCTTTCGTCTTAATAGATTTCAGAAAGGCAAGAGTTTCTTGCGGTGAAATATTGCCAAGTTCGAAAGTAGGTAAGTCTGGGTGTAATGTACTGGCCAGAAGAGATAAAGTTTTTTGTTTTGAGGATGGGTTTAAAGTAACCGGAGAAGTGCAAAAATGTTTGTTGATAGCATCTAGATCAAGTACGCCTGAGGGATCCTGTTGTGCTTTGCCCACCCCCAATGACTTGAGAAATTTCCACAACTTGGCAGGTGGACAGTCCTCGATAGACTTATGTATGTATCGACGTCTAGCATCTCTACACAGCCTATTACAGTGGTTCCGCAAGGAAACATAGCATTGATGATTTCCTTCCGTTGGGTTATGCCGCCGCTTGATCCGAGCTCGATCCCTTTTGGCCATCATAGCTTTTATGTCTGACGTCAGCCAGGGAGCCGGAAAGTGTTTAACACGCGTAGGTTTTACCGGCGCGTGTTTATCAAAAATCGACATCAGTATGCCAGTAAACATATCAATTTTGAGGTCTATATCCGAGAGGGCCTCAATGCTCTGCCAGTTCGCCTTGCCTAAGTCCTCCTGAAACGCCTGCTGGTTAATATCGCGGAGATTACGACGCATGACGAATTTATGCCTTCGTTTAGGAGGGCGGATTTTAAAAGAAGCATAAACAAGATCGTGGTTGGAGAAAGCAGCTGCGTTAAATTGGCCGTGAAAGGAGACGACGTCAAGAGAAGAAGTCAGGATTAAGTCGAGAAGAGAAGGAGGTCCGTTATGTGGAAAATGAGTAGGGTTAAGAGGTAGGATGCTTAAATTAAGGGAAGAAGTAAGAGAAAGGAGTTTTGAAGTACGGTAATCATTTTTAATAAGACAGGTGTTAAAATCACCCGTGATAATAAGATGGTCGAACTGTGGGGTAAGATCAATTAACGAACTCTCAAGAGCATCAAAATAATTAACATTAGAGGACGGACTGTAAAATACTCCCAGAAGGACTTTGCAGTGATGTAGAGTAACTCCCAAGAACAAATACTCAGGCGCACCCGAGTATATAGTTGGGGACTGCGCAACCACCTGGCAAGCGAAATCGTCACGAATATAAATGGCAACACCACCTCCGCGAACAGTAACACCTCCGCCATCTCTAGTACCACTCCTGTCGTTACGGAAAAGACGATAACTGGGTAATGAATAAAGGGAAGAAGAAAGCGTGGGTTTTAGCCACGATTCGGAAATAAGGATAGCATGTATATTTTTACAAGTGAAAGAAGCAAGTAAATCGGAAAAGTGAGCCGGTACACTCTGTGCATTTATGTGAACGATGTTAAAATTTTTGCCTACCGACTTAAAAGTACAATTGAGTCGCTCATTTAGATCAGGCATGTCTGACACATCACTCAGGGAATCGTAAAGGCTGGAAGAAGAAAGTGAGAAGAATTCGCTGTCACTACTCGCATTCAACACATCAGACATCACAGGTAAGATGCATAAATATAATATAACAATAAGTACTATAAATTAATATATATATATATAAATACTAACTACAATTATCTTACTATAAAACGAATAAATAAGTAGCCCTTTATAAAGCCGCCTCAGTCATTCGCTAGCCGCTGATTACAACTTATAGTACCTAAGTAAGACATTCAAAAACGAAAGATGGCCGCTACAGGAAATACAGAAAAAATAAATAATTAAAATCTATCTACAAATTAAATAGTTCAAAGTGTATGCACCAATAATACTAGTGTTACCCTCTTTAAAGAAAGAAAAAAAAAAATATATATATATATTACTATAAATCATGCGCTAACAAAACGCTGCATATTTGACAGCTGTTCTTGAGTGACATTACAATATGACACTGCGTAAATTGATATGACACACGTCAAACAAGAAACGAAACAACTGAAGGTAGTATAAGTTTGGAAAAAGATATTAGCTAAATAAAAATTTACCGTGAATGGTAATTGAGAAATTGGAATTGGAGCACGACACATGAAGAGTGGAAAAACAAAAGAAAAGCACACGTTTACAGATTCAGGGACGGCGCGCCTGCGTTCTTCTTAACTGTCGGGGGTCGAGCCGAACGCGCCCGCAGCACAGGCGCCGGTGGGGCAACAGCCTCTGGACGCGCAGGAACTGCCCGATCTGCCGCAGTGACAACGCCTGATCCAGAGGCAAAGGCGGGCAGCGAACGCAGCTCAGTCATTGTTGTGATCTTGCGTCGAACACCGTCGTGGCAGAGCACCACTATCCGCCCATCACTTGTCCAGCTACCTCTGACTCCATAGATACGACGAGCTTCCGTAAACACAGCATGCCGAGTGTTCGTCAGAAACTCGGACACCGTCATACTGGAGCCTTTGAGACGCTTTTTAACGACCCATACTGCATCTCGGAATTTCTGCGATGAAAACTTAACTAGTATAGGCCGAGGCTTCGACTCAGCACGAAGCTTACCAAGGCGAAGGCAGGCTGTAAAAGTCTGTTCATGGCTGTCCAGAACCTGTAAATTTTGCTGACAGATATTGAGTACTGTATGGACTGTATCTTCACTGTCTGCCTCTGGGACTCCATGCAGCAACAGCATATGAGATCTAGACCTCATCTCTTGTTCTTCTAAGGTCTTCAGTACTAGGCCCATCTGAGCTTGCAGACTTGCTACCGCACTCCAAATTAGGGATTTAAAGGAGCGGTAATCATCCTCGATAGATGGGTCTGGACCCTGAGCAGCTGAATTGTTCTCAAAGGCTGCTATTCTAGTCTCAAATAGCACCTTCATCTCATCCATACTCTTCTGTAGCTGTGACAGGTGGTCCATTTGTCAGAAGTGAAATAGACAGTAACTTACAATAAAGTGACCTTTGCACCCTGTGTAGAAAGTTGTTCTGTTTGTTTAGGAGTGGTGAAAACAGTTGTAGGCAGCAGTGAGGGATCCTTATTTACATAGATGTATGTAGTTGCTTTTTTATATACTAAATACTACTTTTAAATAATAGTTAATTAAAGAGCAAAATTTTAGTTACTTGTTTTCTTGCCTACCCGAATTTTTTTTTGATGTTAGTTATGATGAGTAATAATTTATCCAAGTCTTCAAATGTACTAGAAAGTTGAAATCAAGCCTTTAAATTATTTCCTAAAACGAGTGTTGCTTTGATTCATTCGAAGTTTGGCAAGATGGAATTAAGTTTGATAAGACCATAGATAACGTAGATTGGATCGCTGTCTGTATTATAAAGCGCACTACTCATGGGACTACAACGTTTTAAGTTGGCGCATTCACGAGCCAATTAAATTAATTATATAGAATATGAATTGCAAAGTATTAAAAGATACAATGTGAGGAAATAAGTGGGAGTGAGGTGTAAAATAAACAATTTTAATGATGAATTATATTCTTCAGTCTTGAAGGTCATTTATATTTTCCCTTTTAATATTTGATTCTTTAAAAGCCGGGTTAGTGTTGTTTATAGAATTATGCTATTGGTGCATTACTACTTACACTTCGTTTTGTTATTAACGAATTATTGATTCAATTAAAGTATTTGACAATCAATGATTGTCTTAACTAAATATATATGTGCTAAGCACTTGAATTAATATTTCGCCCGTTTGATAGGGTGATGATTTAGTCGCAATATATCGGCTCTCTGGCACGACCTAGGCGCCTAACGGCCTAACAGGCGTTAGCGCGTGACTGTTCCGAATAATTGGGCTAGGTCGTTACTCTGTAAGCGTGGGTATTATGAAATCTTCCCTATAAGTGTTAAACCGTGTAGGATTACTTGCCTAGTGGAACTGGTTAGTCGTGGAGGCACTCTTCCACGTTATGATTCATTATAGGAGATCTGACATCAGTAGCTGTAGATATGAGGCTCAAGATGCCTTCCATTAGGATCCAGGAAGAAAGTAGGTCCTTGTAATATGCCGCTGTATTGAAGATTTTAAGGGAAGGTTAATTTTGAGATTGTATTATCCGCGATTTAAAAACACTACCCCGGCTTAATATTATTCCCGGGTTTTCTAACATCCTTACTATACACCATTTTCCATAATTTTGTTCTAATTATATTACTTAGTAATTGAAGTAATCTCGAGATTTCTTTTAAATTGGACTATTGATTCAAATAAAATATTTGACAATAAATGATTGTCTTAACTAAATATATAAGTGCTAAGCACTTGAATTAATAGTTCGCCCGTTTAATGGGATGATGATTTGGTCGAATACATCGGCGATTGGCACGAACTAGGAGCCCATCGGCTATAGCGCGTGACATACTCGAATAATTCGACAAGGTCGTCTCTCTGTAAACGAGGATACCAAAATAATCTTCATAGAAAACTCATGATCGGGAATGTACTAAACCCAACCGAAAGGGAAGGTACGGAGCATACGATGGTGAGTTTTGGCCCGAGATTAATTAAAATTAGCCTAGCGCGGTTCACATTGGTGTATAGAAAAAGACTCTCTTGGGTAGACTAACTAACTACACTGACAGTAAGGACATTTTAGTGGGGATAGCAACTTTTGCTTTTGGTGGAGCGATGTCCAAGTCTAGAGACGAGTTGCACAGAGGCGTGCGGAGGCCGAGTTAGGTGTGGAGGGGCACGCCTCTCCCTCTTCATTTTAATTTTATTATGAGGAGGGACCAATAGGGATTTAAATGTTCCATTACGCTCATTAAGTATAAATGACCTTTAATTATATAATGTTTGCAATCTGATTCCCATATTATTTCCTCACGAAGCCTGAATAAAATAAAACCAAACATCAGTAGTTATCTTCAAAACTTACGTTGTTCCATGTTTACATATGTGATTTAATTAATATTTGGATATGAAAGTTATTAAAACCAGGGTTAGGTGTCTATGGTAACTAGATTAAAACTGACGTATCGCCCTGAGTGCCTAGTTTTGTTTTACGACACGGTGTGTACCATAGTTAACTTTTCGCGGCAGGGTTTTAAAAAAGGGAGTTTGTATGAGAAAATTATTAATATAATTATTATTAAACAAATTATCAGTTACATAATGGAAAATTCTAAAAGTGGAAAATGTTCAGTAATATTAGCCTTTCAAAATTGTAGTTCCGTCAAGATTTGCAACACACTCGAGTATTCCTTAAAAGAACTAGTTACATTCGGGTACAATTTAGGGTCCTACCTTTACGAAAACTAGATGATCACGCTGGCCAATTATTACTTATATATTTATTTATATTTTCGACTCTTAATTTGACTCTGTGTAGAGTACGTTTCGTTACATTTGGTGCGTGGTGACCAAGATATGTTTTGGGTTACTACGGCTAATATTTAGTGGGCTTGGGCTGGGTTTAATAGAGTTCCGTAAGATCAAGTGTCAGACCTTTGATGAGGAACTTTATAGAGCTCGGCCTTGGCCTACATTTGATGTTCGTGAAATGGAGTGGGTCGAAAGAGTGTGTTGGAAAGGTTAATTATTTATGTTCTAATTACTCTCGTTAGGTTTGAAAGAAAAGGTTACATTAAATTTAATTATAGCAATCAAATTTATTAATGTTTCAGGGTTACAAAATGTTTGTTGTTTATTTTCTAGTAAAGTTAGCCAAGTCTAGTATTAGGAATATAAAAACTTATACACGTATAATCGTCAATGTTTAATTAAATACATAACTTTTGAATTACTTAGTCGAACATAAGGCCTTTTAAAATAATCTAAAACATGCATAGGTACATTTACTAAGAACCTTCCGAATTATTTATATCTGCTTAATGTTTTTATTTACCTAGGTATATCTATTTAGCTTGCAATCACATTACACTATGTTATCTTCAAATTGTACCTACCTAATATTAATTTTATATTTCGGTTAGGTGCGCGGTTGTTTGGAAAATAATTATTACACTCATTAGGATAGTTTATTATTAAAAACGTATGCTCTTATTGTTTTGTTCCTATTATACGTGAGTTATTATTATTATTCGGTTTGGAAAATAAAGTTCATAAATCGGAAGTTAAATAAAGTTCGTGAACCGAAAATGAAATAAAGTTCGAACTAATCATCACTTCAGTTTCTTCAAAGCGTCGCTAGGTGGCGTTGGTAGTCTGTAAAACTAGTCTATTAGGCTCTTCGTTAATAATAAAATTGACCCTCAATCCAAACAATATGTTTTACCTCACTAGTTCGGAAAGCCCTTTATATTCAAAACTACGTTTTCCACAAGAGTACAAATAATATTTGAAATCCGAACATGTTATTATTAGTTACCTTGTTTAACCATAATATCTTGTAAAGACTAATCCAGACAGGACAATTTTCGCCCATCTGATTAAATTATCTGATCAAATCAGGTGGTGTAGACGCAAAAATTATTTTGTATTGAATCATATTCAATTAAAAACATATAGTGCAAACAATTTTATTACATGATTTTACCTTAATTCATTTTAAAGCTTACAAGAAATTTTTTGTTGATCTATCCATTTAATTATTCTGAACAGACCACAAGTAGGTAACAGTGCAAACTCAAAACTCATGAAAACTGATTTTACATAATTCAGTTGTTTTTCTTATAGCATTTTTCCACACTTTAGTGAGGTGAACATATTTGGGTTACGCACGGCGGCAGAGTTGGTTTACGTTTCATGTGTTGCCACATTCGCTACGCTCAGGATATTATTATAAAGCAGCTGACATACAAACTATATTTGTGTTACAAAAAAGGGCCATTCGCTCTATATATAACTTAAATTCCCGTGATTCATTAAGAGAACTCTTTAAACAAATTAATATTTTAACAGTAGCATCCCAATATATTTATGAAAATATTATGTATGTTATTAAGAACCTAGACTCTTTCGTTAAAAATTCTGATATACATAATATAAATACTAGGAATAAAAATAAAATTGCCATAAAAAATTTTCGTGTCCGTAAAGTATATAAATCATTTGTAGGTCAATGCATTCATTTTTATAATAAATTACCCGACGTAGTTTTAGAGTTACCCCTTCCAGCACTTAAAAATTACTTGAAAAAGTCGTTGATGTCAAAGGCGTACTATAGGGTCGAGGACTATCTAACGGACAAAAATGCTTGGCCTAAACCAGAAAATTAACTAATGTTTAATGTTCAATAGCTTACCTACTACTCGTACATACCTCATAAAAATCATGTAAACGCTGTATCTTGTCTAGCGGACACGGTTTATGTAGGAAGACATGTCAAAACTGTTTTGTGTGATATATATATAAATTTTCTCGTAGTCATTCTGACATGTTTTCCTGCAAAACTACGCAGATATTTAATATTATTTTTACAGTTTTATATAATGCTAGAATAAGTAGTGACATTGTTATATTTTCATTTAAAAAATGACTAACTGTTGAGTTTCTTGCGGCGCTTCTTCTCAGCAGTGGTCTCCTCTTGGGAAGCGCTGGTAGATTTTGACGTGTAAAAGTGCCCGTGCGGCCTACTTACTGAATAAATATCTTTTATCTTTTATCTTTTATCTTATCTTTTTATTTTCGGACCACTCGCTACGCTTAGGATTATATTTTTGAGCCACCGCTGCGCTCAGGATTCTATTTTCGAACCACTCGCTACGCTCAGGCTTCTATTTTTGAGCCACTCGTTGCGCTCGGGATATTATTTTCGTACCACTCGCTACGCTCACGGTTCTATTTTTGAGCCACTCGCTGCACTCGGGATATTATTTTCGTACCACTCGCTACGCTCACGATACTATTTTAGAGCCATTCGCTACAATCAGGATAATATTTTCGTACCACTTGCTACGCTCACGATTCTATTTTTGAGCCACTCGCTACACTCAGGCTCACGCTACACCACTTACTACGCTTAGGATACTATTTTCGGACCACTCACTACGCTCAGGATTCTATTTTAAAGCACTTGCTACGCTCGGGATCCTATTTTCGAACCACTCGCTACGTTTGGGGTTCTATTTTCGAACCACTCACTACGCTCACGATTCTATTTTTGAGCCACTCGCTGCGCTCGGGATATTATTTTCGTACCACTCGCTACGCTCACGATACTATTTTAGAGCCATTCGCTACAATCAGGATAATATTTTCGTACCACTTGCTACGCTCACGATTCTATTTTTGAGCCACTCGCTACACTCAGGCTCACGCTACACCACTTACTACGCTTAGGATACTATTTTCGGACCACTCACTACGCTCAGGATTCTATTTTAAAGCACTTGCTACGCTCGGGTTCCTATTTTCGAACCACTCGCTACGTTTGGGGTTCTATTTTCGAACCACTCGCTGCGCTCGGGGAACTATTTTCGAACCACTCGCTACGCTCCGTAATCTAATTTAGAGCCACTCACTACGCTCAGGATATTATTTTCGAACCACTCGCTACGCTCAGGATTCTATTTTCGAGCCACCGCTTAGCTCGTGATTCAAATCTAGAATCGGGTTTCTCTCTCGCGGTCAAGGTGCATCTTTGCAGCCTTGTATAACAAATAACTATTGTATAGGATCATAGGGTTAGGTACTCCGCACATCGGAACAGCAGCAGTAGGAACCGGTAGGTGCGGGTCGGGCTCGCGCACCGAGGGTTTCGTGGTTGAGTCCGTGTTTTAAAAAGTATACCTTTTAATGTAATTTGTTTGTGTGAAATAGGGCCCTATTTGACTTGCCTGAAATTTGCTTTAGATCTTTGAAGTTTTTCACGAAAACTAAATTTTGAACGCTTCGTTTGTTTTCCCCGTAAAATATAAATGGTTATCTGTGGGTTAGAAATTTTTTGGATTATTCGGTTCATGAACTAAGGAGATAGGGGGGAGCATAGGACATATTATTCCCTCAGGAACTGTAATAAACTAATTCCTCACGGACGAGATCCGGGGCAGTAACTATATTTTTATATTTCAACATGCAATGCGTTGTATATATATATATAGAAACATTACAATGATGAATAAGTAAACTAAACCCTTACTTAAACTAAACTTTAAGTAAGGGTTGACGGTTTTCTAAAGGGGGTTCAGGAATTCTATTAGTAGTAGGTGAATTCGAATTCTAGTTTTAACCATTAGTCAGTTATAGTGGGGTTAGGTGTTAATGTAATTATTGTAATAAGTTAGCGTTTCATAGGTGGTTGAAAAACTAAAACATTACGTAATCCGGGGGGTGAACATTAACACTGTGAATCCCCAAAGTATAGGTAATCATCATTAAAATGAAACTCTGATAATTGAACGAATGATTTATTTAATGGAAGTTGGATTCGGGTTACATTTGGATAAATAAGTTACACATATACAAATAAGAATAAAAGGAAAAAGAAACCATTAAACATGTAGGGTAAGTTTGGAACACCAAACCCTGCATTTTAGGTGTTCACACATTTCACATGTCCAATATAAATAATATATTCAATGAAACGAAATACATTACAATAATCCAATTAATATAAATTAGATATCCTGATTATTAAATTACATTCAACACTAGATGTCAAGAAGTATACCTAGTAAATTTTAGGTAAAATAATTATAATTAAAAATAATCCATAACTGAAGTGTAGGGTGCTGCGTTGAAATGACAACTCAAAAGTCGAGAGTAAACTGTTCATCTTTATTAGAAAAGGTTCTGCTTATATACTAGAGTTTTGATCCATTTAAGGAAGTCGTAACATAAATCATAAGTTTATAGCATCGTTAATGGCCTGTAGATAAGTGGATAATAAATCTTAATAGGTATTTATTCTAATGTCAAGGCATATAGCATTATTCAACATATGTTTCATAAGTATCAGCTGTATAACTATCAGCTGTTACAATGGTACCTCACTACAGCTTTCCTCTTTTTTTTTGAGACAAAAATTGTAACAAAAACTATTTTTGGCTTATACTTAATTACTTATGGCTATGGTTTACATATGTTCTTAAACTATCTTAATACATTCTTAAGCTATGTTATTACATGTTCCTTATATGGCTATGAAGTGCATTGTTGCATTTTGCAATGGTTTTGCTGTTTATATGTTTTGTGTTATTGATTTCTCTTTTATTTATGGAGATCTCGGTTCCTTATTTGGATGGTGGTATTTGATCATCTGTCTTTGTTATGATTTTATTATTTTTCCTAATGTTAAATGTTGTGATTTTATTTATTCATTTCTGTATTTTCTACTTGTGAAATTGCACTTTCTGTCTACATAATAATGTCTGTCCTAGTTGTTGATTCGATGCTGTTCCGTCTTTTTGATTTGTCTAGGGCATTCAGTTCTAGACATAGTATTTCATTGTTATTTACTACCATGAGGACCGTGGATGGTGCCCCAGAATATTTAAGTGTCTTCGACGCGCCTCCCGGACATCCTATGATGTGTCCTGTGCAGCCCGCTTCTGATTTACTCATGACTTTGCACCTTGAGTTAAGTGCTCCTGATGCTGATGGGGAGCTGCTTTTCGTGGATTACCGATTAAGTGGTGATGGCCATTATTGGCACATCCTATGGCGCCGATGGGACAGCAGTATACTTGATGATTTGGATTTTAGTGATGTGAGTGTTGATTTCGTTTGAAGGAAAAAAATTGTTTTTTATTTTTATATTTTATTATATCCGGTTTTTAATCTGTGTGTTTGTTGTTTGATTTATATATAGTAAGGTTTTGTTCTATTTTTATGCACCATGTATTGTTTTCCTGAAACTAATATTATTACATTCGTACCTTGATCATTAATTACAGTGTATGGTCCCTTATATACTGGGACCATTTTATTTCTATTTTCTATCTTGACTAATACTAAATCTCCTATTTTATAGTTTATTGGATTGGTTGTTAAATCATAACTTACTTTTCTATGTATTTTTGTCTTAATTAAATTATTTCTAGCATCCTCTTGGGATTTTTGTAATCTATACTTAAATTCTATTGGATATGAATCATAATTATACATTAGTTCTACTTGTTCTACAATATTATTAGGAATACGACATAACTTACCAAATACTAATTCATATGGTGTATATTTTGTTACTGAATGCATTGTCGTGTTATAAGAAAAACACCAATATTGCAACCAATCTGACCACTGGTGAGCCTGGTTATCTGTTTGTATCCTTAAAAATGCTCCTAATGCTTTATGTGAATTTTCTAAAGATCCAAGGCTTTCATGGTGGTAAGCGGTTGATTGCAACTGTTTTATAGTTGATGAAATGAATTCCGTTCCCTTATCTGTTCCAATTTCTTTTGGAATTCCATATCGTAATATGAAATTATCAACTAATGCTCTCGCGACTGTATCTGTTTCCTTATTTAGAAGTGGGTATGCCTCTACGTATTTTGTGAGCTCGCACTGTAACGTAAGTATATAGCAATATCCATTTGTATCTCTAGTTAGTGGTCCGCACAAATCTAAAAATACTTTATCGAAAGCAGCTGTTGCCGTACTAGTAATACATAATGGTTGTTTTACATTTTTATGATATTTTTGTGTTTGACATTTATGACATCTTTTTACGAACTGTATAATGTCATTATCCATTCCTGGCCAATAGTAGTAACGCTTCACGTTATTGGTCATTCTTCGAATTCCCGCATGGCCGCACATTTACCTCCTTCGTTCTCCTTCTAGCACTAGTTGCTCGCAAATTTTTGGACGCTAACACGTCCTTTTGAGAAACACTAAACAATGAGTGAGACAACACAAATTATTTAATGATTTATTTTATTGCTAGCAAAGTGTTTAAGTGTATTGTAAATATATTCATATACTTACATAATACTTGATACTTTCGGATTCCTTATCTCGGTAAAATAAGGTTTTAGAGAAAAGTTTTTTTTTTTAATTTAAGACGCTCCTGTAATCGTATGGCAAAAGATGAAATAAGTAATTTAAAACAGGTGTCAAAATAACACCCTTTCGACAAAATAAATGAGTTACAGGCCCCTTTTACCACAAATTAACATGAAATATCCCGTTCTGTGAGTAAATATACATATATTTAGCATTACGACAACCACTAGACTAGTACAAGAAAAATACCGTTAATCCGGAATTCAATAAAAATAAATTAATATTTGACCCGGTTGTAACTATTCTATAGTATGTCCTTTCGCAAACTTTAGGTAAATTAGCTCTACCTATTCCGATCACTGGTAATAAGAGTATGTGCGTGTACATTTCCAATATGTTCGTTCGACAAGTAAAAATGACAAGAAATGCAAAAAACAAACAACAATCTTGATCGCTACGCTTATAACTTCTGGTAATGTTACCGGTAACATTGGAAACTTACTGGTATTTTACCAAACGGTATTATACTGGTAACGAGTAAGTTACTGCCGGCACATCACTAGGTAAGTATGTGAATTTACGCCTGAAAAGTTTTATAAATCCCGCTAAGAAATGACGTGTAAGATATACTTATGCCAATATGTAATTGCGCAATTAAAGATAAGAATTTTAGGTGTGAAAATGTCTCGAGGATTAAGTGCGTATTTTGACTAACACAAAAAATGTATGAAATTGTCTTCCGAGTAGAACTACTTATTTCCACATATTTCCGAAGTTAATGAAGCATTGGCGTGGAATAAATATGCAAGTCTATTTACACTTTTTTTCATATTTTCGAGTTTCGTAACTATTACTGACATAGTTTTTGCCAACGAAGATTTTTATAAAATAAAGTCGTACTGTTGGTTCATTTTTGCGATAACTTTCTTAATTTTGTTTCTAAAAATCTGAAACTTACTGAGGTTATGTATTTTTTAATCCTTTATCAGGAGTGAAATAATGGCAAAAACGAGTAACTAAAATGTACGTCTTTCTTCCACGAATGGTGCGAGTCATTTCTAAAATTTTCAAATACCATCTTTTTTTATTTTATTTTATTTCAAATACCATCTTAATTAGTAGTAAAACATCTGTTTTTAAATATAAATCAGAATAATCACCCATATTTTGACAATGAAAATGAGACCAAACATCTTTCGCATGTTCATAATCGTCTTCTGAAATGTGGCTATCAGTCAGAGAACTGTAGAATTTATCTTGAGAGGGAAGATAAGTTAATTTTAACGAATCATATGATGTCATGTGCTCATAGGGATAGATACCCTTACGTATTAATCGTTTAAAATCCTGTTCGCATGGAAAATTCAATTTTAATTCTCGATATTGTTCGGGTGTCAATGTTTTGGCTAATTTGTCAAGACTACAGGTCATAAATTTAAATGAATCAACAAATTTCAATTTCATTGTACGATTATTCACTTGTAAAGATTTAGAAAAGGAAACGTATTTCTCTTTGTTCTCTGGTATCAATTCAATGTCACCTTCCTCAAAACCAAGCCCATGCACTATAAAATGACTATCATAGTTGCTCAAATTATGAAAAAATACAGGCACAAAATTAGGTGCCCTGTATTTTTCAGAACAAAATTGATGTGCTACTCCTTCATAAAAACCAGTATGCTGATTATAAGAAATAGTGAAATCACCGTCTAAATTTTTATCACAAATATAACACGTACTACTCTGTGCAATATCTACATTATTTGCATCAGATAAAGGCAAAGGGGTTTTGACAAAAGTATTACTCCTACAAATGTTCTCTAAATCTTTTTTAATGTATTTCATAAATGTTTGTGCGCAATCTTTACCTTTATATGTTCTATACATTGACAACTTATCATCATAAGAACACTTAATATAGTATCCAAAACTATATACTTCATGTTTTTGTATATTTGTTGTAGATGATTTACTGGGATTGTTGGAACATGATTGAATGGGATTTAAAAAAGCCTCAAAATCGGCATAAACAACAAAAGGCACCCTTAATTTACGATCATAATTATCGAAGGTAAGTTAGTTAGTGGGAACATTTTCATTGAACCAGTTTTTCCTTTTATCCTGTTCTGAAGGTAAATTTGTACAAACATGGAAACAGTCGTTTCTTTGATGTTTCATTAAGTTGTCGTGTGATTTAAAGCTTGATAAACAACCATCGCAAATATGCACAGCATGTTGCGTATTGGATAATTGTTTCGATACTAATCTAGATAAATTTTTGATAAAGCAATAATGCCCTGCACTGTCTTTGGTTATATATAATAAGTTCAAGTGAGTGGCTTTTTTACATTTAGTTAAGTGTAATGGTGCTACCACATCATGTTTTTTACTTTGTGAATTGTACTCGAGACCAAAAACATTTATGCTTATATCATTCATTTTTTCTGTCAAAAACGAAAGGAACTGTGAGTAGTCTTGTTTCGCCGGGCACTAAACTGAAGGGCTTCAGTCTCCCTCGTCACGAATGGTGCAAACTTAACAGGCTGCGCACAGGGTTCGGACGAAGCGCGCATTTTAAACACCTCTGTGGTTGGACTGACTCCCCCTGTTGTGACTGTGGCGCCGAGTGTCAAACTGTCCAGCATATCATACAGGATTGCCTACTAAGAGCCTACCCTGGGAACCCGAAAGACC
Organism: Tortrix viridana; assembly: GCA_963241965.1. NCBI lineage: Eukaryota > Metazoa > Arthropoda > Insecta > Lepidoptera > Tortricidae > Tortrix > Tortrix viridana. The sequence goes on along the minus strand of OY725177.1, from coordinate 1,467,988 downwards.
TGATCTCCCTTACTGATGACGCGGCTGAATGGCTAAGAAACTTGGATATCAATTTGTGACATACTGTGTATATTTCGATTAGGTATTTTAATTTGTGATTGTCCATGCCGGGTCCATATTGGCTCATACAAAATTCTTATTCCGATTTTTGGTTTTACTACCGATTTGTATTCCTAATAATCACTCTTCATAATTTTTTTCCTCATACTTTTTTTGTTCATAACTTATTATTACTACCATCCGAACTCATAACAGACAGTTATCATATTTTTTTTTATTAATACTCATTTGTATTCATAATAATCACTCTTCATAAATTTTTTCTTATACTTTTTTTGTTCATACATTTTTATTACTAGCAACGGAGCAGGGACTTAGAAATAGAAGGGTGATTCTTCGCTCATCGTCTACTATATGTAAGTATTAGTTAAAAATATGTTCATTTCTGGCGCTTCGCCGGCCGCTGCCGCGGCACGCTCGCTTCGCTCGCTCGGCTCGCGCGCTGTAGGGTCGCAATTCTACCTAACACTCCTCCTCGCTTCGCTCGTCGTCGTACCTAATGGAGACCTTCGTTATGAATTAGAATGATTAGGAGTTTCGATCGTTAGTATCAGAAAATATATGAAAACAAATATTAGTATAAACAAGGTGTATAATTAGTGATATTATGAAATCTGATGATTATGAGTTTCGATCGTTAGTAATAAAAAAAATTATGTACAATGATCATTAGGTTGTAAAATTGTATGAGATACATTTTCGGAGTTCCAATAATCTAATTTGCAATTTTATATGAACTTTGGCGCCATACGAATAAATAAATAATTCATTTTTTCAAATTTATGAATATCAACAAGTTTAAATGGGAAAGTCAAATTTCCAAAGTTTAATTTATCTTTATGCGCTATATATGAATTAGCTGTATTTGAACGATGGTTTGTAGGTGGATATAACCCAGACAATACTGCCCACCTAAAACATTCATGATCATTGTTTTTTACATTAATAACTGCCTTTTTATTCATTATATCACGGGGTAATTCTATATAGGAAGAACCACGTAATGGGTTAAAGGAGAATGCCAGACTCTGCCCCACTTTGTGCAAATATATGAAACGAATCGAAATAAAATACATGAATATTAAACCATTTTATTATTATTTGTTTTTCTGTAAAACTGCAGGTTTGGAAATCATTTGAAATAAGTAAATCAATCTATTTCCTGTTTAGTGTAGAGATTATTCTTAGTTTTTTACGGGTAGCCCTGTAATATGAACTACCCGCACTCATATTGGTAATTATTATTCACAATTCGTGTTTACTTAGTGCCTGCTTTCCAAATATAAAATACTCATCTATGGTGCCTGCGCTGTGCCTTCTGCTTACTTTTTATTATTGTTTTTCTTTAACGACGACTATTGCTCATAAATACGGATTTTGATTTAGGCTAACTAGTTAACTTTTGGGCAAGCGGAGGACTTGAATAATACAACCTTCTCGATTGAAGATGAGTGTATTAATGGAATCTAAACGCTAACCCCCTTACTAATAAACGTTGAGTAACGGCTGAGTAGTTATACAATGCTTTGTCCTTATCTGTCGAATTCAAATGTCACAATGACAGATAAGGACAAAGCATTGTATAACTACTCAGCCGTTACTCAACGTTTATTAGTAAGGGGGTAATAATACAGTGACGCCTCTCGCAGGAGGTCCGTGCCAGACCTATGTCAGCGTTCCGGTAGCTCCGGTGTTTATAGATAAGACCCTTCCAGCTAGCGGCTGCATAACTCCTCCCTCGTTAAGTTCGAAATCATCTGATGGTGGAACACCTGGCAGATGATTGCGATCTTTGCAAATATTCAATACATTTAGTTTATATCTAAGCAGTAAAAAAAATGAAAAACTTAATATTACGATTACATAAAGAAGCACAGTGCCTAAACTAACACTTTTCACATTCTCTATAGGGTCATTTTTTCCAGAAGTTTCACCGATATCACTGTTTGCAATTGAGTACGATAAGAGCTGCAAATTATTCAAATCCACTCCTTCTAATTTAATCGGTTTCCTTTCTTGGATTTTTATAGTATTTGTTCCTTCAGGGAAATGTACCATAGGTAATTTCTGATAAGGTTTTGAGCTTCTGAATGTAGCATTTGAAGATGATATCCTGAAATTCTTATTTCACATTTATTATCCAGAGTTAAAATATATGTGCCTTGTAATTGATATCTTATTATCTCATTGGGGCATATCCTGACTAGCTGAGAAATGGGTTTCGTATAGATAAGCCATCGGTTTTTCTGAATTGATTCAACCTTTGGCACGTTGATTTCTACAGGAATCTGAACACAGGAAATGTTGATAGAGTAACTCATCAGGTCCGTAATACAGGTATCTACTACAGCTAAGATGATATCTTCTTCATCACATAGGAAAGTGAAGTCATCAACCTCCCGGCAGAGTTTGGATCTTAGACCTTTCACTATAAGGTAGGGGTATTTAGGTAAAATAAGCAAGGTTTGGTTTGTATGGGTGTTGGTAATAGGAATTGGAACAATTTTATAGTAAAAGTAAGTATCAATTCTAATTAAAGGAATTTCCATTATAAATGTTATCTGAGCTTTCCTAAAATATGACTTTAAAATAATAACATTCTCAATCTTAATCAGATTTTCAGGGTTTGACGGATATATAAGTTTTTCTGTTCTTTCTATATTTCTCAAAACTTTTAGAAGCTCTTCGGAATTAATAATTGATTGATGTAATATTCCTAACTTACTGAAAGCTACGGCCGTTTCAATTTCATCCACAGTTTGAAACCAATTACCTGGAAATTATGTAGAAATAAATGATATATCGATGGTCCCACCGAATAAACGTGCATGTGAAAAAAGCTAATTTTACAGGAAAAAATAAAAACGTTAGAACTGTGATTACGAGCAAATGGGACAGAATTGGTATATAAAATGTACATAAAATAGATAGATTTTAAAATAATCTTTCTATTAACTTTATAATACATTAAGTAGAAATGCTAGTTTTCAAGAAAATTGAGAAAAAGCATGTTATTTTTTTATTCTAGTGTAGATAAGCGCAGATAGTACGTGCTTTAAACGTTTACACGTTTTTTCGTGTTATAAGGTCCGTCTATTTTAAATGTAATGCAATGTTGCGTTATTTTTTGCGTAGAATCCAGACTACTGCTGTGATGGGCACTAAGCTCTCGCATGCTTTTTTAGGAAGAAATACACTATTGTTAATATCAGTTTTAAACAGTAACACGCTTACTTGTGCAAGATTGCGTAAGACAATTTTGTGCAAATATTCTTAACAATAACTAAGGCGTTCTTGTTAATGTTTTGTAACTAAAAATGTCTTCTTTTTTACCATTTAAACTTAATATACCTTTTGTTTTTTTGTGAATTTAATAAAAATTTGGTTAAAAATCGATTTGTAAAGTAAACACATACAGTAAACACGGGTTACTTTAGCCCTGGGGGGTAACATTGCCCACCAAATAAAAATATTTTACTTTTTTATTTTTATCAAAATAGATTATACGGACTTTCACTACGTACCTATTCTAAAGAAAGTATTTGTTACTTAAATTGCAAAATATATGAAGAAAAGCTGGAAATATAGGGGCTAAAGTTAAAGTTACCCGTGTTTACGGTACTCACCTTGTAAAAAATTTAGAACTGGTGTCAGATTTAAGCACCGAAACGTTTTTTGGCAGCTCTTAAAAGAATAGGCGCTAGACGAAGCCTACCCCTACACATCTACAGTGACAACGGTATCAATTTTATTATTGCGGCAAAGGTGCTGGCACAAGAAAAAAGAAAGGCTCTTAAACGTTACATCAACACCGAGACCATGGATACACTGGGCCAGCTCAAACATTGAATGGAACTTTACCGCGCCAGCATAGCCTACAGATAATGGAGAGTGGTAGATTGCAGTTAAGACCACCTACGACAAGTGATTGGTTAACAAAAACGAACACTTAAAGAGTATTTACTCCACCCTCCTGGCATAAATAGAGAACTGTCTCAACTCCAGACCTTTAATAGTACACCTCTAACAGAGGGCATAGGTGACTTGGATTACCTCACTCCGGGGCATTTCTCCCTAGTCGCCAGAAACAGAACCACGTAACCTTCGAACATGGTGGCAACTAACCAGAAAACTGGCTGAATACCTGCAAACACTACAGACCCGGAGTAATAGACCACTGTCAAAAGAGTCTTGAAAGTCGGAGACATGGTCTTAGTGAAAGAGGATAACATACCTCCGGCGAAATGGTTACTAGGAAGAGTTACGGACACCCATCATGCAATTATTCAAGTTTAAATGGGCACCAACGGTGGTGCTATTATATTAATACAACTACACAGCACAACACAACTACAACATGACTTGAGAAAATTGGAACATTATAACGACCTAATTATCGACTGAAAATGGATCACACGCTAAAAGAACAAGACGTGATCTTATTAACGGCGTGGGTTAAGTCGCTAACTCACTTTCTGGCGTACCGGACGAAAGATTACCCCAACAATATGACAGAGATATCCAACTTACCCGCAACAACGACAACACAAATCATACTACAGTTGTAGGTATAAAAATCACACGTCGATAATAGAAGGTGAATATAGACTTCTACAAAGATATATGAGCAAGTCATGAATCAACAATTCACGGCTATTAACAAACACTTAGCAGAATCAGACAAGATTGACCGCCAAGACAACAGTATACGACTGCCACAGCACTCGCCGCAGGGATGGACATGGACAACCTGCGGCGTCCACAACAAAGGCTACTACTGGACTTGATAAATGACGCCAACCTTCTAAAGCCGGAACAATTCGAGGAACGACTAAATAAATCGCTGGACAACTTCCTAGCGAATTATCACTGCCCTGCGTCAATTCTGTATTCCAATTCCGCAAATCGTCTCGGACACCACTCAGCGAGTCGCCGTAACATCGGAATACTTAGCAGTCAACTTCGAAAAGGAAAGGCGTGACGCCACTCTTGTTACAGGGCACAGGAATCATTACGATAGAAACGGGAGCACCATGTTATCCATTCTCACACCAACTTCCACAGTGACATCACAATCAACGACATGTATATACAGCAATCCGTAATAAATAACTGTGGAGAAAAACTACCGCTTTATAATTGAAGACTTTGGAGAAGCTCTGGACAGAATAAAGGTCAGCATTGAGTAGTGATGGGTCGTTCCCGGGAATGTTCCCCTATCGGGAATATTCCCAGGAACGTGCCCGGGAATATTCCCTATGAAGGGAATTATTGGGGAACTTACTAAAAATACTCAACAATTACGTAAACTCAATTTGTTACTTAATTAAATTAAGTATTTTACACATTTTAATAGTATCATTTAAGCCTCAGCTCTTACTTAAAAGTATACTCCCAATATTCCCAGTAATATTCCCAATATTCCTGGGAATATTCCCCATTGTTCAGGAATATTCCCATTATGGAAATAATCAGTCATCATCAATCAGTCAGTTCAGTCTTCTTAGGAGTTGGTCCCCTGAGGGAAGGTACTCGTAACATATCATAAAAATGTAAAAGGGATTTTTTTTCCTTCGGGTATATTCCTGTTGTAGAAATAAAAGAAGTTTATAAAAAATTGTTATTTAATCAACATAAACGATAATATAATTATCACAGCTTCATTATGCCACAAAGAATTAAACAATCTCACTGAAATTATCACAAATCATCTTACATATTAAAACATAAAATGTGTAATAACGTGTAAAAGTATAAAAAGAGTTTTTAAAGGCAAGCAATAAATCATTAAACTGACATTAAAATATTATAGTTATTAAATTAACAACAAGCACATTAATTAAACTACACAAGGGAAAATTTCCCTAGACTCGTAAAAACCTCACTAGAATTATCACATATTATCTTAAATTATTTTAATATTTACCTAAAATAATAATATAAAAGCATGTACAAATATGTTTTAAAAGTCTTAACACTAATAACAAAACGTATCCAGTATTAAATGTTAAAAATATTCGTAAAGTCGTACAAAACATATTATAAACTTTAGTCGCTGTCGTCTGAATCCTGCGGTTTTGCCATTCTAATATCTTCAATTTCAGTTTCACTAAAGACTAAATCAGGACTGGGTAAATTTAAATCGTCTTCTAAGTCACAGACATCTGAAAATTCATCTTCTGAATCTGAATTTGAATTATCTGACTCCCAAACACAATCAGATATATTTGGCATTGTCGGTTTTTGTGGAGTTGGTTTATTAACCAATTTCCAGTTGTGAGATATAAATGTTACTTTTCCTGCTCTGTTTGTTTTAAGGCGATTTCTTGTCTTACAATGAATATGTTAAAAAGTAGAAAATGATCTCTCCACTGCTGCAGAAGTAGCAGGAACTGATAACAGTTTAAGTGCTATTTTGCCTAATGTGGTTTTTGAAAATAAAGTCTCCCACCAAACTATTGGTTCAACATTTTCAGCCATCTTCCATAAAAATAGTTTTTCAAAAAGTCCTTTCCTGCTTTTATAGTTTGCGATATCAACTAAAATATCATGGGCATCATCATCAGTCATATTGATAATTACTTCACATCCATCCAAGTATTCTTCATTTGTCAGGCATAAACCTTGATTCTTAGGATCTAAAATAGTTGCAGATAATGCAAAGGTTTTAAGGCATTATTTTTTCTTTCATCGAACTTATCTCTTAGGATTGGCAAACTATCTTGTAAAAATTCTATTAAGGTTGGTAAGTCGAATAATTTACTCAAATCATTAAATGCTTTATGCACCAAATGTACTGCATAGTAATCTCCTTCTAGCAATAATATCCACTGTACTACTGGTTTCAACATTGTTTCTAAATCATTGAGTTCTGTCCAGACATCTTCGTTTAAAAGTTTAGTTTTAAAAGGTCTTAATGGTCCTGTTGTAATATTAACAGCCATGTTTTGCAATACTAGCTTTGATTTTAGATAACTTTGCAAACAGAACAAATAACTTCCCCACCTGGTTTTTTTACTGGCAAATGGAGAGTTACGTTAATAGATTTTTCTTCAGAAATCCTCTTGTATTCTGCACCAAGAATGTGGGACTGATAAATTGTTTTGATCACGTTTACAGTACTTGCAAATAGGCCTCTAATCTTTAAAACTTTCAACATGTCTCCAACAAATAAATGTAAAGTATGTGCTAAACATCCAGTCCAATTTGTTTGAATATATTTGTCATGCAGAATTTTTCCGAATCTGACCATATTAGCTGCATTATCAGTTACGATGCCAAAAAAATTGGATGCATTGCATTCTTCTATTATGTTTGAAACTTGGTCACATAGATACTCAGCTGTGTGTCTGTTATTTGTAGTTTCAATAAACTTATAAAACAAGGGTTTCGGAGTATATAAGATTACATTTATTATTGGTTCCTTTCTTATATTGGACCATCCATCAATCGCCATGTGTAAAACACTAGCTCGTTTTATTTTCTCCTTTATATCCATTTCCACTTCTGTGTATTCCTTATCCAAAAGAGATGTTGCCAATTGTTTTCTTGTAGGTAATGTATATAAAGGATTTACCTTTTGGAATGCTTCTTTCCACAATGGATGTTCAAAGAGAGAAAACGGTGAGCCAGTTACATAGATGGCTTTTGCAATGGCTTGGTGAATGCTGACCTGAACAAAATAAAAAAAAATATTACTATTTTCACAGACAGGCTGTTCCTTATTTAATTTCAAAAACAATTAAATTAAGGGCCCCTTCCCACTTAGCGTCTTTCGAGCGTCGGCGTCCCCGCGACGCCTGTGGTGGCGGGGCAGGGCGCCCCGCTACCCGCCACCTCAGGCGTCGCGGGGACGCCTATGCTCGAAAGACGCTAAGTGGGAAGGGGCCATAATAAATGACACACTTCGTGACATTTTATTACTATTATTTTACACACATTACACACATATACATAGTTTTTTTGTCAACTTACTTTTTCCTCATTGCTCATCAGGGCGCTCGATGTCGCCTGAGCCGAATGACTCGGCCTTGGCTCTTGACTTTGGGCTGGGCATGATAGAGTACAATTATGTTCACCAGACGATTGAACCGAGCTGCTACTGGATTTATTTTTCCCATATTCTTGAAAACTGTTTTGTACATCACGGGGAGTTTTCGGGCATTTATTTAAATGACAAGCAAATTTTGTAGCATTTTTAAAACTATACACATAATTACAATAATTACAACAATAAGTGATTTTATTGTTAGTAGTTTTTGAAGTGAAATGGTTAAACACTTTACTTTTTGGTTTCATTGTTTAAGGCACAGCACAGCAATTACACACACATGTTCTTCGCACCAAATACGAAACAAGACTGAGCTGAGCTATCACAGTATGCAAGCTAATAAGAGTGAAAGAGACGACAGATGCGTTAAGGAAAAGAGATAGAAACAAAACGCTTCAATAGGGTTTAATCTTAAATGGTGATCGTGCCGTACCTACCTGACGTGAACAAAAGACTTTGGTTTTGTTTTGCTAAATTATTTAGACTGGGTAAAGTAAAATCATAAGAAGCAGTTATGCCGAAGTAAACGAATTTTACAGTATATAATCCGTTTTAATTATCTTTATTTTAAATATTCCTAAATATAACTATACATTTTCTTAAAAAATATTGGATACAATTAACCTTAGTAACGGTAATTTGACAGGTATTGGTGTAAAGTAACGTGATTTTTTTTCCACTATGGGAATATTACCGGAACTTAAGGAAATATTCCCAGGAATATCGGGAATATTCCCGGAAACATAGGGAATATACTTTTAGGTAATGGATATAACATCAATGACGCTGATAAGGAATTAAAATATGAATTTTTTATTCAATAAAGATTTCAATTAAAACACGAAGTGTTATTTTTTGGAATATTCCCCTATGTTTCCAATATTCCCGGGAACGTGGGAATATTCCCGGGAATATTTCCAATGGGAATATTTCCGTTCCCGGGAATATTCCCTCGACCCATCACTAGCATTGAGGCGGTAAAAGGACAACAGAATACATTCGAAGTCAAGAACCTATCAGAACCTATCAGACGGGTCACTACATCTTCATCGCATTTATCGTGGTTTGCACGATCGCCACCACCATCTATCTGTATTGGAATATACCTTCTACATCTGGCGCAGACTTCGGCACACCGCTGGCTGGTGAAGGCGTTGCTCCGGAACAAGGATCCAATGAAAACATTTCATTTCGTTACTTTTCTCAACCGCGGGTCTCCGACAGCGTCAAAGAGGTGATCCAAAACGTCTGGATAGGATAACCTCACCGTAATAATCTTAAATTTTCTTTCACTTTCTTAAATTTGGCACCATATACGAGCACGCTCGATAGTTTAGAATTAAGCCGACAATGCACCTAGTGCGCGTTGCAAACGTTTACTAGCTAGTCTTGATGTCACACGCCACTCCCTGTCCCTCTCTTTTTTCAACTAAGCAGCCATTGCTGTTTTAATAACAGGTGCAAAGAAAGTCTAAGCTCATCAAACGAAATTTGACGCGTAGAATATTATCAGTGAATATTCGTATTTTAGTAGCTGCAACCAGCTGTTACTATAATTTTTATAGCGACTTTATACTGCAAGAAGCGATACTCTCAAAATTCATATCGTTCATAACACCAAAAAGCGTGCATCAGAATAATACACAAATATAAAATTTAGTAAAGTTTTGAACAAAAATGTTTTAGACTCACGCATGTTTGTTCGTGTTTAGGCGATGGATTGTAATTTGTGTAACAAGTGAGAATAACAATATTCGTGTGGTCTCGCTGATTATATTTTCCGTAGAATAAAAATATTTTCTTTAATAAATCAGAAAATAATTAGCATGGCCCCCTCAAAAAAATAGGGGGGGTGTATTACAACATGGGGAATCCAAATCGGCAAAAAATTTTTTTTACTGTATTAACCTTTGCACGTTTATTCGGTGGGGCCATCGATATTGAAGTTAATTTAAGTATAAGTTTATCTCTTTTTACTTCGTTAAGGTTTACATTTATGTCATTAATATTTTCTTCCAACTGTATGAAGTTTTTAACTGCAATACCTGTAGCGTTCGAGACGATGCCTGCCATTTTAGAAATTAATGATAACTTTCTTTGGATTGCATTTTGTCGAACTTTGACCTTGTTTATTAATTTATCGTATTTTAGAAAATCTTCGTTGTCTAAGTTTCCTGATATTGCTTTTATTAATGTACCAAGTGGATTTAAAATGCGTCTTTTAAATCTTAGTGTGGGAACTAACTGCTTTAACCTATTAAGTGTGAGATTCTTTATATACTCTACTTGAACAATGCTATCCTTAAGGTTAGAACTTATGGATTGGTTGAAACTTCTATCGATCCATTCATTAAACTCTGCGAGCTTAATGACATTACTTTCTAAGTCTTCACTTATATAACTTAAATCTGTGATTTGAATCACGGTCCATTTGTCGTGACTAATGAGAGCAGTGCCTTCCTTAATCGGCAGAATACCTGGATTATTTTCAATCTTTTGAAGTTGAAGGGCCTGGATCAGAGTGACGTGGATCAGCAGCAGGGCGAATCTGCGGATAACGTTTTATATCTTTAATAGGGACTCTAGTGATACGATTTTGGGTTTCTACTGGGATGATATTTCTTTGTTCTTGATCCTGAACTTTAGCCTTTTGATATCTAGGTTTATCTTTGCTATGTCTATTGTTGACGCCTTTAATATAAATTGTGTCCCCCTTTTGTAAATCAAAGTCACTTTCACCACCTATTCTATCTCTTACTTTATTTTTACCTTCTAACATTTTTTCTGATAAATATTTGTATAAGTATTTGGTTCTTTGCGCGTGTTCCCTAATAAGGTTTTGAGTGTACTCTTTATCAAATTCTACGTTAAATAAACTATTGTTTTCGGTATGACCGAACACCACCTCGAAAGGAGTAAGCCCAGTGGCTGTATGTATGCTATGGTTATAAGCCATTAAGGAGTATGTCATTACGGATGCGGCATCCGTGATCTTTTGTTCATACTTAGCAAGGCGATATATTCCAATTAAAGTAGAATGCAACCGTTCGATGAGACCCATTGAGTTGGGGTTATTCGGGGTGCCTATGTGTAAATCTATTTTGTAGAATGATAGCAACTCCTTCATCAGTTTGTTATTAAATTCGGATTCTGCGTCCGAACTAATTTTGTGGTACACCGTAGAAAGAGAAGTACTTTATGAGGGCACGTACCACCTCAGGGGTAGAACAATTAGGGATTTCTAATGCTGAGCCAAGTTTACTGAACGAATCAACAATGGTTAAAAATTATTTACCTTCTATGTTAAATAGATCTATAAAGATTTCTTGAAAAGGCCTGGATTGTGTTTGTGTCAGTTGTACTTCGGGCTTAAAAGGTTTTCTCTCGTACTTCATGCGCTTACATCCGTCACATTTATTATTATTAATGATACTTGCTACAGTTATATCCATGTTATTCCAATAATAAGTTCGTCTCAAATGTGCGAGGGTTTCTTTAATGCCTCTGTGGCAGGTTTTACCACGATGGTATTTCAAAACAATTTTTTCCTGTTCATTTTCATTTTCTTCATAAATAACCCTTTCTGTACATTCCATGAATTGAACAGTATTCTTCTGAAATAATTGTATAACAGTTTTAGTAAACTGTTTCCTATGGTCTTTGTCTTCAAAATAGAAAAAATATTTAAATTTTGGATTTATGTGCTCTTTTAAAAATTGTTTAACTAGATCGGGTCTGTCAATTGGTAAGTGTATTTCTAAGATTTTTTTGTTTTTTATTTGAGATGTCTTTTACAGCTAGTTCTTGGCGTAACCACGTGAAAACTAATACTTGATTAGGTTTCGTATCAATGGCCTCTTTAAGAATGGGAATTCCGTCAGCATCTATATCGTCTGCAGAATGCGCGGTTTCTGTGTCGGACTTATCAGGACCTTCAGAAGCGGTAATGGTACTATTCCCGGTTGACAGGACTGGGTTAGGTGAAAGGGGTCTTTCTGCTTTTTCACCTTCGTCAACATCAACTAACATCGATTCTTTGTCATCGTCAGAAAGAGCATTTAAACGTATCCTAGACAATGCGTCTGCGTTAGTGTTCTGTATTCCATTTTTATGTACTACTTTAAAATCATATTCTCCTAAACGTAATTTCCAGCGTATCAACTTTGAATTGGGTTCTTTAAGGGAATCTAGCCACGCGAGGGGTCTGTGATCTGTATAGACAAGGAACTTATTACCGTAAAGGTAAGGACGGAAATGTTTTACGGCCCAAATTATGGCTAGAAGTTCTTTCTCTATTGTACTATAACGGGTTTCTGGGTCATTGAGTGTGCGGCTAGCATAAGCTATGGGTTTGTCTTCTCCTACACGGCCTTGGGATAAAACTGCACCTAAAGCGTAGTTGAACGCGTCGGTGGTCAGTATAAAAGGCTTCGAGAAGTCAGGATATTGGAGAAGCGGTGCATTTGTAAGTATTTCTTTACATTTTTCGAAAGAGTTTATAAATTGTTCATCTAGTGTTATATTTTTATTCTTTTTCAAGCACGCTGTCATTGGTTGAGTGGTTTTCGCAAAGTCCTTGATGAACTTTCTGTAATAACCAATAAGTCAAAGAAAACTTTTAATTTCCGTCTTGGTCCTTGGTAGAGGATAGTTGAGTATGGCATCTATTTTGTCGTTATTAGGTTTTAGTCCGTCAGGTGTGACAGTGTGTCCTAGATAAGCTATTTCCTTGCTCAGAAACTCAGACTTATTAAGTTGCACCTTAAGGTTAGTTTGTCGAAGTCTATCAAAAATGGTCTTTAATTTAGTTATGTGTTCATCAAGACTAGATGAGAACACTATAATATCGTCTAAATATATAAGGTAATGTATACCCTGGAGTCCACGGAGGACATTGTCCATGGCCCTCTGAAAGGTAGCGGGGGCCGTTTTGAGCCCGAACGGCATTGTAAGAAATTCATATTGCCCAAATTGTGTTGAGAAAGCTATTTTAGGTCGATCCCTGTCTTCAATCTCTATCTGATGGTACCCACTGGCTAGGTCTAATACCGAGAAGTAGGTACTTTTACCAAGTTTATTAAAAAGGTCTGCGACATTAGGGAGAGGGTATTTATCGTCAACTGTTATGTCGTTTAATCGTCTGTAATCTATTACCATCCTGTACCTTTTTTCACCAGTAGAATCCATTTTTTTTTGGACCAAGTGCACAGGTGCACTCCATGGTGAATGAGATTCTTTGATCACATTATTATCTAATAATGTTTTTACTTGTTTTAGAATTTCTGTATTTTGCGCTGGAGGTTGTCGATATGGCCTGACATAAATAGGATCTTCGTGAGTTGTCCTAATTTTATGTTTGACCTGATTTGTGAAACTCAAAGGTAAGTGTTCGCAATAAAATATATCTTTTTACTCTAAACAGAGATTATGAATTTTATTTCGCTCTTCTTCATTCATATGACTAAGTCGTAGTTTTTTTAAATTTTGTTTCAGAAGATTTTCTCTTTCTTTCTATCCTCAATCAAAATATTACTTTCACACTGTTCGCTTTCATACTTTTCTACGTGACATGGTTTAGTAAATCCTAAAATTATTGCTCGATCTGAAATATTTTGTAGAACTGTTGCAGTTCTAAAGCTGTTGGTGTTCGTACTCCTTTTCCAAAATAGATATAATTAATAATTGCCTGTCCATTTTGGAGGCCAACGGGTATTTTAACGCGTGTTTCAGTTCTGGGGTCTAAATAAATTTAGATAGATAGATAGATAGATAAAACGTTTATTTGGGTACTACAAATCACACAAACACTTGACAGAATAAATCAAAATAATAACACTAAACACTAAAATTACATATACGTTGCCAAAAGCATGTGTGCGTTGCAGCAGAGCAAAAGGGCCATGGCTCAGTGTATAGCTTTGCTCGTGTGAACAAAACACTGGTATTCTGCCACTACCCCGAGGAACGACAGAGCTACAACGAACGAGCAAACATTTTAAAACGAATGAAAAAAAAATAAAAAAAAAAAAGTAGACAAAGAGTTTATATATAATATTTCCTATTGACATGCGTTTGCGTGCCTGTGCGTGTATTGGTCCATGATATATGCATATATGCATGCTTGTGTGTTAGTTTGCATAAAAACTGCGCGAGTGAAAGCATTGTATTTGGCGAATGTGACAGTACGCTAAGAGCATTAGACAGCAAAATCCGATACCAAGTAACCGTGAGGAATACCAATTGTTTGTTTTTGTAGTAGTAAGTCCCTATAATGTTTTTTAAATTTTAAAAATTTAAAAAATTTCATGCGGTTTGTTATAAATTATTGGTATTTCTGTGTTATTAGTTCGCAAAACCTTATTTTTCATATCAATGTTGGCACCTAACTGTGTTAACAAATCTGACCCAATCAAACCATCGTAATTTTTATCCACATCATAAATGTAGAATTTATGATAATTTGTACTTTTAAATGTTTTCAATAAAGGTATATAAATAACATCGTTATGAAAACTGCGTGCGTGGGTGCTCACAACCTCAAAGGGTTCTTGGTGTTTGAAATCTAAAAAGAATTCTTCAGCCTTCGATGGACTGATAAATGACCGGGGGTACTTCCGGTATCGATCATGAAACGAGCTTGAATTTCTGGTATTGAAATGTGCGGTAATTTTAAAGGGGTATTATAATTTAATTCAATTATTTCGGGTTGACTGTATCCGAGGCTTGTATGTAAAAAATTTCAGTTTCAGTGGTGTTTTGAGTTTCAACAAATTGGTATTCATTTGAATCGGATTCGTTGAAATCAGTAACGTCATTCTCATGCATAAAGTCACTTCCTTCTATTACACTGTATACAGGGCTATATGATTCTTCCGTATAAAACAACTGATTTGCATTTTGTCTAAGTGGAACGGCTGTGCGCATAGACACGTCATTATCATTACCAGAAGTGCGTGGCACTTGTGAAGTTTGCTGTGGGATGCCGAAGCGAAATTGCGGTGTTTGGTGATTATGAAATCTAGGCGTGTTAAAGTTATTCTGTCCGAAATTGGGTCTATACCCTGATTGCGGCTGACATGGCTGATTACCAAATCTATATCCTTGTTGTTGGTTACTTCCTAATCTAAAACCTTGGGGTTGTTGAAAAGTTCCAAATCTAAAACCTTGGGGTTGTTGAAAAGTTCCAAATCTAAAACCTTGGGGTTGTTGAAATCTAAATCCTTGTGGTTGCTGAGGTGTTCCGGGACTTCCGGGGCGGAACCCTTGATACGACACATTAAATTTATTTTGAGGCTGAAATACTTTAAAATTATGCCCACTATAATTTTGGGGTTTTGTTTGATTCGTAGTAAAAGAATTTATTTTCTTACTGCGTGAATTATACTGGTTCAAAAAGTTAACTTCTTCTGTTACAATGCTCAAACAGTTCTCTTGTGTAGTCGCACCCTTAAGATTTTTTTTTTTTTTTTTTCTTTTTATTACTGTACAATAACGATATAGTTACATTTCAAAAGAACACCTCATAAACCACTCAAGGGTTTGTGCGAGGGTAATACGCTCTAAAATATTACAGAATTACATAATACACACACACTTCTATTTACATTACATTACAGCTTATTCATGAAGTAAGATTTAAGTTTATACTTAATGTTATTGGGAGTAACGCTATCTCTAAATTTAACATCAAGGTCGTTTATGAGACGAGGAATCAAGTAGGCGCTGGTTCTCTGCCCATAGACATTGGTATATCCAGTAGTGGCTAACAAGTGGCTAATAAGTCTAACAATGCGAAGTAAATCTTCGGGGAGATTATATAAAAATACATTTAAGGCGGCATTATTGTATATGATCATTTTTGCGGCCTTATCTGATCCACCCTGATCTGATATTAGGTTAAGCTTAGAAAACAAAGTGCTCTTAACATTTTGAATTCTGTTACAAAATTCAATATAATTTTCTCCTTGTTTTATTTTTAAATGGTCCAATTCGATAGCAATGCATTCCTCGGAGCGGATCGCCAAAATGCTGCGTTAGCACCGACTTTAAATCGTCCCAGGAAGTCACGTCGTCTCGCTCACTGATAAGATGTGCGGCCTTGCTAATCAAGCGGCTCGTTATAGAATGAAATACATATACATTTTGAGCAGCGTTACGCTCATTATGGTAAGCTCTAATTACATATTCACTTTTTCGTAAAAATAAATTTAACATTTTTTCATCTCCGTCAAACTTTGGAATTAAACATAAAATTTCCTTAGGAATCGTCGTAATTGTATCCATTTTGACTTATATAATATTTATTTCGCAATTTAATAAGATCTAACAATCTCTCTCTATTACAAGGTTATGTAATAAAACTTAACTATTACTCTTAAAATTATCACAGCAAATAGGAATGAGAACAGGGAAAAGACAGGAAAGTGAAAAGGTCTACTCACAAACCGCTGAACCCCATTTCCTCCAAATTGTCAGCTGCGTCGTTTTGTCCTCTGCCCACGCGTAACGATATTTATTTGGTTCGTAATACCCGGTTCGCGTAAAAACGGTAACTAAAACTCACGCTCGGACCGATTATAGTGTCCTCACAGGCGTAAGCGTAGTCCCGGATATCCTACAACGACTGCGCCAGTTAACTTTTGGGCAAGCGGAGGACTTGAATAATACAACCTTCTCGATTGAAGATGAGTGTATTAATGGAATCTAAACGCTAATAATACAGTGACGCCTCTCGCAGGAGGTCCGTGCCAGACCTATGTCAGCGTTCCGGTAGCTCCGGTGCTTATGATGCGATGTTTTGATGCGGTGCTTCCAGCTAGCGGCTGCATAACTAACTTGTTGACTTTGTGGTGATAACAACGGACTTCGATTATTTGCTTACGATTTGGTTTACGATGTTAAGGTGCATAAATTGTCACCTGTGCGTAGACAGGAGACATCAGCATGTCGTATCCATGATAACAGAGGAACCGATATGGATTCTTCTCGCAACATGGAGATCTCTACAACAGGTTTGTTTTACAGATAATATTATATTACTGAGAGTTGACTAAGTAGGTGCGCTGAGCTGACAGTTGCTGTTTTATTCCAAATAATTAGGTAATACTTTTACCTAATAATTTTTCGATTTACACATAAACCTGCAGTTTTAAAGGCTTAAAAACATATATTCTGCTATCAGTAATGATCCATCGTTATATTGTTCCATACGGCACTTGTGCACATCATGGGGCAAAGTTGTATAGAGATTCTGGCATTCTCCTTTATTTACATTGACATCTAGATAGTTGAATTTTACTAAAGCCCGACCACTATCTTTCTTCTCAAAGTAAGATAATTTTGTTAAAATTTCGTTAACTACAGAAACAAAAATATCATTTTTATCACTACTAACATCCACTACGTTGTTACTGAATTGAAAGTCAAACGTATTATTTAAATGTTTGGTATCTTGAGTAAAATCCGCGTTAAGAATAAAGTTTACTTTTAAGGCACAATGATCACTAAATAACCGATCTAATAATGTAAAGATTTTTTCTTTATTATTTTGTAAAATTGTTTCGGGAATCGGGAGCAAATGGATTGTAAACATTTTCATTGAGCAATATTCTGTAAGTAGCAACCCTATTCCTAAATGCGTTTTCAATCAACTGTACATTAACCCATTGAATATCAGACCTTAAAACATTATTTTTGTGGATATTACTATTCAAATGGTTGGAGAAGTATCTTTTGGATACATACTTATTACACACAGAACATTCAACTTTATCATTATTTTTTGTACTTACATTGGCATCTAAGCCTGGTTCGGCTGATGTTGATGCTACATCGTGACTAGTTGAAGGTCGGTTTTTCTTCACCAGTACTCCTTCTATCTCCGAAGCTGTAGCTGTTCTTTTTACTCCACGTCCTACTTGAGTAGATCTATAAAAAATAAGCAAACATGAAATTAAACATGTATTACTTAATATCAAATATAATGTAATTAAAAAATTGGTGGTTGATTATCCTAACTTAAATCTTGTCTACATTGTTGACAATATGCTTGCATCGTTAAAACTCCGTCAATCACATCTGATGACGATTTATTATGTTTATTATGTTCCTTAATATGACCATCACATGGTGTAAAATATGGTCTAATATCAGAATCTTCTAAAAGCGAGGGAGGTAATTGATTTGATGTAAACCACAGTCGTATACTTCTGTGGAATTTAGCTATAATAAACTGTTTACTTAAACACTCAATTTGATCACGAGTTAAAGTGACTGCAATATCATTGCAAGTGAACACCATGGTGAATAAACTAGCACTATGCACTTAGTAACACAACCACAGCAACCAAAACAATGAATGATTTCAATACCAGTTACCTCACTTATATAGGAGTCGACCCACCCAACTGTTTCCATAACAATAAGATCAAGTCACAACACGTTAAAAACCCAACCTTTGACAAGTACTGGGCAAGTGCTTTTAAACAGGTTGTAACAGGAATATTTAAGTTTTAAAATATTACTTACGCATCACTGTGAAGTTGACTTATAAGTCCACCGATCTCGAGCAGTTCTTGGTCTGCTTCAAACTCTTCACAGAGCTTGATGAGTTGAGAATCGTAGATATCGTAGTTCAGACTGTCCATTTTGAAATGAAAGCAAGAATTGATTAATCCTCTACATTGATTTCTCACGTTTAAATAGACGAGGTGGGGGTCGTCGTGAGCTTTACAAATATTCAAAAGTACCAAATCAACACATGTTTTCTTTTTGCAATCCGAAAGAATACAAATCAAACTTAAATTAATACTAATAACGAATTACATTTACCTGCCTATCCTTAACTAGAGTTTAAAGCAAGTTTTAATTTTACAAAGAATGTGTGAACTAAAATATGATTTTTATTTTTACATGTAACTAATACAATATCAGGTAACCTTTTGTTAAATCTACACAAATACTTTTTATCACTGTCTCTTATTGTCAATAAAATATTTCACACAGAGCTTAAAGTAATTTAATTTTACAAAAAATATGAAAACTAATATAGGATTTTTATTTTTACATGTAAATAATACAATAATAACCTTTTGTTAAATCTACACAAGCACTTTTTATCACTGTTTCTTATTGTCAATAAAATATTTCACACAACTGTCTTTAGAAGCTAACTGCTTTGTGATGTTAAATATAATATCACGTGAACTTTGTAGCTGGTCATCATCTTTAGAACACATGTAGAATCTTAATCTCACATCAGCGTGTTTCCAGTGCTCAGTGGGCGGAATGTTTTTAATTTTTTGCACGTCGTATATCTCGATTTTAATCAAATGAGAAGCGTATGCTCCGTCGTCCAGTCCTGATGATATGTATGCAACACCGTCAGGAGAACTTTGACTCACATTTGGAGACCGTTTCAATACTTTCTGTTTCTTGCTTTTAGGACATTCAAAAAATTTGACAATACAATTTACTGCACGTCTCTTTGCAAGGGCCTGTTTAACTTTTAAACCAGGTGTACCTTCTTCATCGCTTGATTCATCTTTATTTTCCGGGTAGTAATAGTTCTTGAAAGTATTTTCAGAGAACTGAAACAATATCAAACAATAAATTACACAACTGTTTACAATACACTTAACAAAAACACGGAGAACACATGTCAAAAAATACACAATTTAAGTAATAATGTACTTGTACATACTTACATCCATTATTAGGCCCTTTTTTTAAACACTTCACTGCACGAAACAACACTATTATCGTTATATATACTGCTATGTAGGTCAACTATTATGGAGCACTGGAGCCGAAAACGGCTACGTAGAAAATACATAATCACACCCAATTCTCGCTCGCTTTTATACTGAAGTTAAACAGCTTTACGCTAACGCAAAGCAGCTTTCTCAATCACGTTTGAACCGGTTCATGTAACACGCAGATGACACATTCTATAGAAATACCCAAAATAATAAAATGTGCAAACAAACAAACGAAGCCCTTGTGACCATAAAAAATAATGACGCAACCGTTATAACGATGCATTCAGCCAGGTCGGTGCACAAAACTTGTAGCTGCAGGCTTTTACCCGATTGCGCGAAGCAAAAAAAGGGTAATGTAAACTTTGAATAAAACCAGTTTACATGATGCGTTTTAGTTTACATACTACAGAAAAATTATATTTGTATGTGAGGGCGATCCCTATATACGAGATAACATTATAGCATGCTAATCGCAGGTACAGTCACAACACGGGATTGTTGAGCCACTGTAAAACCCTCTCAAAGAAAGTCGATGGTAAATTTTGACGTAATTTATTTTGCGTGACTTGACGTTGTCATTATGACAGGGTTCTATGGTGTCTCAACAATCCCGTGGTGTGACTGTACATACGTAGGTTACATTACACGTAACAACTGTATTTTTAACAAGATGAGTAAGTGATTTGTAATATGATATAAGATAAACTTCAGTTAGGTAGGTTAGGTTAGGTTAGAACTGCGATCTTTAAAAACAGTAGGTATATTAAATTAGCTTAGGTTGTAAGATGTTAGGTTAACGTCAGTAAGGTAGGTTAGGTTAGGTTAGAGCTGCGATCCTTATAAACAGTAGGTATATTAAATTAGCTTAGGTTGTAAGATGTTAGGTTAACGTCAGTAAGGTAGGTTAGGTTAGGTTAGAGCTGCGATCCTTAAAAACAGTAGGTATATTAGTTTGAACTGCGATCCTTTTCATCTAACGCACAGATGACAAATCCTTTGGCAATATCCAAAATAATCAAATGTACAAGAAACAATCGAATAATCTCTTGTGAGCATGAAACATAATAGGCGCCTACCAAAAATGCAATTTAACAAACACGAGTCCCTTGTTAATAGTTGTTGAAGTTGAAATTAGAATAAGTAGTTTACTTACTCGAAATTTTTCGCCGCATTTATTGTTTTGTGATTGAGGGTAACTTTATAATGACTTCACAAATTATTACGATTTGTGCCGATCCGCTGTGTGAATCTCTTCGATTGCTAATATTATCCGATTTAATCATCCTTATAATGGTTCGATTAACTACTTTTTTGAAGGCTAAGATTGTTGTTCTGCGGGAACAGAAGCAATCGATTAAGAAAATAGCACGTGATATGGGAATAACGGTAAGAGTTATACGATAGCTTATTTATTTTATTTATTTATTTTACTTATACGAGTATGAATACGTACTGAGATTATACCTATGTGATTATTTATTTAAGGTTTGCTAATAATTTATGTTTTTTTTTTATATCTGCAGAAAAATACAGTTCGTAGGTGGATACAAAGGTATCAAGCGACAGGTGAAGTGAACTGTGCCCACCAAGGCCCTCGCCCGGTTGCTTACACCGAGGAATCGGAGCGACACCGTAACATAGTGCAAGTTCACTCAGAGGCAACCTTCAAAACGACACGCTCAACTGCTGAGACTTATGGGGTGTCGCTTAGCACAGTTCGGCGACACCTGCGTGCTGCGGGTATTCATAATTACAAACCAGCCAGAAAAATTAAGCTTACTGAGAAACATCGCATCGACAGAGTAAACTTTGCCACTCGGTATTTAAATTTCGATTGGGCAAACGAAATAGTCATATTTACTGACGAAAAATGTTTTAAGTCGGATAAGGATGGCCAAAAAAATTTATGGAGAAGAACTAGGGAGAGATTTAACCCTAAAAACGTTTTAGACCTCAGGACAAGCGGGCGATTAACACTAGTTAAATAAAATTTTAATAATATTATGTTTAAGACTTTATATATATTCTATTCTACGACTTTTTTGACGTATGTTACAGTCGATTTCTAAGTGAAGTCACTCGATATTGCACCTTATTTGCTTTGGTAGTTACGCGGTATTGCACGCGCATCAAGGTAAGTAAGTAAAGTAAGTAAAATATTTATTTATGCAAAAAATGTGGTACATCAGTTGGTAAGTAATTACAGAGGTCTATACATTTCGCCAATAGATGGCATGCAAAAAACTAAAGGCAATTATAAAGTCTATACAATAAATTAATAATTTCATAAATTATTTACAGGGGTCCATATTATCTTAATTACTATACTCATTTGTCAAAATTAATACTTCTTAAATAAGTTAACCCATGTCACATTATGATTTATAAACATAGTAGTCGAAATAGTCGCTTACAGAATAAAACACTCTTGGGTAAGCCATTTTTTTAGTACATTTTTAAATGTGGTCAGTGGTTGGTCTTTTATTTCGTTGTGCAATCTATTGTAAATACTCATACCATACAGTTAGCATTTTTACTAAATAATGTTGTTTTTGAATGTGGTTTAACCAATCTATCAGGGTACCTGGTATTAAAATTACAATGGTCTTTATAAGTTTTAAATAAATTTGGTTGGGATCTTACGAGTAAACATATTTCATAAATATACATACCGGGGACCGTCAGTAGCTTCAATTCCCTAAATAGTGGTCGACATGATGTAAAGACGTCTACATTGCAAATTGACCGGATGCATTGTTTTTGTGCGAGTAAAGCTTTATGAGCCTGCGACGAGTTTCCCCACAGTAGGATCCCGTATCTCAATAACGAGCATACATACCCGTGGTAGGCCTGGATAGCAATGTGATTTGTGATAATTTTCGTGAGGCGCCATAGCTTATAAGCAAAGTAATTAATTTTGTTGCACATGTGGTCAATATGACCTATCCAAGAGAACTTGTCATCTAGAGTAATACCGAGAAACGTTGTTTGACATGATTCTCTGATTATTTGATCGTCGTATGTTACTGTCGGAGGGAGTTTTTTCCCATTTTTATTAATAAATTGCATAAAAGTCGATTTATTTATGTTGACAAGCAAGTTATTATTATGAAGCCAAAACATGACTTTCTGAATAGTGTTATTTATCTCGTCATTGTATGTCATAATGTCCCGGCATGGGACCACGATTGACAAGTCGTCCGCAAACAGTGTACAATCCATTTCTGTTATGTCTGGGAGATCATTGATATAACGTAAAAATAAGGTGGGCCCTAGGATGCTACCTTTCGGTACACCTACTGTATTGATTTTTGTAGAGGATCTAATGTTGTTAAGAATTTGTTGTCATCTAATTTATTTACTTCCACAACTTGCTCTCTAGCCAGCAGATAACTTTTGAGCCAATCATTTACTGCACCTCTCAAGCCATAGCGTTCACATTCATTTAGGAGCAATATTCATGTGTGTACGAGACACAGCAAAACACCGTGACGACACGGTGTCAGCCCGTGCACAAGAGGTGTGCCCCCACCGCCGCCATACTGACTTGGATCGCGGTCAAGACAACACATATACGCTCTTGAGACATAATTGTAAAGTTAATTAAAAGATATATAAAAGATTTTGAGTTTATTCAAACCACCTTAAGAAGCCTAGTAGAAGCACGTTAACAATGTGAGACAAAGTCGAACGCCTTGCTCATATCAAAAAATACCGCTACTACTGGGATACTCTTGTTTAGATGTTTAAATAAATTATTTGTTAAAGAGAGTGCGGCCAGAGCGGTCGATTTTCCCTTTTGAAAACCAAATTGTTCTGTTTTGATTATTTCAAACCTTTTGAGAAAACTGAGTATCCCGCTTGTACATTGCTTTCTCAAATATTTTTGAGAATAACGGTATCCGTGCAATTGGCCTGTAATTCTCTACGTTTTCACGGCTACCCTTTTTGTACAGTGGCTTAATTAAAGATTTCTTTAGGGGGTTCGGAAAGACGCCAGATACAAATGAAAAATTTACAAAGTAACTCAGTACCGATTCAATTTCCCGTTTGCACGCTTTTTAACCGACTTCAAATAAGGAGGAGGTTCTATGTTCTACTGTTCGTATTTTTTCATTTTTTTTTATGTATGTTTACCGATTTCTCTGTCAATTGTGGACCGATTCTCAAATATTTTTTTATTCGAAAGGGTATACTCCTGAGGTAGTCCTATTATCGCGAAATCAGAATCTGATGATGGGATCCATGAGGAGTCGAGAGAAATCCTCAAAAGTTATAGGCACACATACAGCGATTTTGGTATTACCTGCAAGACCTTAAAAAATTCATTACAAAAGCACCTCTTGGTGAAGAGGAACTGATGATGAAGACCAGAGATGACCACCGGAACTCCTTAGTCGTAAGTGATTGACGCCAGGAATGACATTTTTTTATTAAGAACATGAAGCTACTTTTATATTCATTATAATGGATGTGGTGAAGTGCAACTGATGGTGAAGTACCGGGAGAACTCCTCAATGATTAACGGCCCTGCATCTTGGACAGCGACATTTTGTTAAGGGTGATGAGAAATTGGTATTAGGCTATTGTTTTTTAACGTGATGTTTATGTGCTTTATCACATAATAATATTAGGTGCATCACTAAAAAGCGAAAAAAAAAAATTTAACAAAAAATAAAACCGTCTTCAAAAACCCAATAAAAAGGGTTAAATAAAGACCGGCCTCCTAGGAGTCCTAGGAATTGCCTATTTAGTACCTAATAGGTACATGAAATATATCGAAGTCGGTGGCAAGAATCATGGTGTCATTGCTATTGTGTATACCTACTCGACACCGGCTTGGATATATTTCATGTACGTATTAGGTACTAAATAGGCAATTCCTAGGACTCCTAGGAGGCCGGTCTTTATTTAACCCTTTTTATTGGGTTTTTGAAGACGGTTTTATTATTTTGTTATTTTTTTTTATTATGTGCGTTTGTATATTGTCATGACCGGTTGCATAGGTAGAATTTAGTGAGTCAATAATTTTGATTATCTCGTCTTCGTCTGTAGGTAGTAAGAATAAGCTAGCATTATTAGACTGGATTAATGAGATGCCAACAGAAGACCGTTGGTATTTGAATTAGAGTTAGTCAGATTGATAAAATAATTATTAAATACATTTGCGATATCAGTTGGATCAGATACCAATTCATAATTAAATAACAACTTTAGAATATTCCTGTCTTTGACATTGTCTGTGGTATTTTTGATGACATCCCAGGATGCCTTACATATATTTTTTGCCCGTTCTATGTATTTACTGTTAGTCAACTTTTGGGTTTGATATATACATCGCTTGAGAAGCTTAGGATAAATCTGAAACTTCGTCTTCGTATCATTGTTTACCTTATTATTAACTGATTTAAAGTAAGCCAATGTTCCTTTTGGTTAATACCGATTTTTTAATCCCTCTAGTGAACCAAGGTTTTGATTTGGATCTAAGAGATTTTTTTATTTTCATAAAAGGAAAGCATAGGTTATAAAATAGAATGTAGGTGTCATTAGCGAATCACCACGTCGCACCCGCCAGCTACTGTATATCAGCGAATTCACCACAGATATACGACACGTCAGTGGGACTCAAAACGCTGTTGCGGACGCACCTTCTCGCGTTGACGCTATCAGCTGTCCGAACCCGATCGACTATGAAAAGTTAGCGGAAGCCCAAGAACGAGATAGCAACATTATCAAGACGCTCGCACAACAAAATAACTTATCCCTCAAACAAGTTACTTTGCCCGGATCAAATATAAAGCTCTACTGCGAAACTACAACTCCATACCTACCTGAAGAATATCGCAACACCGTTTTCAAGACAGTTCATAACATCAGCCACCCCGG
This sequence comes from Tortrix viridana, assembly GCA_963241965.1. NCBI lineage: Eukaryota > Metazoa > Arthropoda > Insecta > Lepidoptera > Tortricidae > Tortrix > Tortrix viridana. The sequence continues at coordinate 1,442,233 of OY725177.1, read as the reverse complement.
TATCAAGACAACGCGTAAATTAATAACGCAATGATACTTTTGGCCCTCTATGAACTCGGATATCGGATCGTGGGCTAAAGTTTGCATACAATGTCAACGAGCGAAGATCCAGCGACACACATCGGCACAAACGCTACAATTAGTCACGATTATCGACCGAGCGACAAGATGGCCCGAAGCACATCCACTCTGCGAAATTACAGCTGAAGCTGTCGGCAAGACAGTCTACGAAGGTTGGATTTCCCGTTTCGGCTGCCCTGCAACAATAACCACAGACCAAGGTCGGCAGTTCGAGAGCCGAATGTTTGCGTCTCTCTCACGCTTACTCGGTATCGAACGCACCCGAACAACGCCGCACCACCCTCAATGCAACGGTATCGTGGAGCGCTGGCATCAAACTCTCAAGACTGCACTGAAAACAAGACTTCAAACTGCAACCAGCTGGATCGACGAGCTACCTACAGTCCTACTCGGGGTTCGCGCCGCGATGAGAAGCGACAACGGCGTGAGTGCAGCCCAACTCACTTAAATTTGCAACGTGAGACTACCTGGTGACTTTTTATCGCTAACACCGCGCGATGACATCACGTATGACTCCGCCTATGTCGATCAGCTGAGAGACACAATACGAAGCTTGAAACCAATGCCGAACCAATCGCATAGCAACACGAAAGCGATATTCATACATCGTGACTTGCAAACTTGTGAAAAAGTGTTCGTGCGTGTTGACGCCGTAAGGAAGCCGCTCCAAGCCCCTTACGACGGACCCTTTCGTGTGTCGAAGCGTGTGTGAAGGTTCTTACTACTTTTTTTCTGGACCACTTCTTAATTAAATAATAGGTATTTCGGACCTCGGCGCACGGTGCGGCGGCCGTGGAGGTGCGGGGTAGGGAGCGGTGCGATAAAATCTTGACACAAATTACCTACTAGTTTCTGATTTATTCCTTTGTATTCACCCAACTACCTATCTGGATGCCAAATTTAAACTTTCTAGGTCTTCTGGAACTAAATAAATTCTCCTGAAGGCAAAGGCCCATCCATACAAATGATTTGCATCAAAATAAGCCAAGTATAATTTGCGTTCATTAGTGTTATAATCTTCTAAGTACTCATTCATTATTAGCTTTTGCATATCGATTACTACATTGCGATATTCCTCCTCTGATACTTAATAAATGAGATTTTATCAAAGTCCGTTAATAACTCTAGTTCTACGTTAGTATATTTAATCATTGCATCCCAACTTAAACCAGGTGCAGTATAATAGTGTGTTGGATCTCCAAATCATAAGATTCTATACACAATTTGCGAAAGTTTTCGAAAATATCAGTCATTCGCATGACATCGGTTTTTAGATATAAGTTAGAGTAATCAGACATGTTTTTACATTTAAAATGACTCCAAACATCTTTTGCATGAGCGTAGTCTTTCTCAGATAAGTTACTGTCTGTTAACAAATTGTAAAACTCGGCTTACTTTGGAAGCGAGGTTGCATTTAATGAGTCATAAGATTTGATAAAGTCATATGGGAAAATGCCTTTTCTTATCAGTCTTTTAAAATCATCAAGATTTGGATTTTTTTTTCTCAACTCTACAAATTGCTCTTCTTTAAGATTTTCAGCCAGATTATTCAAGCTGGCTGACATAAATTTGAATGAATCTACAAATCGTAAGCTAATAATAATATGATGACCATTAATTTTAACTTTTTTGATAAATGAAATATATTTCTCTTTGTTCTGAGGAATAATTTCAACTTCACCATTTCTGAAATGTAGCGCATGAACTATAAAATGAGCATCATAATTGCTTAAATTATGTAGAAATATTTGTATAAATTTTGGTGTTTTAAATTTCGATCTACATAAAGTATGTGCCATCCCCATGGATTGCCCTGTACCCCAATCATAATAATAATTAGGCTATTGTTTTTTAACGTGATATTTATGTGCTTTATCACATAATAATATTAGGTGCATCACTAAAACGCGAAAAAAAAAATGATTAACAAAAAATAAAACCGTATTCAAAAACCCAATAAAAAGGGTTAAATAAAGACCGGCCTCCTAGGAGTCCTAGGAATTGCCTATTTAGTACCTAATAGGTACATGAAATATATCGAAGTCGGTGGCAAGAATCATGGTGTCATTGCTATTGTGTAACCTACTTGACACCGGAAACCTTTTATATCATAAATTGTCAATTAAAATCTCGTTTATGATAAGTTATGTTGAAATAGGTATCGGAACATTACACAAAAATTTTGATAGTTTCTAATTACGAAACCAGTTTCATTAAAATTCTATTAGAAAAATGTGTGTTGGAATAAGTACCTAATGTTAAAATATTACCAATAGGAGGACTTACATAGGTATACTATATACAAGTGAAATTTTAGTGGTTGTTTTCCCGCAGCAGGGCGATTTGCTATCGGTAGTACTTTCGAATAATAATAGACAAACATAAAAAATAAAAACTTCTCTTTAAAAAAAAAAAAAAAAATACCCTAAACTCGAACATGCGAAAACCAATAGTAACGCACTAAAACAGCTGACTGACAGTTCCCGATGTAAATAATAAACGAATATTCGTTCGGGGGTTTACCCACCAACCCACCCAATATCGTACCTACAAAGGCGCGCCGACGCGGGGCAGCGACCTTTTCATTCAGTTGACTCGTGAAAGTCGCAAGCGCGTCCACGCTCGTTTTGCGCATACGCGGAGTTCGCAAATCACTTGACCATGGGCAGTTTCAAACGCCAGCGCATGCACAGGGCAGAGGTCGGCCGGCTGTTTACCGAGCAGAACTCGACGAAGAGATCATCGAGTACTTCGAACAAGATCCTCGTCGTAGTAAGCGTATGGCTGCGGCTCGTTTCGGCGTAAACCAATACTACGTGTGGAAAGTGCTCAACTGTGAGGGACTACATCCTTATCATTTTCGTAAAGTTCAAGCCCTTCACGAAAACGATCGGCCAGCTAGGGTAGCTTTCAGTCAGTGGTTGCTCGATAACAGGAATGTCAACAGTTTGTGGACGGACGAAGCTACATTTACGCGAGTGGGACTTTTTAATCAGCGCAACGAACATTTTTGGGCTTTTAATAACCCACACGTAATCCGCGAGTGTGCGCATCAAGTGCGGTTCAGTGTAAATGTGTGGCTTGGCAATGGCTACGTTATTGGCCCTCATTTCGTAGTTGGAAACTTGACCGGGGGAAGTTATCTGGAGATGTTACGGAATGTTATCCCGGACTTATTAGACGACGTTCCGCTAGCAGTGCTAGCAGGTCTTTACTACCAGCATGACGGGTGCCCGGCTCACTATCAGTTTTTGATCATTTAAAGCATGATCTAAACTTGTTATTTTTACTTGGTTCCGTAAACTGCACGTAAAAAGTTTTTATGACGGTCCTAAACCCGTGAAGGAACAATGGAACTACTTTTTAGGTTATTTTGTTTCATTCACTCAAAAGAAGTAGGTACTACTGCAGCGCTACTGGTTTTAGTCACTTTCGAGTTTCGCTCGACGCTTTTGTAAATCAGTCATTTCTTAACATTAATTAAAAAAAAGATTACACATCGATTGTACGTCCATGGCAAAATCATTTCGTTGCGGGAAAACAACCACTAAAATTTCACGGTGTATATAGTAATGTTGACAAACAACGTCATTATTAATGACCATCATGTAAGGGGCGTGTACCTACAAAGTATATAAGACACACATCAACCAAAACCTGGAATTTACAGTACCTGGGAGACCGAGCGACGCTCAGGGCGAAATCGAATTTTTCTATACAAAAGTTATAAGTTGAGTTAAGTTATTTCTATCCTTGATACGGCCGTAAGTTTTAGTTTTAATAATTGGAAAAACAATACACATGACAGCAAAGGTAGGTCTCAGGGCCCCTTTCCACTTAGCGTCGTTCGAGCGTCGGCGCCCCGCGACGCCTGCGGTGGCGGGTAGCGGGGCGCCCCGCTACCCCCACCACCACCGCCACCACAGGCGTCGCGGGGCGCCGACGCTCGAACGTCGCTCGAACGACGCTAAGTGGGAAGGGGCCCTCATACTTACTGACTTACATAGTTCTCTCATGCATCAAAAATTGGAGCTGGCGCACTGTTTTTTTCATGACAGCAAAGATAGGTCTCCTACTTGCCGATAGATGTCGTGGTAACCCGTGCGCACGTAGTTTTCTACCGATATATGGAAATTTATCCCAAAATTTAATGTAATATAATTTTCAAAAACCTAAATGTATTGTTGATAATACAAGCAATGATTTTTAATAAAATCTGTTAAAATTTTGTTACTTTTTCATACAAAAGTACACAAATGTTCTGCCTCGCGCTATCGAAGTTTTTAAAACACTTATTATATATATACCGTGGCAGTTCGGTATTCCAGCGGAGTTGTGTTTCAAAGTGTGATGCCCGTTAAGACCGCTAGTGTTAGATCTGCGAAACAGATGGCGCTGGCAGCGGATAATATAAACGAACGAAACCCCCCCCCCCCCTCCTCCCCCCCTAATTTAAAAAGAAAACACGTAGGTACTCATGTGAAAAAAAACATAAAATCAAAAATAAAAGCTTTACCCAAAAAAAAAACAAAAAAAGCGGTTCATTGACTTGGAGTTCGACCCCGCGGGTCTCTGCGTAGGAGTCCAACGCTTTAACCATCAGTCTACTCAGACGGTGATGATCGTGTCGAAATTATACACCACATTGCGCGGGAAATCTTTTTTGCGTAAAAATAGGGGGAAAACGAATTTTCCCATAGATGTCACCTAGCTAGATCGAATTTTCGCCCCCATAAGCCCCCATGTCGCAATTTTCGTCGAAATCGTTAGAGCCGTTTTCGAGAACGTGAGTACAAATATATATATATATATATAATGTGTATTCCACACAGTTTATTTGCAGCGGTGAAATAAAAACTAAATTGAGTTGCTCTGAAAAGAGATGAGTTTTATTATTCACTAATACTACACAGTTATACTTAGCACATATAAATCAACTTGTGTTTACAGAACTTAACTAAATACTATTTCTTACCTGAAAAGAGAAACAACATTAAAGCTATTATTCCACTATTTATATTGTCTCTTTATCTCAAGTAAGTATTTATAATCTTAACAGTATTACTTGCACTTTTCTGACAAGCCACTTAGCCACCGATCTGACAGCTGTCATCAACCGTCACTGTCACAGATAATAAAGACAAAGACATTAAAGTAAGCGCAGCAATAACCATAAATGAAGTGACATACACCTCTTCATTTACATCTCCCCCCCACAGAAAGTAGTTAAGTATATATATAAATTTAAATCAGAATTATTACGACAATTCTATCAGCGGGATAAGTTTGGTTACATGGAACAGATTTGATTCAGATTTTTTATGGCCTGTGTCTATTCTGTAAATAGAATTTGATAACTTTTGTAAAACTTTATACGGACCTATTTTTAATTCATGTAACTTTTTTCTATTTAATCGATTTCCATTTTCTACGTAAACTGAGTCTCCTACCTCGATTTCACACTTTTTTCTATTTTTATCGAATTGTTTTTTATTATAATTGTGTGACTTTATAGTGTTTTCTAATGCAATTTTTCTATCCTGTAGTAATTCATTATATGTTTTTTCCTGTTTTAGTTCATTTGGTAGAATATCAACTGATTTCCCTTCCAATAAGTATTTCGGAGAAAATCCGGTCACCGTATGTTCAGTCTCGTTATATCTTTGTGTACATTCGTGAGCGATAGTAGTCCAGGCCAATTTATTATTTCTCTCATTTATCTTACATCTTATTTTGTTAACTATCGTCTGATTTAGTCTCTCATTCAAACCGTTTGAAAATGGCGCATTGACTGCCGTAAAGATAATTGGTATGTTTTCTTTATCTAAAAAATTTTTGAATTCCGTTGAATTTATGCCTGGGTATTGATCTGACAAAATCATTCCAATTTTATTACTCTGGTTTACCGCTTTCACCAGCTTTATAAAGTCATGAGAACCTTGAGTTTTAGAAGTCAAAATATACGCATACCTAGTAAAATGATCCACAAGTAAGTGTAGATATGTTTTTGTAGAACGGGAACCACCAAATCCACCAATGGTGTCAATAGATACTATTTCAAATGGGTTTGTTGCAGGACCTAAGTGCGACATCAATCCAAGTTTATATTTCACTCTTGATTTATTTTTAATACAGATTTTACAGTTGTCACAAATCTTTTTAATATTATTTGTTAAATTTTTCGCGGTAATAAATGGTTTAATCTTGCTTTCCATCTGTTGTGGTCCTAAATGACAGAAATAATCATGTACATTTTTTATGATTTTCAAGCTGAATTCTTCTGTTATTATTATCTTTTCTTTTTTTCCAATTTTCTTATAGTATAATGTATTTTTTTGCTTTAGTTTATTCTTATTTTGTTGCAAGTGTTCATTATTTTGCTGATCATCTTGAATGTCTTTTAGCTTAATAAAGTTTACACATTTTAAATTTTCATCTTGATTATCATCTGGTTCCAGTACAGGGTTTCTACTTAGACAATCTGCCTCCAAGTTGAATTTTCCCGGGGAATAAACAACCTCAAAGTTAAACTGAGATAAGTAGTATGCAATGTCGCCTAATTCCTCATCCGGTCGAGCCTTAATGTTCATTTTTTCTAGAGGTTTGTGATCTGTGAATACCGTAAACTGTTTCCCTATGAGCCAATGTTGCCAGTATTTTACGGCCTCTTTTATCGCCAAACCCTCGAGATATATGGCTTTTTTCTTTTTTTGAGCATCATTGAGTTTTCTCGAAAAGTATGCGCAAGGTTTCTCTTCTCCGTTACATTGTGGTTGTTTTAAGATCGCGCCTATGCCCTGCAAACTAGCGTCTGTATAAATATGTATTGGTAGATTCGGATCAAATATCGCTAAAATAGGTTTTTGACAGAGTAGTTTTTTTATAATCTCGAACGATTCTTGACATTTTTCTGACCAAGTAAATATTTGTCCTTTTCTTAATAAGTTATGTAGGGGCTCTAATATTATTGAAACATTTGGTACATATTTTCCATAAAAATTTATTTTACCCAGGAACTGGCGTACATTTTTCTGTGTTTTTGGTATAGGAAAATTTTGTATGGCAATTAAGTTATCTTTTAATGGTGTAATTGTATTGTCTTTGATTATGTGACCTAAATATTTGACTGAGTCTTGAGCAAAGCTACATTTTGACAATTTTAATCTAAAACCCTCTTTTGTGATTGCTTCCAATAACAATGATAGGTGTTTAATATGATCAGTGAATGTTTCAGAAAATATTAAGATGTCGTCTATATAATTCACCGTAAAATCTGACAGTCCATGTTTCCTTATAATACTACTTAATATTCTCTGAAAGATTGCAGGAGCGGTCTTTAGACCAAACGGTAGACACGTCCACTGAAAATGTCCCTCCTGTGTAACAAACGCTACCTTCTTCCGGTCTTCAATTCTTAGTGGGATTGACCAGAATGCTGAGTTTATGTCGAGTGAAGTGAAAAATTTACAGTTTCGCGTTTTTACCATTAGATCCTCAATAAGTGGAAACGGTTGTGACTGAGGGACTACAATTTTATTTAAATCGCGAAAATCTACGCACAGCCTCGATTTTTTTCCTTCCTCTTTCTTGTAAGCCAAAGTTACAGGAGCCGCAAAAGGACTATAAGACTCTTCAATTAATTCTTTTTTTAATAGCATTGATATCTGTTGTTCTATTTCTTTCCTATCTTCAATGGTGCACCTATATGGCCGTTTACTACAATATCTATCCACCAACAAATCAATGTGTGCTTCATAGTCCTTCACAGTACCAACATCATATTTATCCCTAGCAAAAAGTGATGTATATTTACTGATCAATTCATCTATTTCCAACTGTTGATGTTGGTTTAGGTGATTTACTGAAATATTAAAGTTTTCAACAAGTATGTGTTCATTAAAATTTATAGTATGTTCTATTTCCTTTCCAGTATTTTCCAAAATAGTTACATCCTTATTTCCACTTTGATCATGTTTATTTTCTAATTTGCCACCTGTGAAGCCAGGAATTATTTTTGCATGCTCATGTTCCATGTCTTTTTTACTTTGTAGGATGGGAATATTTTGTGTAATTATCAAGTTTTCATTTTGAATTAAGTGAAATTTTTCAATACAATCTAAACCAATTAAGAAATTGTAATCGAAATTTTCCTCATCTATTACGAAAACATTAGCCTCTTGTTCTATATCAAATATTTTTATTGTTAAAGTTACCATTCCTATTGGTTTTTTTACGCCATTAATCGTTTTCAAGCCAGCATTTCTGCTGCTATTATTACTTGTGTTATTTGTCAGGGACAATAATCTTGAGTTTATCAAAGATATATTAGATCCTGAGTCATAAACCCCTAGTACTTTTAAGGTATTATTTATTAGTACTTTAATCTTGATTAATGGCGGTATCTCTAGTTTTTTGGATCCATTTCATTTAATTCAGTCTCTAATTCATAATTGTTGACACTTTTTATTTGTTCTCGCTTAAATTTTTCACTAATTTTATTTTTAAACCAACACTGAGACTCTGGGTGATACCGTTTCCCTTTGTTTTCCTTTTCGCAAATCTTACAAGGTTGTACACTAACATTTTTCTCATTAATTTTATTTTCAAAACCTACCCTCTTTTTTTCCCACATCTTTCTTTCCACTAAATATTCTAAACCCCTTATGTTACTAAATAAATCCTCAGTTTTTTTCAAGGTATTTCTATCAATTTTATCAGCTACAAAGTTTGGCAACCCCGTAGCGATGAGATCTATCAGTGTACAAATATCCATGTTTTTATTTATCTCTAATAGAAGTCTTTCTTTTTTTACTGCATACTCTAATAACGATCCCTGCCTATATTTAAATAATATTGCATACCTGATCGGTGACCAACTTTTGTCTGCATAAGTTTCACAAAAATTATTTTTCCACAAGGACCACTCTGAATCAACTGTATGTTTTATGAGCATGGCACTGTACCAGTCCAAGCACGATTCCTCTAAAAACAACCTGAGAACTTCAATCCGTTTTGTATCCTCTTCTATTTCGAGACGAGTACATTCGGCTTCAAAAGTCATAATCCACTGCGATACATTTGATGTCTTTCTTGTGAATTTCTCGATTACAAATTTTTCTTTTAATCCTGTCAATTTCTGAGTTTTAGGTTTATCTTTCCGCGCTTCTGCTAAATTCTCCAGGATTCTTGATAAAGCTTCTTCAGAAATTCCAGCTGCCGGAGTCTGGTCTTGAGTTTTTGATGCAATTTCTTCCAATAAATATCCTTTAAACTGCATATTTTCGTCTTCATCCATATAACTACTTCTTATATCTGGTGTCAGTGAAATCCACACTTGCCTTTTGTCATGTCTCCTCTGTAATGTATTTTTCACTTTCTGATATGCTTGTGTTTTTGTTATTGTCTCATGCAGTTTCACTGGTTGATATTGTTCTGGTATTCCAAAGACATTTTTATCAACGTCCGTAATCGAGGTGATACAGATTATATTGGACTTTGTATCTTCGGGACTTGCTTTCACTATAAATTCAAATCTCAACTTTTCCATGTTTGTCAAGAAATAGCTGGAAATGTTGTTTTATAATGTGTATTCCACACAGTTTATTTGCAGCGGTGAAATAAAAACTAAATTGAGTTGCTCTGAAAAGAGATGAGTTTTATTATTCACTAATACTACACAGTTATACTTAGCACATATAAATCAACTTGTGTTTACAGAACTTAACTAAATACTATTTCTTACCTGAAAAGAGAAACAACATTAAAGCTATTATTCCACTATTTATATTGTCTCTTTATCTCAAGTAAGTATTTATAATCTTAACAGTATTACTTGCACTTTTCTGACAAGCCACTTAGCCACCGATCTGACAGCTGTCATCAACCGTCACTGTCACAGATAATAAAGACAAAGACATTAAAGTAAGCGCAGCAATAACCATAAATGAAGTGACATACACCTCTTCATTTACATATATATATTAATAAATATAATAATAATAATCCAGCCTATATACGTCCCACTGCTGGGCATAGGCCTCCACTCACAATGAGAGGGTTTGGGCTATAGTTCCCACGCTTAGGCTACCACGGCTTTTTATATATATATATATATATATATATATATATATCGCGGGCTTCATACTAAAGGGGCGTATACGCAAAACCGCTACTTTTCAGGAGAGACAAAAAACCTAATAACTTTTTTGTATATTTACCGATTGAGCTATAAATTTGCATATGACTTTTTAAATACTTCCTGGTTTACGGGAAATAATTGATTTTACGTTAATTATTTTAGAAACCTGTAATTATGTTATTACGCCTCTTTGGCTCGGCGATAATATGCAAACACCAACTAAAAAATTCTTCAAAAATACATTGAATTTGCAGGCGTATAATATGAAACTTTCCCTAATTGATAATTTAATTTAATTCAAAATTAATCCAGTTCATAAGCTTAAATATGATGACGTTTCAATGTAAAATCGTGTAAGATACCGTTATTTCAATTTTTTTTTAAATTCATACGTCTCTCTGGCTTGACAAAAATAAAAAATATAATTATTTTTTATGAGGTCGTATAATAAAATATACTACGATTGCATAGAAAATAATTCTTAAATAATTGGACAATCGAAATATGATAATTCTAAAGTAATTTTCTCTCTATAATACCACTCTTTTTGTTTTATTTACCTCATAAGGCTTGACAAAAATAATACTAAACTTCTTTGTTCGAAAGGGGAGTTATAGATTTACAACTAGAAATTTTTGCTCTGGGTAAAAAAATAGAAAGACGTATCATAATGTACTATAATTTATTCAATAAAACAAAGTAAAATCTTTCAAAAATCTGCATCATAGGCCTTCCCCAAGGATCTCCACGACGGCCAGTTTTGTGCTACTGGCATCCATCGGCTTCTTGCGATCTTCACCAGATCGTTGGTCCACGTTGTGGAAGGCCGGCCAACACTTCGCCTTCCGGTCCGCTGCTGCCATTCTAGAACCTTTTCGCCCCAACGGCCATCTGTTCTACGAGCAATGTGCCCCGCCCACTGCCAAGGTTCGCAATTCGCTGGGCTATGTCGGTAATTTTGGTTCTCCCGCGGAGTTCCTCATTCTTGATTTGATCTCTCAGAGATACGCCGGGCATAGCCCTTTCTATTGCCCTTTGGGTGAGCTTGGGCTTTCTTATGAGGCCCATTGTAAAGGACCACGTCTCTGTTCCATAAGTCATCACTGGCAACACACAATGGTCAAAGACTTTTGACTAGACACTGCGGTAACCGGGACGGGAATATGCTCCGTAGCTTACCGAACGCTGCCCAGCCGAGTTGGATTCGGCGATTGACCTTTTCTCGAAGTTGGATCTACCTAGCTGGATTGCTTGTCCTAGGTAAACATAATGATCAACAACTTCGAGCGTAGAGTTTCCAACTTTTAAAAGAGAGGGTGCAACATGGGTATTTGACATAACTACTAAGTAGTAGCCATTCTATTAAATAATAAATGACATTTGGACTTGGTTTCTTCCCCAGAAAGTGTGTAATTTGGGTCTGCTACAGAATCATGTCGGTCAGAATTTGTTGTCATTTGTTCAGTCTGGTTCAGTTTTAGACAAACCACCAGACTGAACACACATTGGTGCTGTGTGATGCATTACTTGCCGGTGGCTGTACAGATGACAATGGTGTAAAAAGAGGAATAAGTGACTGTCCAAATTCAACTGAAGGAACCTGTGCCTCTTGGTCGAAATTATTGATTGTTGCAAAAACTGAAAGAGTCGAGGTATTTGAATAAAATGGCAAGTCATCAATACAACTTTCATTTGCATTAAAACCTGCGTTTTCCATTTCGGCTACTACTATTTCCTGTTGATGCATTAGCGGAGATTTCCTGAGCATCTCCAACTGGGAAACACTCAATGGCTATGAATGACCAGAGTACGGAGCCTCATTCTGCTCTTCAAAGGAAGGTGGCGGATTTTCATGATGCAATTGAGTTCCTAAAATATGCATACAAACGGATTAAGCAGAAAGGAAAGCGTGATGCAGCTGATATTTAGTACAAAATCATGAACCTATGCAGTCAAGCAAGAAAGTGTTATATACCCAAGTGTGTTAAAAATTATACAAACTATAAACATCGTATTTATTACAACGTTTTTATTTTGCGAGAAAGACAATAGCGGCGGGAAACCACATTCAATAGATACAGGCCTTAAAGGTAAATAGGACGGACGGACTGACAGACAGACAGATAGACAACGTAAGGTCCCGTTGGCACCTTATTACGGAACCCTAAGAGTGATGTCAATCTGTCGCGTGCGATGTTCAATTTTGACGTGCAAGAATCGGAAAGGTCAACGTCACATTCATAATAAATGGCTGATTTTGTAAGTAGGTAGGTATGAACTAATTTCTAACTGCCGCACTCAAGAGACGTCAATTAAGTTTCAAGTTTCATCAAAGTTGCTGCGTCTTATTCTATTGCTATAGCAAAGAAAGTGACAGCAGCTACCTACTTTAATGAAACTTGAAACTTAATTGACGTCTCTGAGTGCGGCAGTAAGAACTGCAGTTAATTAAATGCCGCACTCAGAGACGTCAATTAATTTTTAAGGTTCATTAAAGTTGCTGCGTCTTATTCTATTGCTATAGCATAGAAAGTGACAGCAGCTACTTTAATGAAACTTAAAACTTAATTGACGTCTCTGAGTGCGGCCGTAAAAGAAAGAAACTAAAGTCACTGGTCAATCTGTCTGTCCGAAAGAACCGACCTTAAACCTATATAAATGGTAAGGCGAATTTCAAATCCAAAATCAAAAGGTAGTTATGTAACACAGCGATTGAGCGATGAGTAAAACGAATTTTGGAATTATAAACAATTAATATTTGATTAAATCACTTACCATTTACTTATTACTAAACGAAGAATCGGCCGTTCCGCTTTATTGCAGCACGTTCACTCTATACGGCCGACCACGGCGAAGTGAGTGACTGTGGCGCTTGTTAAAAATGGGATAGCAACACATCGGAGCGTCATGCCATAGAGCCGTATACGTAAAAATGTGGGTTTTCGTTTTTAATACCATTTTCATCCATCAATTTGTTACCTTTGTGTGTAATATTTTCTAAAAAATATTGTGATATCATTATAATCAAGGTTCCATGCGTATATGTCTCTATAAAACAACACAAAACGTAAAATAACATCAAACAGTAACAGTTATACGCCTTTATATCATGACATTTTTCCATAGACAACACTAGATAATTATGGTCGTACGCACATACGTCTCTTTAGCGCGACTTTATTTGACAAAGTACACTACAATTTAAAGCCGTATGCACATACGTCTTTATAGCCCGACACAATTGTATAGATCACACTAAACATATACAGCCGTATGTACATACGTCTATATGGACCGTTGATAATGCGTAACTGTGCTAAAAAAATGCTTTTACGACTGCTGTACGTCTTTTTGGTTTGACAGAGATTTTTCTATTCCAAGTATACGCCTTAAAGTTTTTCATTATTTTAGCGAAAAATATAGATCACAAAATTATGATAAAATTAGAGAATGTGTATTAATAATAGAGGAATCGATTAAGACAAAAAAAAAACAGATTTTTGCATGTACGCCCCTTTAGAATGAAGCCCGCGATATATATAAAAAGCCGTGGTAGCCTAAGCGTGGGAACTATATATATATATATATATATATATATAATGTGTCGGTGCTATGGGGGGCAGCTGGGGCGACTGGGGCTGGCGACTAGATGTGTCAGGAATCTTCAGGATATGGCCAGGCATCTTGGTCACTAGTTGAGTGAGGGTCGAAGCAAAGAGAACACAAAATAGACGTAGGTAGGTTTATTTCCTTGATGGACATTAAACTCGATACATTTGATCTTCACTGACTTTAATTAACAATAACACGTCAACTATAACGTAAAAACAGTGTAACCCTACCAGTCCCACCACCAACCCATGGTTCTGCCTTCCTCGCGGCATAACTGACCGAATCTCGGGAGATGCGCGCAATACTTGCTTAAGCTCTTTCTCACGCGCACTTTCTTCACTCCCTACGAACGTAACTTAAAACAGCTCCATCTCAATGTGTTCACTAGACGGATTCTCAAATAGAAGTGTTTCTTGGATGGTTCTAAAGCAGACGTCCTCACTGGACGGACTCTCAAGTAGCAGTGTGCTGCCGTCGCACTGGAGCGACCACCCAGGCTCTGTCGAGCGCGCCAAAAAGGATTTTTGAAGCAATCGGTGAAATAACTATAAAGTTCAAGATGGCGGCTAGTTTTTCACAATCTATCAACGGATTCGTTGTTGGAGACCACACTAATCCCCAGATATCGATTTTGGAAGCAATCGGTCAAATAACTAAAAAGTTCCAGATGGCGGCTAGTTTTTCTCATTCTATCAACGGATTCGTTGTTGGAGATCACACAGATCCCCAGATATCGATTTTGGAAGCAATCGGTCGAATAACTAAAAAGTTCAAGATGGCGACTACTTTATCTGATTCTGTCAACAGATTCGTTGTCAAAGACCACACAAATTAGTAATTAGTTTAGTATTATTACTCTTTTGTACTTACTCTATGTACTTAGGTGCTGTATGTGTCACTGAATAAATGCTTTTTCTTTCTTTCTTTCTTTCTTTCAAATCCCCAGATATCGATTTTGGAAGCAATCGGTTGAATAACTAAAAAGTTCAAGATGGCGGCTACCAATTCTCATTCTGTCAACGGATTCGTTGTCGGAGACTACACTTATCCCCAGATTTCGATTTTGGAAGCAATCGGTCGAATAACTAAAAAGTTCAAATATAAGTTTTAAAAGAGATATTTAGTTAGTTTTAATAGCCCCGTGAAAGTATTGAAGGCGGATAATTTCAACTAGCCTAAAGTTGCAATTACCCCGCTTATTTTTGTATGGCGTCCTACAACACTAGTGTTGTCTAATTTATCGATACTCTCTTGTTAATAAAAACCTAAGCATATCCGAAAAACTTGGTTAATTAAACAAAAATCATAAAATACATTAAGCCATAGTTAGCTTTATAATATTGATATACAAAATAAATACGAATGCATTGTAGTGTCATTTACCTTCCTACTGAAAGGCAATTAAAACATTTGCAAGTAATCTGAAGCTCAGCTATTTAATTTTTTTTTCAATAAGTTTTAGATTAAGTTTATAAGCAAATAAAAACCTATTTAAATTAGTGTAGAAGAACCACACTTCATTTTTTACAAAGGATTAGTTTTATTCATTTAATTCGATTTATCGACTATGTTGGCCGATGTGTCCCTGCACTATTACCTATGGAAAAAGTTGAAATAGCGCCTCCTAAATGTTTAAAGTGTTTTTGTACGAAACTGAGAGTCGTAGGATTGCTGTAAGATATTGTTTTGAATGAACCATGCCGTAATAAAGGTCTGGCTTCCAATTTCAGTACCACCATTACTAGGACTAATGTGTCATAGTTGAAATTGCCCCACCACGGGGTTATTGCAACTATTTTTGCCTTTTTTTGAGAAACTTTTAATTTTAACATACAATGAGGGTATTCTGTCTTGTGGACACGTGGAAAACAAAGTCAAATAAAGCCTTTAGAACACCTATTTATCTTATTTATCATATCGTATTCACAAACGCGGATGCTGACCTTTGAAGTTGATGTTTGTGTTTTATTAGTCGAAATAGCCCCTACTGACATTAAAATTAATTTTATATTTTTTTACTAAAAGAAGATGCGGGCAAGCAAGTTATACAACTATGCCAAATTTCAAGTTGATTGTGTAGTTGCTGAGAAAAACTGCTGTGACATACAGACAGACAGACAACGAAGTCTCACCATAAGGGTTCCTTTTTTAACATTTTAGTACGGAACCTTAAAAATGAAGTAGATAAAAATACCTGTTTAATGACAACTCTCAGCTCTGCTGGTTTTTGAAGCAAGCTTCATACAAAGTAGCTCATGGTCCTTTCGTAAATACGATCCATTTATTATACAGTGTAGCATAATTGCTACATAAGTTGGGTTTCTTCGTTTGTATTTGTTCTTAATCAGCCACGTTTAATTGTGATGGGGCTTCTTTGTTTAGGTTATTGTTCGGATTAACGTAATTTCCTTTTTGGTTCAAATTAGATCCGCGGCCGTTTTGCTGGCTCGTTACAAGACTGGCCGCATTTAAATTTTCAAATTCAAAATCCAGCCATATGTTGGTAAGAGAAAGAAAAACGAGACAGTTGTCACGTTAAGCACCTCAGAAATGTGCAGTCGTATGAAATTATTTATTAATATTCTTCTTGAAATTAAATGCAAGTATCAGTTTAATCGTTAAAAAAGTGTCGCCGTGCTGTGTTCCTGCCGCACGGGTGAGTTGTTTTATTGTTTCGGTCTCGGTGGTATTTTAGTCTAAATTAACTATCGTTGAATCTTATTTTTTTCTTTTTAGCCCGACCGGCCTATCCGAGTTGTGTTTATGAGATCGGGACAGAACCTTAGCATATCTTTATTCTGAAGACCACCTAGAGACCACTTAACTTACAAATGGAAGACTTTTTGTACGAGATAAGTAATTAACCGTTCAGCTACAGACCGGGCATAAAGCGTGGACCCTGAGCACCGAGGGATGGTCAAAAAGGATCAATTACTGTGACCTCTTAAACTTTTGTGAAATACCTTGCCACGAGTTTTTGTGTGTGTGTTTTTGTATTTTCAGGAAGTTCTGTATTTTTTACGCTTATGTCTGGCTGAATGCATTCAGGCCAACCATAAAACCTTTAATTGGAACTTACTTCCAATTACATCAATATTAACCGGATTCAAATCGTTACGAAAAATATACTTACCACCTAAATATCACCTCCGTTCGAACGTAATAAACCCCTAAATTTTCTGTGTCGATAAAGAACTGTGCATAACGTGACTACAATTCCACTTTTATGTTTTTTACCTTATAATGTTTTCTTCTTTTTTTTAAAACGATTGGATTAAACCTATACACAACCTACTTTGGGTTTTTTTTGTATAGGGAGTCAAAATTCTGACGTGAGGCACGCCTTCTGGCAGTGTGTCGTGTCGTGAGAACAACTGTTGACTACATTCCTAGTTAAACGGTCTTTCTTGCTGCAACAGATAAAAGGTATTAATTAGCCAATGAAACATTACACTTAGCAGCTATTTCTTTTGGCAGTAAGATGGTATTCGCAGCAAGATTGACGCCATATACAGCGTTAAAATAAGAAGAAATTGAGTTTCATCCTTGAAATTTGAAAAACAGTAACAGTCGTTATGATATATAGGCGTCCCTGGTGGACAGCATCCTGGGCGTGGAGGCGGGCGGGTTCACGGGCGGGCAGGTGCGCAACAACGTGTCGCTGAGCGCGGCGAACGGGACCAGCCCGCCGGCCGAGATGCGCGAGGCCACGCCGCCCTCCGTTAGCCCGCCGCTGCCCTCCTTCGGGCTTGACGGCAACGGCGAGGCCGCCATGGCCGTCATCATGAGCCTTCTCGAGGCCGACGCCGGCCTCGGCGGACCCGTCAACTTCTCCGGCCTGCCGTGGCCCCTGCCGTGACTGCCGACGACCGACATTTTCATCGACACCGGTTCACTTTATTACCGTTCGCACTGTTTCTTTTACAATAACTAAAGGACCTAGTGTAAAAAAGTAGCAGCAGATCCTTCAAATGTACTACTGCGAATAATTGTCTTAAGTCTTATTAAGCTGTGTTATTCGGTCCTACCTATCTAATAATTACCCATTTATTCTTTGTTTTCATTAGGTTCTCGTATTATATTCAGTCTTGAGATGCCGACTAAGATCGACCTCTTCCAACTGTTTACCGAGTGAAAAATATATTTAAATAATCATAAACCAAATCATTAAATTAGGTCAACATGTAACATGCATTGAACATGTCGGCGTGGGTTCCCGTTAATAGAATGAGCTGAATTTCTTACTGGGAGTGTATAAACCCCTAATAAATAAATTAGAGAGTATGCGTTACATAAAAAACAATGGAAAATTAAGGGACGCCCTAGAATGTGTTAAAAATACAAATATTCGGAAAATAAGGGACACCCTAGTGGCCGTAGGTTGCGATTGTCGTTGCGTTCTATGTAAAAAGCAATGCAAAATAAACATTTACTCTATAAATCTACCAGCGCTTCCCAAGACGAGACCACTCCTGAGAAGCGCCGCATTTCTTTTACAGTTCGTCAATAGATGGTGGATAGACGGGTGCAGACTTAGGGTCAGTTCACACCGAGACGCGACGCGACGACACACGACGAGGCGCGTACTTCTTAAGATAGCGTTACAATGTATAACTTTATTTACTACATAACAAAAACCGGTTAAGTGCGAGTCGGACTCGCGCACTGAGGCTGGTTTTTAGTATTTGTTGTTATTCTATAGGGTTTGTTCTATAATCATACCAAATTTGACCGTTTTTACGATACAACACAGATAAAAATAAGTTGAAATTTTTTTTATTTAAATTTCTTAATTTTTTTTATTTGTTAGGAAATCCGCCGTAATAACACACATTCTGAAAAAAAATCAACCCGCTATGTATTACGGTTCAAAAGATACAGCTCTTTATAGTTAGGACAGACGGATGGACTGACAGCGTAGGCTTAGTAATAGGGTCCCGTTGACACCCTTTGGGAACGGAACCCTAAAAAGGTACATATTTCATTAAGATGCGCATCATGAAACAATAAGACCGGGGCCGTACTGTACGGATAGCACAACTCGTATTTTCTCGTTTATCGCGCAGTGCGTTTCTTTCGTTTTAGACTGAGTTTACCGAGCGACAAATATGTCGCGGGCAAGATGTGCTAGCCACCCTGGTGGGGCGATGGGGCGACGCGACGGCGATTTCAGTACAACTGCGCGACAGTTGGGCGATCATTTGTACTGAAATCGCCGTCGCGTCGCCCATCGCGCCACCAGTGCGGCCCAGCATAAATGGCCTCTTCAAGCATCGTCGCGTCGCGTCTCGGTGTGAACTGATCCTTAGTCGGGATCTTGTACTATTTGTTACCCTAGGGCCACCTAACGGGAAACGCCGTTAAAATCAACGTCTATCGCCTTATGCTGTTACGCATAAGGACTATCGTCGTGATAATTAACGGCGTTTCCCCGTTAGTGTGGCCCTAGGGGTACAATTGATAATGAGCTTGTTAACTAACAAAGAAATATCGTGATGTTAGGATTTGTAATGTAAACTTTGTTTAAGATTGCATCGACCTACAAGTGACGCCATCATCAGTTGTAATTTCGTTTTTTATTAAATCCAGATTTTTTTTTAATAATTAATTGTACGAGGGCGCACGAGTCGCACGACGCACTCTTAAATCCTAGTGCCGAAAGGTCATACATATTTACTGTTAATAACGTTATTATGCCATTTCTGTAGCCATTGTAGTGGTTACAGCAAAAAATTGGGAACAATTTTAAGTAGTAATAAGTAATTTGTAAATAAATAAATGGTATATCCAAACCAGATTATAGGATTCCGTCGACGTTAAATCAACCAACCAATATTTACCAAGGAATACATAGTTTTAAATCGTTAATTAATTTTATTATTATTTTGTACTAAGATAAGATTCTATTTTTGATAATGTTCAATATTAATTATTAACAATTAATTTATATTGCTACAGTCAAGGTCATAAATATGTATACACTTTAGTACCTTGTCACTTTAATCGCTGTGACATTCATATATGGCAGTACCTTTTGAACGCCCCAGTCGGCTCTGGCCGTCAACGGAAAGTCGTGCCACTGACGCCACGACGGCTACAGCCGACACACGGTTTAACATCAAAATCAAGTTTAATAAAAAACTTTACAAGAAAATTGATGGAGTTTTGTAATTGCTTTGCAAGTCTATATTAGTCTAAACCTAAAATACATTGGTTATAATAGCAGAATTATGAATAAATCCACTTTCTGTGAGACTGTGATTTAATGCAGTAATTGTCACTGCTTACTACGCCAACGACGGCTCCAGCCGGCACATAGTGTTGTGACCGCCCGCTGCGTTTTATGTTTGGAAAAGTGTTAGAATAACTATTACAGAGTCATTAATCCATGATAAATTATTAAACTACATAATCCAAATTTATCATAAATTACGTAAATATTATATAACAATGGTATCCCATTTACTCTGCACGCAGTAATGGTACAATAATAGTCCTCCATTTAGTTAATAATAACAATCGACAAACTGGTTTTGCACACCTCACGTAAACAAGTGCTTATCAGTGTCCTATGCGCCCCCGTCGGCTGTGGACGCTAATCTGTGACGTCAGAGGCGCGACATCATCTTGAATAGTGTTGTACAGTGTCGACGAAATGTGAGAAGGGTCTTATCATACGAAGGAGTTGCTGCGAATTTTACTAGGTGTTGATAACGCCGACGATGAAATTCCAGAATTTGTATCGGAACAAGTTGAAATAGATTATTTTGAGGGAAGTCTTTAAATTTTAACTAATTATATATATTATTATATATAATGTAATATTATTAACTAAGCATATGAAAATTCATTTTATTTAAAATCAATAGGTAATCGAAAATGGACCAGCCAATGCTATATTATTAATAATTCTAGTACCTTTACGAAATAATTTCTAGGGCCATAAAACTTCTTTATCTCTCGCTCACACTTACGGGGCTTATGGAGCAGCATAACTAAGTACTAATAATAACACTATTCTTTGTACAAAATCTGCCTCAAAATTCGCTAACAAAGGTCGGTCAGGTAAAACCGCGGTTTAAACTAATAATTATTAACAGTTGAGCTCATAATCAGGGTACTTTTAACTGTTGCCGCTATTGCTCCCGCGGTTTTTCCCGTTTATTGATACGGGCAATTCTTAAGACGTTCAGACGAGCAACATTTTTACGGAAATGTGTGGCAAAACTCATCGTTCATCATAAATCATTACACTTAAAAAACGCAATTTTATTTGGACTTTAATATTATTAAGATTCTTACTCAAAGATATCGATATGAAAGTTAATGCCTTACACAGTTTCTCAACTCTAGTATTATTACAATTTCCATTGCCTGTGACGCCCGTGTCGGCCAGAGCCGTCAATACGTGACGTCATCACCTCGTAAAAAAGCAAGTAGTGTTGTGACTCTGTTACTAAATTAAAGTGCATGTCGTGCGAACATTTTGGTGTTTTCATACTTTATTGTGGGTTTATAATGTTAATAATATATGAAAATGTAATAACATTATAGTGAAATATTTGTTAAAGTTTTCCGATACTCAAATACACATACATTACATAGAGTCAATTATGGTATCGATATTTCGTTTTGGAATCACTACGTTTTTCGAGATCGACTTGTACATTTTTGTTGTGGCGTCCGGTAGGCAGCGTTTTGTTTCGCAGCTTGGCGTTCAAAAGGTTAAACATGACATTCAATAGACAAGGTACTAAAGTGTACACATATTTATGACCTTGACTGTACATGAGTTTATTGAGACTAAATTATATTCAGTGTTGGTTTTATGGGACCCAATGGGGGGAATGGTTTTGTAATTGACTTTTATGTAATATCTCCACTTAACAATGATTCCGTAATCGCAATAACCGCACCAGTTGTATTTCTAGTACTTACATTATTGGAAGGGTTTAATATGGGTATTGGAACTATTATGGAATGGAAATATATTTATAAATAATATAACTACTGGGAAAAAATCCCACTAGTTCTTCCAATAGAACTGACAATGGAGCTAGTGGGAAAAGGAGAGCTAATCGACAAGGTGACTAACCCGTCCAATTGAACAACATGTGCTGGTTTCAAACCAGAGCTCAGAAAGGGTGATGTCATTAATGTCATTTGTAGATATTAATATGGATACACCCTGAAAATAAATATTTATTCACAACAAAACTTTATTCATTATGATTAAACTAAAATGACAACGCATTGCAAAACGATTACCGACTAAGCTTTTTTATTTATTCTAAAGTTTCTGTGTTAATTGTATTAATAAAGGACTATCAGTTTGTTTATATTTTCTATTTTCAATGCATTTTTTCTTGCGTTTAATATCCAATTATAGATAGAAATAGATCTTTCTACATCCACTGAAGTGAGTGTAACGAAATTGTACATTAAAATACTGTCCAAATCCGTTCCTTCCGAAAATGAAGATAAAAACAGAAAGGCAGCCTAAATGAAATTATTTCATTAGTAAATAAATTACACATGGGACAACTACCATTAAATGACAGGGTATGTCCATGTTATGCAAACTCTCAAAACAGCTCACCATTTCCGAGCTCTATTCCAAACAGTGCCACCTGAAATAGGCACCAATATTAATTGATTTATTTGTAGTGGTATCCCTTTTGGGTCTATTTACATTAACTTCTTCACACTATAGTGTATTCCTAAAGAGGTTTGTTTTAATATACAGAAGCAAAATGACAAATCAATATGTCAAAGCGAAATAATAAATAATACACAATGTCATAAATATCTCTTTACTGGAAACTTCAATAAAGAATTATGAAATATTTTAAGCAAATCTGCTATTCTGCCGCATGAAGTTTTGTTGAAACGTGGCCATGGCAACCCTATAAAACGACCAATACTTATTGACTGTGTTCAGTATGAATAGCTGATTGGGCGTTGTATCACCAATAGTAGCTGTTGTTTAAACGTAGCCATAGCGTAGCCAACATTTATCATAATTTCATGACGGGGACAGTAAAATTGTCATCGGTACGGTTATAAAAATGGTCGCTAGGTTACGGTGAAGTCACTCTGTTGTTAGTAGACCTGGCACCTGGACCTGGCCTGTTATCAGAAGAAAAAAATGGCATGCAATATTAACGGTTGGCTAACCTGGGAAGGTTAGCCAACCGTTAATATTGCGTGTAATTTTGTTCTTCTATTAAACGAAGACGTGTGACTTTCTACGAGTATAACCGACCAAACCTGATTTGCATTACACGGCAAGTCAGTCAATTCAGTTACATATGATAGTTTGGCAGTCTTACTAAATAATCAGTTTAATGTTAAACACTCAGGTAATGACTTTAAAACTGTTTGAACGGCATGTCACTTAGTTTTCAAATTTCGAAATGAATGTGATCACTTACATATTACACACTATACGTATTATACAAATAAAGATGTCTAATATCAATACATCCACGAAATGTAGGTAGGTAATAAATAAGAAACAAGTAATGACAAAGTTGTTGAACAAGTGCTTCCATACTAACTGAAAAACTTCATTTTATTATCGTAAAAATTACAGTCAAGTGCGAGAAGTATATTTTTAAAAATTTATTAAACAAATAACCCGTAAATAAATAACTTCTTGAAGCTGTAATAGGAATAACCATGTATTTTAGATGCATGGGCTTCTATAGTCTCCAGGGCGACGATGGAAAATTTTCATAATAATTTGATTATGGAGACGTTTTTTTGAGTTCTGGAGAGGTTCGTTTACGCTTTAAAACAGCTGAGAATAGTCGCGGGAGAGAAGACAACGCTCCTCGCATACCATGGCTATGTGACATCTGTCTTAAAATATGGTATATTGTTGTGGGGTAACTCTACGGATGTTAGCAAGGTGTTCCTAATACAGAAGAAATGTGTAAGAGCGGCTAGCGGCGCTGAGCCGAGAGATACTTGTAGACCTCTGTTTCAGAGACTAGGCCTGCTCACGTTAACGGGTCAGTATATTCTTGAGGTGGCTCTCTTTGTCCGCAACTATCCGGCTTATTATAAAAAACCGACATTCAATAAGAGACTCAGGGAGAGAGATGAGCTCAAATTGCTTATGCCGCGTTGTTCATCTTCCTTATTTAAAAATAATTGCTATGTAATGACTATTATCGTTTATAATAAAATACCATATGACATTCGAAAATTGTTAAACCCCTTATTCAAGACAATATTACGGAGATGGTTACTGGACAAAACTTTCTACACTGTGCGTGAATTTTTAGATTTTAGGGGTTAGCTTATAATGTATCTGGAATATTTTAACTAGATTTCATAAAAATATTTGCATGCCTATAAGGTTAATCATGTGATACTTGACAACTACTATTGACATCTGAAATGTACCATGTTTAAGCAAATAAATTATTACTATTACTATTACTATTACCGCAGTCGAGCAATGCTCTGACACTATAAGATTGATCCGTTTCCTTATCAACAATTTCGACCATAGCTGTCGACAGCAAAACTTGCGTTACCATACAAGAAGATAAGGAGACTGGACCGGCATGCTTTATTTTATGGTCACCGGGAGTTGAGTCACTAGCCTGCGAGGTACTAGCTACTTGAATTTTGTCTGAGACAAAGGTTCTATGTAACAGTGAATTATGTTTTTAACGACCGCACATTTTGCATGGAAAAGCTCGGCATTGATATGCGCGATGACCACCGTGAAATCAATTAGGACATACCTTTAATTTATACATTTCCTGATTTCTTATTTCAGGTGTCATTTGGAGGAATTTATTTACATGACTACTGCTGCCGGACAACGATTCCAGGACATCAGCCCTACTTTTAAGGAAATCATTGAACTCGCTAAGCTGAGGTGAAGCATTAAGGTTGTTCTTATGTTCCTCCCATTTTCTTAATGTGATCGGGTCAAGCTTGGAAGCGAAAATAAAAACAATCAATGTGTCCCAAGAGCTAGTGGGTTCGCCGACGCTTTCTAACGCTCGTAAGTTTTTTGCTATGTGATCAATTATATTTCTTAAGTATTTATCGGACTCTTTACTCAGTGTTTCAAATTTCAATAAAGATTGTAAATGGTTGCTAATCAATTGTCTCTTATTATCATATCTATCACAAATAAGTTTCCAAGCTATAGTGTAATTCGCTGCGGAGAGTTCTAACGACTTAATTAGCACTGCGGCGCTGCCCTCGAGTGAGGTGCGCAAATAATGAAACTTATTTATTTCATTCAAGGACGAATTATCATGCACTATCGATTTAAAAGTGTCTCTAAACTCTAACCACTTGCTATAATTGCCGTCAAAAGTTGGCAGCTTTATTTGTGGCAGTTTTACATTGAGCTGACCACTCGAGTTATCGCTTTTATCCTCGGCGTCACTAAAGCTTTGTTTATGGGATTCTATAAATTCTTGCGTGAAATTTATGAGCTCAAAAAAATCGTTTTCCATGTCGACATGTTCGACGATCTGGCTATCGTCATCATTTAATGATTCAATTTTATCTCTTAACATGTCAAAGTCATTGAAAACAATTTCAAATCTGGATAATCTAAGCGTTAACTCATTAATATGACTCGAAGTGACATCTCTATAGCTCTGAAACTCTGTTAACTTATTTCTATAGTTAGTTATTTTTCCTTTAATGGTACTACGTCGTTTTAAAAGCCCTTTAAACTCCGTGTCAGACATATTTAAATGTAGGCAATTAACTCAAATTAATAAAGTTTTATAAATACCGTGATATTCTGGCAAACCTGGTTCAGGTTCTCATCTGCTACGTAAGTAATAGTCAATGAATCACGCGCAGCCGATATAAGAATACGTGATCTTTTGTTCTCGTCCCGGCCGGCCACGCTTATGCAACCCGCTAACCGGTTCTTGATCTGGAACGTTCGGCAAAACAAAATAACTATCGATGCAAATTACGACGCAATATGAATTTTGAGAGCAATTATTTTTATTTAATATTGGTAATATGCGTTCCTTTAGCTGAGGCGGTTTGCAAGTATGCAATACTTAGGTTTATTTGTAATTAAAATTACGCTTAGCTTTAAGAAAGGAAAATATAAAGTCAAGAATATTGCGAAGAACAAAAATAATTAATAGTTAATTGAATTAGCCTTATGCTTGGTACACGTTTAGCCATCAATTCCACATGCGCCACGTGCCAGCTCCATGCGCAAAACCGAAGAATATTTGCTCGGTTGAGACTTTCTCTGGAAGAGATGTTTGGAAATAGTGAAAAAGGAAAGGCACTCCCCTGGTACGATGATCCTCAGGCAGGACTCGGCGTTGCTCCGCACCATCCATGTCGCGTGACCGCGTGGTTGCAGGTTAGGAATGTCGTCGTGTTGCGCCTATCCGCGCAACGTCGTGTCACGGTCGCCAAAAATGTTAACGTGCTTCTACTGGGCTTCTCAAGGTGGTTTGAATAAACTCAAAATCTTTTATATTCTTTAATGATAATTTACAATTATGTCTCAATAAGAGCGTATGTGTTGTCTTGACCGCGATCCAAGTCAGTATGGCGGCGGTGGGGCGCACACCTCTTGTGCACGGGCTGACACCGTGTCGTCACGGTGTTTTGCTGTGTCTCGTACAGATGCTATTAAAAATTATCCAAAGCCTGATACATTGAAACAATTGCGTGGATTTCTTGGTTTGTGTTCTTACTATCGTAGGTTTATTTCTAATTTTTCTGACATTGCTGCTCCACTTTCTAAATTGACTGGTGGATGTAAAAACTCTAAAAAAGAAGTAGTTTGGTCTCCCCTAGCTGATAAAGCATTTATTAAATTAAAATTAGCATTGACTTCTGCACGCGTATTACATTGTCCTAATTTTGAAAAACCATTTTTTCTTCACTGTGACGCAAGTTCCATTGGAATCGGAAGTGTCTTATGTCAATTCGGTGATGACGGTGAACAGCATCCTATAGCTTTCTATTCTCGTACCCTTAGTAAATGTGAAAAAAACTATAGTACCACTGAACGTGAGTTTTTGGCTATTATAAATTCTATAGAACATTTTCGACCCTATATAGAGGGTATGAAATTTACTGTAATTACTGATCATGCTAGTCTTAAATGCCTTTTAGGTTTAACTAATCCGAGTGGTCGCTTAGCTCGCTGGGCTGCTCGCATTTCTCAATTTACTTTTGATATTGTTCATAAAAAAGGATCGTCCTGATGCTCTTTCTCGTATAGAAGTAGCTATAGCTACACTTAATTGTCCTACTCCATTTGTTTCTCCAGATGATAGTATAACTGATCCATGGTATAGAAGAATATTTATAAATTGTCAAAAATTCGAACTCTCGTTTGGATTGGAAAATTGTAATTCCTTTAGGAATCTTTAGATCATATTATTGATACTTTTCGTAATAATCATGATGATTTAAATTCTGCTCATCTTGGTATTCATAAAACTTTGCATAAAATTAAAGTTCACTATTTTTGGCCTAAGATATTCCATGATGTACAGACGTTCATTAATTCTTGTGGTACTTGTAAAGCTTATAAGTCTTCAAATTCACCCCCCCATGGTTTAATGGTAAATCCTAAAATTGTAGACAAACCTATGGTTATGCTTTCTATGGATCTATATATTTCTATTGGAATTCTACCTCGAACTTATTCTGGTCATAAATTGATACTTTCAGTTATTGATGTTTTCACCAAGTATTGCTGGCTATTCGCTTTGGCTAATGCCACTATAAAAACAATTTCTAAATGTCTAGAAAAATATGTATTTCTCAAATTTGGATTTCCAAAAATAGTAGTCTGTGATAATGGCACACAATTTACTTCTCAAAATTTCAAAGATTTTCTTGCTAGTTATAACATCAAAAATATTTTTTATAACACTTTGTATACACCTCAAAATAATCCTATTGAGAGGTATAATAAAACTATTGAAAGTTGTATCTCTTGTTTTGTTAGAGATGATCATAGGACTTGGTCAAAATGTTTACCCCATGTCCAATTAGCTTTGAATAATTCAATTAATTTAGCGACTGAATTTAGTCCTAATTTTCTTATGTTCGATAAAAACTTATTTATGATGCAGATTTACATCGTATTAGTAACTCTTTTAATAATTTAAACGATCTTAATTTAGATGATGGTCATTCCTTTGCGGATTCTTCAAATATTTTGAAGAACATTTATGAAAAAGTTTCTTCTTCTTTGTTAAAAGCATATCGTAGTAATGCTACTTATTATAATAAATGGCGGAGAGCAGTATCTTTTGAAGTTGGTGATATTATTTGGAGAAGAAATTTTGTTCAATCTAATGCAGCTTATTATTTTTCGGCCAAACTTGCACCCAAGTTCGTCAAGTGTGAAGTCATTACAAAAATTTCTGACACTGTTTATATTTTGAAAGACCTTTCTAAAGGCACTTCTGGTCGTTATCATGTAAAGGATATTATTAAAATTTAGTTTTTTGGCAAAAAATTATTTAATTCTTTTTGATTTGTTTGAGTTTTTTATTCAATTCCGCCTTGTTAGAAATGTAAGTTAGAGTTTATTGGCGGTATGTTAGGTGATGTATGCTAGGATTTGTTTAAACTTAAACTTTTCAAAACTTATTTTATATTCAAAAAAGTTTGAACTTGGAATTTTCGGTTTTTATTCTCCCGGCTTCATAGATGCTTTTTGTACATTTGTTTATATTAGTTTACATATACCATATTTTAGGTGTATTTGTACACATTTATTCTAGAGTTTGTAATTTAAGCTTACTCTATTTCTTTAGTTTAAGTTTAGGTTTTAAGTGAATACCTGGACTTGACTTTTTTCCCTGCCTATTTCTAGGGTAGAGCAGTGGACTTGGACTTTTCCTTTTTACCAGTCTGCCTTTACAGCTGGTATTTTTGTTTATTGTCCGTGGACGCACGGTTCTTTTTGTTGGGACCTCTCAAGTTTAGAGAAGAGGCTCAACAAATTTTTTTTCAGCTTGCTTGGTTTTGGGGAGTAGTGCTGCTTTTTGGCTTGTCCCGACTTGTTGGACATCGCCGTCTTTTTTTTGGATCTATCCGCCTTGTTGATAGAGTTATTTTTATTTTTAACTCAACCGAATTGTTGTCGTTGTTATTTTTTATCTCAGTCTGGCCGACTTGTTGTCAGTACTGCTTTTTCAGTTTGCTTTTTGGGATTTTTAGCTGGTGGCCATTGTTGCTCAACCGCGCTTTTGTCCAATCACAATTAGTATAACTTAGTTGTTTTTCTTTCAGGGATCCTGAGTCTGTGGTCTTTGGTTACTTAACCGTACTTTTGTCCGGTTTCCTGTTGGATAAAACTTAGTGGTAATTAATTAGTCTATTTCTAGTTTTATTTTCAGGATTCGTGAGTCAGTGGCTATAACTGCCTAACTGTCGCTTTGGTCTGAATTCCTGAAAGTGAAATTTTCCTTAGCTCTAAATTTAGTATAAATATTGATTTTCATAGTTTTCATTCTTGGAGTCTTGAGTCAGTGGTTCTTACACTTAGCTGCACTTATGTCCGGCTTTCGGAAAGAAAAACTTGAGTTATTAGATGCTTTTTGTAGAGTAGTAATTTCTTTATGTTAAGTTTTTATGTTGCTTTTTGTTGCTGTATATTTGTTTGAAACATTCAGTCAATGGCTTTTATTGCCTAATCGCACTAGTTCTTTGTTTCCTAACAAATAATTTTGTGGATGTTGTTTGATTTACTTCTGAAAGTTAGACTTCAAATTTAATAGAGTCAATAAGACTTTATATATTGTTTTTGGACTTATAGAGTTTCAATCTTGATTACTCTTAGTTATTATTTTTCTTTTAGTTTTGTAGAGCTTCTACTGATAGCTCTATCATACCTTCTGGCTTTAGAATTTTTGTTTTTTTATTCGACTTTTGGTTTTTCTTTCATTACAAAGGGGATAATGTAACGTGTTCATCCCGTTTACATGCACCTTGTTGTATTTTTAAACTGAAATCATTAAATATTTCACATAAATCTTTGCTTTGTTTTGGTTTCGCACTTTGACAGCCAGGTTCATCTGACAGCGGTCACAGATAAGAGTAACAGTAAGTATATTGGAGCTTGCATTGATCTGTTTTCGATCTTCTTCCATAGATTATTCCAGGCCTCTCGTCGTGTTGGTAGATCGTTCATAGGTTGACATCTGTCAGAGGTTAAGTTGGTAATTCTTATATTAACGCCGAAATTGGCATGATGCTAACGAATATTGGAACATGATGTTCCAATATTCGTTAGCATAGATAATTTAAATTTTTTAAAAGGTTTCTGTGGATTTCCTATAGCAAGGCTTTATGCGCTTTCTCTTCGGTCTGACACCCCCATTAAGGATGGTCGATTTTTTAATCGAGCTAAATCGCTCGAAATTTCTTAAACAAACTGATTTATTTTCTTTTGACACACTCCAGAACATTTCCTGCGAATGTGATCGCTGTTTATTTGGTGAGTTTTGCTTGTTTTTAACGTTTATTTTGTTTTCGAAACATAACGTCGTAAGGCTTCCGCCTGCTATTTCGAACCTCATTTTTCAATGTTATTTATTCTTATAAAGGTAGCATCGTTGGATGCATTTCGTCGGCGTGTTCTTCAATATGGCCCGCCACAAATTTTAAGGAAAAAAACGGTAAGTTTTGTTCTTTCATTTTGGTCTGTTTAGGTTAGGTTTGGGTCATCAATCTTAGATCAAATTTAAAAAGACATTTTTTCCCTCTTTCACAGCTCCCTGAGCGTTTTTTTTTCTACTTTAAATCTTCATGCGGTTTTCGTCGCTTTAACGTCGATCCTTCGGTTTCTCCGGGGATTACATATTTTTCCACGTGTCGTCATGCCTCACGACCGGAAACTTTTTGACATGGCTTAATTTAACTTCTTTTCAATTTATTCGTCCCTTTTAACATGACGTTAAATTGTAATTTATTATTTACCTTCTAATCGAATACTAGACTCTTAGTTGGGCTAGTAGGTCAATAATGTAACATAGGACTTTTTGCTATTTAGCTAAAACCTATTTGTTTTACTTTAAAACACTTTTAATTTAAACTTTCCACCTGGGGCCTTAGCAAGCTAGAGCCAGATAAAATTTGACAGGTGTTAGGGAAATTAATACATCTCTTCCATATTCTAACGTAAGACTTAACGTTTAAGGTTTAAATAAAAGTGTCCCGTTCTGACTTTTGTTACCTTTTATTACTAAGCGGTTTTATCCGGTGTGGCTAGAGTAATGAAATAAATCGTTCAAATCTATTAAGCTGTTCGGAGAAGATCACGCAACCATAGAGAGTAAACACATGGCCATTATAAGCCTTAATACAAAATAAGAATAAGTACCCTGCATAGAAACCGGACTATAAGAAACAGCAAAAGACATAATAATAATAATAATAATAATTATCTAGCAGACCATTTTTCATCTACTTCCCTGTGTTTAATTGAACTGAAGTTTGGAACACTTATGTAAAATTGATGACAATGTAATATTATTGTGTCAATGAACAGATCTGATGATAGAACCGGAAGGTGACAACATGATCCTCAGCTGTACTTAACGTAGACCCACCAAGATGGGTTCTTTAGTTTGATCTTGATAATTTGATAATTCCATTGAAAAAAAATACATTCGTCAATAAAAACTTGGATCATTGTATATTCATTTGCTGACGTAGTTTGTAAATTATGTATAAAAAACGCAAGTGTTGAATCAAGTTCAATTCTTTGTTTACTTTCTCCGTTTCTCGAGGAACAATAACACTAACAGTGACATTAGTTCTCTATGGTTATTTGCTCACTTTAAGTGCCTCACACACGGAGCTATAATTTATATTTTGGAATATTAATATATATTATAGCCAGGCAACTTACGATATATTTTCGTATAGTTTAGGTGTATTTTCCGTACTAGTTGACAGAGTTATAGCTGCGTGTGTGGACTCTGTCAACTAGTACGGTAAATATATCGTAATATACCGACCTATAATATATATATACATATATTATAGCTCCGTGTGTGACGCGCTTTACGCGATCCGCCTGATCGTCTCCGAACATCATAATAAGTCTGAAGAAAAATAATATTTAATTACTCTAGCAACGTTTTATTCGTGCTGTCATTTTATCTGTGACCAAGCATACTACGGCCCCTGCTATAGGTTAGGAAAACTTTAGTATTCAATTTGTTTAATTCTGGTTTATTCTAGTATAATTTCACTTTAGCTTTTCACTTTATTTGTCCAGTTGTCATGACGTTAAACTGTAATTATATTATTTATTTACCTTCTGGTTGAATATTTGACTCTTGGTTGGGCCAGTAGGTCAATAATTTAACCTCACTTTTATTTGTTTTGTTGGAGAATTCAAGCATACTTTTTATACCTGCTTTGAGTTTGAATTACTTATTAAATACAAATTTTCTTTAATACTGGTTTAGCCCAATTTGATTAAAATCATTTCCTTTAGTTTTCCACAGGCTTATCCTGTAAAGAACATTTTTTCTAATAAGGAAATTTAATTCAATTTCTTTTGCACACCTTCTTACATCTCAGCGTGATAAGGTTCTATCTAAGGATTAATTATATTTAATATTTCTATCAATTAGTGTCCTGGCACCCGAGATATTCTCATTTTGTTCCCTTTTTATAAATTTGGACATTAATTAAAACTCCATTAAATTTATTAAATTTTTTTTTTTTGGTTAGTTTATGTTGGTTTGTCTCTCCGACATCTCAGTACGGACTAAGATACATAGGTAAACATTTAATTTACCTCTCTCTTTTTTTTTTAAAACATTACATTTGGCGCCCGAACAGGGACAGATATTTTTCAGGACTGACATTTCTCAGGACAGACATTTTGCAGGACTGACATTTGTCAGGACTGATATTCTCTTTTACTGACAAATTCTTCATTGTCATATTTTTAGTAACCATTTTCTTATCGGTTATTTTCTTGTTTTCTCATAACATGTAATATTTTCCCTTACATGTAAATATGTTGTTTAAAGTAGACAACATTATTTATGTCTATGATAGTGAAACTTTTTCTTGCTTCTATTTTAATCTAGTACAACTAAATAGGTATTGTATTATGTTTGATGTTAACAATTTAGAAAACCAATTTGGAAAAGTGAATTGTTTTTACTGTTATCATGGCTAATAATAATATTGTTTCTGATTCACTTTTGAATAGATCATTGAATTTAGAGTCAACAAATTTACAAGGTTTACCGCATAAGAGTGATTTAATCACATTGTCTGAGACCAATAATAGTTCCAATTCTAACAACATGTCTAGAACCCATACGGTTAATCGAGATCTTGGTTTAGTATCTTTGCCTAACTTGTTGGATTTGACAACAGTACCTCAAAATTCAAGTTTATAAGATAATATTGTTCAACCTCGTGCTACATACAATAAATATCATGATTAGATGTGATGAATTTCTAGCTACAATTGAAGAATATAAATATTCCATATCTATTGATGAGTCATAATATATCTGGTCCGAGCTTTCTCTGATGTTTTGTCGGATTGTGCATTGAAGTGGTTTCGCTCTGTGCGTACTCAGATGGGTCTATATTGTCTTCCATAAAGTTTTAGTTCCGTTTTTAAGATTCCATAACGTTTTTAGTCATAAATATTGTTAGTCATAAATATTGTTAGTCATAATATTGATTGTCATAATATTTAGAAAGAAAGAAAGAAAGAAAAACATAACATTGAGGGTATAATTTGTATTTCCGATTTTTCCTGGTCATATTTGTCGAAAGTCATAAAAATTTTATTCATAACTTTTTACATCATAATGTATTACACCTCATAATGTTAAAGGTAATAATATTGCTTGACATAGTGATTATAAGGTCCAAACTTGTTTATCATAAAAGTAAAATTCATAAAATGTAAGTTTCGGCTACTATATTAGATAAAAAATATGTTCGGTTCTGGCGCTTCGCCGGCCGCTGCCGCGGCACGCTCGCTTCGCTCGCTCGGCTCGCGCGCTGTAGGGTCGCAGTTCTACCTAACACTCCTCCTCGCTTCGCTCGTCGTCGTACCTAATGGAGACCTTCCTTATATATCTACATCATATTCATAATATCATCAATTTGAAATTAAAAAAGAAAGAACATTTGGAGTCATAAAAGTTACATATGTACTAAGACAATGAAACGGTATGAATAATAATAATTAGTAGTATAAAATATATGCTTAAAAATATTTCTGTTTAATCATCAATATGCCTTTGAATGTTATAGATATAATTTTTATGCCTTATGAAAATTATAATCCTTAACATTATGGACTATTCACTTTAGCATTATTAAGCGTTATGCTTTACAATTTTTATGACTATCGATAGTTATGAGCATAAATAGTATGACAATCAATTTCTGACTTTCAAAATTCGATACAACAACTTTATGGGTAACAAGTAGGGATCCCTCTACTCAGATCACATCATGGTATTAACTTAAAGTGGAATTGCTTAAGCGTTTTGATCGCACTGATTTTGATTACCAGTTGGGAGTTTGAATTGCGTACACACAAACAAAAGCCAAATTAATCTCTTTCTGAGTTTATAATTGATTTGATAGATATGTCCAGTAGATTGACATTTCCTTTGTCTGAAGCTATTTTAATAGACATTATTAAACATAACATGTTAAAATCTTTAACTGTACATTTTATCGGACGATGCATTTCGGACCTTAACAGTTTAATCAAATTGGGTAAGGAAATTGATACTTATCATTCTACCTCTTCGCTTACTACACCCAAAGTTTTTCGTGAACCACCTAAGGTACCGAAACGTTTGAACCCGGTTTCTGTGTCAAATATTTCTGAGGACAAACCAGTTTTGTGTCTAAAATGTAAATGTAAAATAATGGCCATCATTACAAGCAATGTAAAATTAAGACTAAAATATGTTTCAAATGTGGTCAACTTGGTGTCACTAGTATTGAGTGCCCTTTATGTAATAAACCTACCTACCTACCTACCTATTAATTCGGATACCACTCCAAAAAACGGGTAGGTGTCGGTCGAATGCCGCTTCGTAAAGAAATGTTTTGTACTTCGGCCGGTGGAAATTTAACTTATAATAATTTTTCCCCCAGTTGTGAAATTTCTCAGAATTCTGGTGATGTTATAATTTCAGATAATGTTTCTCCTAATTTAGACATTCCTAATAATAATTCTTCTAATTTAGTAATTCCCAATAATATTTCTCCGAATTTAGAAATTCTTAATAATATTTCACTATATTTAGAAATTTCTAATATTTCTCCTTATTTCAAAATTCCTAATATTTCTCCTAATTTAGAAATTTCTAAAAAATTAGATGTTTCTCTTAATTTACCTGTGAATTTCTATAGATGTTGCTATGAATATTTCTACTAGGAAAGGCGATCTTCGACCGTATTTGACATTTAAAGTGAATGATTGTTCTTTTTTGGGATTGTTGGACAGTGGTGCGAATACTTGCGTTTTAGGTGCAAATTTTCATGAAACTTTTAAAAATTTCGAATTCTGCTCGCACTGCAGATGGCGCTTGTTGCGAAATCATCGGTGCTATGATAATTCCGGTTACTTGTGATGATGTAGCACATATGGTAACTTTCAACATTATTCCTTTGTTTTATCCTCCAATTATTTTCGGTTTCGATTTTTGGCTTAAATTCGGTATTAAGCAAATCACCAGCTGGTGATTTGCTTAATCATATTTCTTATGATAATGGTTCTAATGTTCAAGTTTGTTCTCGCAGTTCGGTGTTGCACTTCAACACAGTACAACGCGTAATACCACTGCGAGTGTTTATTGTATCGGGAATATCAAAACCGGTTCGTTATCTCGCCGGCCGGAGCCCGCCGCCGGGTTGCTGCGCCAGCGCACGGCTGTTGTTTACTCCGATGAGTGAATCTAATAATTTTACGCGGAATGATAAGTTAAGTAAATTTGAGGACTTACAAAACTTTATGATGTCGGATGAATTTGAGGACTTACAAAACTGTATGGTGTCGGATGAAGAAGAGAAGATAAATCAAGAGGAAGATAGTACACAGTTAAACGAAGTAGGGGCTAATGAGTCTTTACGACTCGGGAAGCGATTACATGAAGAGGAAGACCATCTTGGAAGTGACTGGGTAGCGGCAGGAAAAAAAGGCAAAAAATCGGCACAGAAAAGTCCACAGACCATTCTAAACAACAGTACAATATCCAAAGAAATAGAAGTTTGTATATATAACATAGATAAATTTCCCAAGCAAATTGCACTAGCAAAATTGTTCCAGAAAATCAATATTAAAGGTATAATCAAAGTAAAATATGTAAACCAATATAAATTGCGAATTTTAGTTGATAATCAAGACAACGCCGAAAAATTAATTAATTCTGAAGAAATTATAAAACTAGGATGGAGATGTCAAAGGGCACTCCAAGTAAATATGTCCCATGGGTTAGTCAAAAATATTGACCTTGAACTTGCCGATGACGAAATCAAGGCGAACATTACCAGTGAGGTGGAGTTGATCTCAACTAAACGGCTCAGCCGCAGAAATATCGACAAAGAATCCGGTTGGGAAAAATGCGAAACGGTCCATTTATGCTTCAAAGGCAGCCAGCTCCCTCCTTATGTGTATGTACTCGGCTTAAGAATTAAGGTAGAACCATTCATCTTCCCCGTTACGCAATGCGCCAAGTGTTGGAGGTTTGGACACTAGACCAAAGTATGTCCATCTAATAAATTCATTTGTCCAAAATGCGGAGGCAGACATAACAATTGTGAAACCAAAACCTTTAAGTGTGTGAACTGCAAATCAAATCACATGGCCTTAGAAAAAATATGTCCGGCTTTTTTAAAGGAAAAAAAAGTACGGGAGTTGATGGCAGAATTTAATTGCATATGCCTTATCAATTTATGAATCTTTATTTCTGCCCACTTTGATGCCAGAAAATGGAAGAGAAAAAAAATCTCGAGAAATACTCAATCACGCAACTCTGTCAAGCCAAACTATTGCTACTACAATGGAGCCTCTAAACCAATCCAGTGGTGGTCCAAGTTATGCATCTATTACAAAAACTACAGCGACCATTCATGAGCCCCCGAGGAGTCAGAATTCCATCGAAAGTGGAAAAACTCGTAAAAAACATAAGAAGTGTAGTCAAAGAAATAATTTGGAGGATTGGGCTCAACTAGACGCAGAATCGGTTTCAGAGGATTCTGTTCCGTTTGAACCCGAATTGGAATCGCAAAAAAGAAGTATAAAGCAGAGAATTTTTTCTTGGAGTGCATTGTTATCAAAGCTGAAAGAAATAATTATGAGGAATTGCCCTATTAAGGACAAAATTATGGCCATGATGCAAATTTGTATTGAGTGGATTATTTCATACACTTTAGATAATTTCCCAATCATTACATTATTTCAACAATTGCTCAGTTCACTGACTTAAATATCCTGCAGTGGAACTCACAAAGCCTACGTCCTAAACTGATTACACTAGATCAAATATTAAATCAGGAGAAAGCTCATATCTGTGCTATAAGTGAAACGTGGCTGGAGGAAGAAAGCAGTATAAAAATATCAGGCTATAATGTATACCGCCAAGATAGATGTGATGGCTATGGAGGTGTTGCTGTGTTGATTCACTCTTCGATTCAAAGTCAACAACTTCCAATCAGTTTAGGTAACGCGGGCATTGAAATTATTCTTATCAGAGTATTCAACTGTGTATATTTAGAAAATATTGTAGGTTTATATTGTCCTCCCAATGTGCACACTTCTCAAGAGGATTGGGAACAGTTGTTTACTTCTCTAGGGAGAAAAACCATCATTTTAGGGGATTTTAATGGTCAACATTCAAATTGGTCAAATAAAACTGACCAGAAAGGTTTACAAATATTTCAAGCTTTAATGGACAGCAATTTGATACCATTAAATGACGGTAGCCCAACACGTGTTAAAATGGTAAATGGTATTCTCCAAAACTCCTCTCCCGACATCACATTGGTTACCTCGGACCTAGCACTAAATGCAACATGGAAAGTGACTAACGAATCTCTTGGAAGCGATCACCTTATTATTAAATTAGGCTTTAAAATGAACCTCCCTCGGATTTTTTGCAAAAAAAGGAATTTTAAGAAAGCTGACTGGGAGAACTATACGCTATGTCTAGAGAACACATTCGCACAACTAAAAATGCCTACAGATCCACAAGAAGCATACGATTTATTTTTACAACATTTAGAGAAAGCGGCAAACGATTGTATTCCCTTCATTAAGTCAAGTAACAATCCGTCTAATAAATTTACACCTAAGCCATATTGGAATGCAGAACTCTCAAGAGCTGTTGCTGAACGGCGGCTTGCACTGGCAGAATTAAGAAGGAACCCAACACCCCATAATATGACTAAACTTCAAGAAAAAATTCGTGTTGCGCAATTTAAAATCCGTAATGCCAGAAGTGACAATTGGCAGAAATTCTGTTCATCAGTGGACGAGGTCACTTCGCCTAGTGTAATGTGGGCACGCATGAGATGGCTAAAAGGTTGTAGGTCGCAAAGATTACATGTTGACAAGGAGAGTGTTCATCGCCTCCTACATAACTTAGCTCCCGATTTTGTATCCCCACCACCACCAAACTTTGGGTCTAGTAACCAGCAACTGGAAGCAGATATCTCCTTACATGAACTTGAGAATTGCATTAAGTCTAAAGATACCGCGCCTGGTTGCGATGATATTTCCTTTTCCATGATCAAACATCTTCCGGCGAGAGGTAAAATTATTCTCCTTGAATTATACAATCTAGTTTTATCTAGTGGGTTTGTTCCTTATCAGTGGAGGGATATTAAGATTGTTCCGATTCCAAAGCCTGGTCGCGACCCCCGTTCTGAATCCTCTCTTCGCCCTATATCTCTCATGTCATGTTTATGCAAAATTTTTCATGCTGTAATTAATAAGAGACTGGAATGGTATTACGAAAAGAATCTTATGATATCTGAACAAACGACAGGATTTAGAAAGGCGCGATCGTGTTTTGATAATTTGAGCCAAATTGTCATAAGTACGCAAATAGGTTTCGCTAAGAAACAATCCACTGTAGGATGTTTTGTCGACATTGAAAACGCTTATAATAATGTAGATATTTTAAGCCTCTTGCGGACGGTTGATAGTAATGGAGTTGGTGCCAAAATTTGCAATTATCTTTGGAATTTCCTTAAAGAGAGAGTATTGAAATCACCTACAGGTGACACGTATATATCCAGATATTGTGGTCGAGGTTTAAGTCAAGGAGACCCATTATCTCCCTTAATATTTAACATTGCTACTTTAAGTATTTGTAAAAGCATTACGAATGTTAATATTTCACAGTTTGCGGACGACTTCGTTTTATATGTCACAGTTAAAAATATCAATGAGGGAGTTAGCGAATTGCAAGACGCTCTGAATTTGTTGACGAGATTGTTGGAAGAGCGAGGGCTTGAAATATCTACATCTAAAAGCAAAATGTGTATATTTAGAAGAGGCTGTATATATCAAGATGTAAGTCTTAGGATCAATGGTAACCCGGTTGACCTTGTAGATAATGTGAAATATTTAGGGATGTGGCTGGATAGTGGGCTTAAATGGGGGAAACACATAAACGAAACTGTACAAAAGGTTTCCAAATTTCTTAACATATTTAAGGTCTTGACTGGACCTGGCTGGGGAGTCCATACTAGACATTTAAGGCGCCTTTATATATCAATAATCCGAAGTCGCATAGATTACGCTAGTTTCTTATACGATACGAGTGCAAAGTGCTATCTTTATAAATTGGACAAAGTTCAAAACCAGGCCATGCGTATTATTGGTGGATTTATAAGGACCACTCCTATCCATGTGATGGAGAGTGAGCTTAACCTCACCCCCTTGAGCATACGTAGAACCTACCTTGCGGGGATATTTTTATTGAAAGCAAAGGCCTTGATGGGAAATCCCATCAATGAGTTGGTCAATACACTATCAGGCGTGATCCAATCAAGGCCATTACGGAGCAAAAATCCTTTAGTGTATCGTATTAAAGACCATATTAAGGATATCGTAGTGCACTCTGATCAACAGCTTGATATGTTCAACTTAGATACTTGGATGAGTAATATAGATTTGGCTTTTATAAACAGTACCTTAGATCCAATAACGAAAACAAAGCGTTTTTACAAACATCAGGAACTACGAGTAACATGTGCTCACTATTTAGAAAACAAATTTCAAAACTTTTACAAAATTTACACCGATGGTTCCAAAACTAAAGAAGGTGCTGGTGCTGCCATTTTCGATCCTCAAACTGAGTCCGGTATAAAGTTTGAAATAGCTGCAGATGTCTCAATAATGCAAACGGAACTAATAGCTATAGCAGAAGCGTTGTCATTAATTCAAACTATGGATCTACAAAGGTTTGTACTGTTAGTGGATTCGAAGAGCGCACTCCAACATTTGGCTCGGTGTACCTCGAATTTTCGAGGCGCACCGATAGCCTATTCAATATTGAAAACCATTTGCGGGATTAAATCCCAAGGCAAAACGGTTGTGTTGCAATGGATACCGTCTCACATAGGACTTGATGGAAATGAGAAAGTAGATACTCTTGCAAAGGAAGCATGTAGCGACGGTATCCCTTTCAGCACTCTGCCGTCATTTTCGGACTGCGTAGGTGTTATGAAGATGAATTGTTACAAGATGTGGAAGGAATTTTTCGACCTAAGATCTAAAACTAAGGGCATTTGGTACAAAACTATCCAGCCTCAGCCACCCCAGGGCCCATGGTTTAATGACTGCGACTTGAATCGCCGAGATATAGTGTTAGCCATGAGACTACGCTCCGGACATATGCCATTGAACAAGTTTGCGTTTGTCATGCGCAAGGTCCCATCGCCAAAGTGTACGGAATGCAATAGAGTAGAAGACGTGTACCACATTCTAATGGAGTGTGTCCGGAACGAGTCAGAGAGAAGACAAATGATCGATGAGAATCTTTGGTTAATAGGGGGTTGTAATTATATTTTGGCTCATCCATTGTCTGATAGCGCCAAAGCAATGTATAAATTAGCTGCAATAGGATTAAGTAGAAGATAGATTCTTATGTATTAAAAACAGAGCGACATGGTCACTAAAGTGACAAAGCTCTTTAAAGAAAGATTAAAAAAAAAAAAAAAAAAGTT
Source organism: Tortrix viridana (assembly GCA_963241965.1). Taxonomy (NCBI): domain Eukaryota; kingdom Metazoa; phylum Arthropoda; class Insecta; order Lepidoptera; family Tortricidae; genus Tortrix; species Tortrix viridana. Next base: position 1,401,171 of record OY725177.1, on the reverse strand, counting down.
TGTTCTGTTACTTTCAGCTGCTGAGTTATCTCCATCTGAGAACATTCAACTTGATAAAGTAATTGATTTATTTAAAGAAATTTCTTATGAACAGAGAGGCTTAAGTCTTACTCATTTAACTGAACACAACATTGTCACTACGGGTGAACCAATTAAACAAAGATATTGGCCCCTTAGTCCTGCTAAACAAAAAGAGCTTTTTGATGAAGTAGAAGTTTTATTGAAGGAAGGTATTATTCAGACATCTAAATTTCCTTGGCGTTCTCCAGTTCTGGCAGTAGAGAAAAAAGATGGAAGCACTAGACTTTGTTTAGATTCTCGTAAATTAAATTCAGTCACTGTAAAAGATTCGTATCCTTTACCTTATACATCTAGAATTTTGGATAACCTTCGTGGTGCGAAATTTATAACCGCGATCGATTTGTCTAAGGCTTTTTACAAATTCGTTTGGAGAAATCTTCGTGTGATAAAACCGCGTTTGTTGTCCCTGCAAAGGTTTATTTGAATTTGTTCGTATGCCCTTCGGTTTGACTAATACTCCTGCGAAATTGCAACGTTTAGTTGATAAAATTTTTGGCCCTGAATTTGATAATAGTTTATTTTGTTACCTGGACGATTTGATCTTAGTCTCACAGGATTTTCAAACTCATATTGACCTTCTTCAGAAAGTTTACCGTTATTTAAAAAATGCTTGCTTAACTGTTAACTTGAAAAAGTGTGAGTTTTGTAAAGACCGTTTAAAATATTTAGGTTATATTGTAGATTCACAAGGTCTTCACACTGATCCTTCTAAATTAGATGCTATTAAAAATTATCCCAAGCCTGTTACATTGAAACAATTGCGTGGATTTGTTGGGTTGTGTTCTTACTATCGTAGGTTTATATCTAATTTTTCTGACATTGCTGCTCCACTTTCTAAATTGACTGGTGGATGTAAAAACTCTAAAAAAGAAGTAGTTTGGTCTCCCCCAGCTGATGAAGCATTTATTAAATTAAAATTAGCATTGACTTCTGCACCTGTATTACATTGTCCTATTTTGAAAAACCATCTTTTATTCACTGTGACGCAAGTTCGATTGGAATCGGAAGTGTCTTATGTCAATTCCGTGATGACGGTGAACATCATCCTATAGCTTTCTTGTACATATACCATATTTTAAGGTGTATTTGTACACATTTATTCTAGAGTTTGTAATTTAAGTTTACTTTATTTCTTTGGTTTAAATTTAGGTTTTAAGTGAATACCTGGACTTGACATTTTTTTCCCTGCCTATTTCTAGGGTAGAGCAGTGGACTTGGACTTTTCCTTTTTACCAGTCTGTCTTTACAGCTGGTATTTTTGTTTTTTGTCCGTGGACGCACGGTTCTTTTTGTTGGGACCTCTCAAGTTTAGAGAAGAGGCTCAACACATTTTTTTTAGCTTGCTTGGTTTTGGGGAGTAGTGCTGCTTTTTGGCTTGACCCGACTTGTTGGACATCGCCGTCTTTTTTTTGGATCTATCCGCCTTGTTGATAGAGTTGTTTTTATTTTTAACTCAACCGAATTGTTGTCGTTGTTATTTTTTATCTTAGTCTGGCCGACTTGTTGTCAGTACTGCTTTTTCAGTTTGCTTTTTGGGATTTTCAGCCGGTGGCCATTGTTGTTCAACCGCGCTTTTGTTCAATCTCAATTAGTATTTTTTTTATTTTTTTTTTATTTATTTAAATAATTACACAGTATTACAGTTATACACCAAGGCACTGTGAAATTCATACGAAATAACAAAAAACAATCATTTACACGTAGCACAGCACTACAGATAACAACATTTGCGTTTATAATCAATGAACTGAAGAAGGACGGTCATCCATCGCCTCACAGAACCTCATACATTCACCACATACAACCTTCCAGTTACTTGCAAAAATGTCGCAGTCAGGTGCTGAGGCGAGAAGTGCATTCAGATATTGCAGAACGCGTACAAGTGGTGAGTTCCTGTACGACACAGTGCGTGCTTTTGGAACTGCCAATAGATCGCGGCTGCGCGGTCGAAAGTTAAATTTGGATTGAGACAGTGAGGGCACGAATATACGTACCAGTTGCGCCACTAATTCCGGGCAGTCGGAGTCCCCACGTAATATTCGGCACGCACAGGTCAAAAGCCCATAATTTCGCCTCGCTTCCAGAGAACTAAATCCCAAGCTGCCAAGCAGAAACTTTGTTGGGTAAATAAATGGGTAGTACCCGTAAGTTTTCTTATATAAAAATCGCAGAAACGCCTTTTGGATTTTCTCCAGAAGCAAGGCGTAAGTGACCTCGTGAGGGTTCCACACGATGGACGCTGCCTCAAGTTTGCTCCTCACTAGAGCGGTATAAACAAGCTTAATGGCCCTGAGGTTGTGAAAGTCACGGGCATTGCGGATAACAAATCCCAACCGCCGGTAGCAGTCGGAAGCTAGAGTCTTCATATGGACATGAAAGTTGAGGTGTGTATCAAAAATGACACCTAAGTCTCTGATAGTGTCAACGCGTATAATAGGTTCCGTTCCTAGCAGGTATTTTGCAGATAGGAAACCATGAGAACGGCTAAAAGACATCACGGAACACTTTCCGGCGTTGAAAAGAAGTTTATTGTCAATGCTCCATTGATAGACCCGGTTGATGTCCTCTTGAAGAGATTCGCAATCAGAGAGTTGTTGCACGCCATAAACAAGCTTCAAGTCGTCCGCATAGAGTAGGCACCTGGCATATCTAGGAAGAAGCCAAGTCGTTTATCATAATGCCGAATAGAAGCGGGCCAAGAATCGAACCCTGGCTGACTCCCGAACGAGTGCGGTAGGAATTGGAAACGAAGCATCCATGTTGAACGTACTGCTGCCTGTCACGCAGATAACTGGCAAAGAAGCGGAGCAGTTTGGGCGAGAAGCCGATATTACATAACTTACTTAAAAGTATATCATTATCCACACGATCAAATGCTTTTTTAAAGTCAAAGTACAACACATCAACTTGTATACCTTGGTCCAAATGCTCAGAGATAGAGTCAACCAGGGTTAAAAGATTCGTTTCAACTGATCGCTTCGGCCTAAAACCATGCTGTAAGTCACAGAGATTTGGTTTTATTTGAGAGGCTATGAGTCTGTTGATGATTGATTCAAACAACTTGGCAATCGAGGAGAGAATGGCTATAGGACGATGATCTTCAACATTAGCTCCACCACTTGACTTGGGAATAGGACGCACTCGTGTGACCTTCCACTGATTAGGATACTCCCCGGTGCTTAGGGATAGGTTGAAAATATGCGATAATGGCAGTACTAGCCAATCCTTACACCCCTTCAAGACGTACGCAGGAAACCCATTAGGACCCAGCGAGCTTTGAGGCTTTAGACGAGCTATGCCAATTTTTACATCCTGAGGAGAAATCGTGTCGATATGAACATAGTTTGCAGTCCTAGACATGTCTTCCTGAACAATCCTTGCGTGATCGAGGAGAGGTACGCAGGGGAGAAAGACGCTTGAGAAAAAGTCTGCGAAAGCTTGAGCCGCATCTATGCCTTCATGTAGCTCTCCATTGTATGACACCTGATTCTCGAACCCTCCTTTGGATTTTAGACTGCTTATATGTTGCCAAAAAGCTCGAGGATTAGTTGTAATTTTTGTCTGAATATAGCTAATATAATCTTCGTAAGCTCTGGATGTTTTAAGTTTAATGTTTGCTCTGAGATTAGAAAATTTTGTATAAACCTCCCTGTTACCGGAGCGTTTCCACTCACGATGAAGAAAAGCTTTCCGCTTAATGTCCTTAATAAGATCCGCTGTAAACCAGACCGGATAACATCTGCAGGGCTTACAAGACCTTCTCTTCCTAGGAATACACGCGTCAAAAATACCATAAATTATGTCATAAAAGCGATCTACGGCGATATTGACATTACGGGCCTCAAGGACATCCTTCCAGGACACGTCTGCGATCAGTTTGTAAAGAAGCTCGTAATTACCTTTGGACAAATTCCAGTCACGCTTTGTATCTACATTACTAGGTTCAATTTTTGCAGAGTGACTTACGGCATTTGTGAGCGGGATAGAGATTTCCAGGGGAGGGTGATAAGTGTCGGGATATGGAACTAGGCTACCCTCCGTAGCCTCACTGACCAGAACACCCCGTGCGCGTTCTCGCACCAACACCACATCTAACACTCCTCCATGCGCATTTAATACCTCATTCATCTCTATCAAATCACACACAGTAGTAAAGTAACAATAGTAACTTAAGATACCAGCAGAAGTATACCTAGGATTCAGATTTAGGTCCCCGACAATTATGACAACACCAATTGAGTCAATAAAAGATTCTATTTTTTGAAAAAACCGCATATACACAATCTCGGAGGAGTTGGGTGGAATGTAAACAGCACACAAATAAAATATGGTACCATCAACCACGAAAGATGTCCACAGGTCCTCTCCGTCAGCCGTTTCGAACTCAGGTCTATGCCGTAGATTAATACCTGGCCTCGCGGCCACCAGCACTCCACCTCCCTGTCGGCCAGTGGCACGATCCCGGCGTAGGACACACCAACCACCTCCTACTAGCTCAGAGTCCTCAACCGTTGACGACAACCATGATTCAGTGGCGACGACAATATCACTTTCGTGAGTGAGAATACTTTGTCTAAAATATTTCAACTTGGTGTTGAGACCTCTGACATTTAGATAAGCAATGCTGATGGAGGGATAATTACTCCGTTCATGAAGAACTTTTGGTTCGCATTGTTTGCTTTCGAAAAAACCACATTTTAACCCTAGCATTGTCAGGCCACACGTCCGCAGATAAGCACTTGTCATAATAAGCGACAGGAACACCAAGTTTATAAGACTTATAATCGCCTCTTGATTTGGCCTCTTCCACGGTACATGTTCCCTGCTCACAAAGCTCCTGCAAGTATTGCTGGACTTCCTCAGCACTAGACACCATGTTCCACAGGTGGATGTGCTTCCGTACCTCGACCGCCCTGAGAGTAGTGACGTTTGGGCCTCCAGTACAGCGTGTTGAAGTTAGGCGTCTCTGCTTCTTTTTAGTTGGAACTTCCTTCCATTCCACGTTCGTAGAGTCTTAATAATCATTATCAGTGGACAACTTGTCACCTGGAGGACCACTCTGCTGGATGCCTGCAGCGCTATTATTATTGGATAGCGGACTCGTAGGCAGGCTTTCATTAACTACTATTGTAGTGCTGGGCGAAGTACTCACTGAAGCAACCGGACCCACGTCTTTGCTGCTCATTTTGCCACGATTACGCTTCGAGCCCCGCGTTGTACCTACCTTACTGGTTTTCCCAACATCGACATTACTGTCACCAGGCTTTGGTAGTACTGTTGAGGAGGCTGGTGCAGAGGCTAGTGCGCAATGGGACTCCAAGGACTGTTCCAATGCCTCAAGTTTAACGCTGATTACCTCAACCCTATTCGTGCATGCAGTAAGAGCAGAATGGTACCGTCCCATGGTAGAAACTGCATCAGCCAACTGTTCGGTTAAGCAGGTTATTTGCTCACGAAGTAACAGAATTTCCACGGTTGTAGGCATCGACATAGACACATCAGCCTCCGGCGATCGCCGGGGAGATCGTCGGGGGGCAGGCTGCGGTGTGGTAGTAGGGCCAGAGGACGACGGCTTCCTGAGTGCAACATTTTTGATACTAGCGGGGGTACCTACCGGGGTATCGCAATTTCGGCCTCCTTTCTTGGCGGCACAGGTACATTCAGGACAAGCCCATATTGCTTTTTCTGCCTCTGAAAGGATTTTGTTGTTGCATGCATAATGATATAACTTCGCGCACGTCCCCACCATGCATTGCAGATATTCTTCGCCCACTGATAAGTCCAATCGGCAAGCGCCGCAAGTCATACTATCGTCCAGTACTGATGCCATACTAACTGCTCACTCGTTAGGATTACAACGCAGCGCCAGAGGTTCCAGGTCTCTAGCAGCGTAACGAAGCTCGCAGTACAAAACGCCACAGCAAAATAAGCGTAGCGGATGGCGCGTGTAGATGACGACGTATCACTCGCACTCACACCATTATAGCTGCGCAGTGTACCAGAATCACATAGGTGATGAGGTCGTAGCCCTCGGCTGCGCGGCGTAGCAGATGGGGCGCGTGACGTAGTAGCAGCGTAGCACTCACCCGCGATCCGCGGCGTCGCTCGACGTACCAGGGTGCCAGTTGCTCAAGCGGTGTTGATAATTGAGCTCGGCGTGTAGAAGGTTGCGCCGTTGAACTTATGCGCTCCTATTTTCTCACATGAATTAAATGAGCTTAAATTGTTGATTTAATTAATTAAATATATTTAGCGCGGGGACTTAGGTACGTCTACACCTTGCGGAGGTCCGAGGGAGAGGGGCTTCTACTGATAGCTCTATTATACCTTCTGGCTTTAGAATTTTTGTTTTTTTATTCGACTTTTGGTTTTTTCTTTCATTACAAAGGGGTAATGTAACATGTTCATCCCGTTTACATGCACCTTGTTGTATTTTTAAACTGAAATCATTAAATAATTCACATAAATCTTTGCTTTGTTTTGGTTTCGCACTTTGACAGCCAGGTTCATCTGACAGAAGTCACAGATAAGAGTAACAGTAAGTATATTGGAGCTTGCATTGATCTGTTTTCGATCTTCTTCCATAGATTATTCCAGGCCTCTCGTCGTGTTGGTAGATCGTTCATAGGTTGACATCTGTCAGAGGTTAAGTTGGTAATTCTTATATTAACGCCGAAATTGGCATGATGTTCCAATATTCGTTAGCATAGATAATTTAAATTTTTTAAAAGGTTTCTGTGGATTTCCTATAGCAAGGCTTTATGCGCTTTCTCTTCGCTCTGAGACCCCCATTAAGGATGGTCGATTTTTGAATCGAGCTAAATCGCTCGAAATTTCTTAAACAAACTCATTTATTTTCTTTTGACACACTGCAGAACATTTCCTGCGAATGTGATCGCTGTTTATTTGGTGAGTTTTGCTTGTTTTTAACGTTTATTTTGTTTTCGAAACATAACGTCGTAAGGCTTCCGCCTGCTATTTCGAACCTCATTTTTCAATGTTATTTATTCTTTTAAAGGTAGCATCGTTGGATGCATTTCGTCGGCGTGTTCTTCAATATGGCCCGCCACAAATTTTAAGGAAAAAAATGGTAAGTTTTGTTCTTTCATTTTGGTCTGTTTAGGTTAGGTTTGGGTCATCAATCTTAGATCAAATTTAAAAAGACATTTTTTCCCTCTTTCACAGCTCCCTGAGCGTTTTTTTTCTACTTTAAATCTTCATGCGGTTTTCGTCGCTTTAACGTCGATCCTTCGGTTTCTCCGGGGATTACATATTTTTCCACGTGTCGTCGTGCCTCACGACCGGGAACTTTTTGACATGGCTTAATTTAACTTCTTTTCAATTTATTCGTCCCTTTTAACATGACGTTAAATTGTAATTTATTATTTACCTTCTAATCGAATACTAGACTCTTAGCTGGGCTAGTAGGTCAATAATGTAACATAGGACTTTTTGCTATTTAGCTAAAACCTATTTGTTTTACTTTAAAACACTTTTAATTTAAACTTTCCACCTGGGGCCTTAGCAAGCTAGAGCCAGATAAAATTTGACAGGTGTTAGGGAAATTAATACATCTCTTCCATATTCTAACGTAAGACTTAACGTTTAAGGTTTAAATAAAAGTGTCCCGTTCTGACTTTTGTTACCTTTTATTACTAAGCGGTTTTATCCGGTGTGGCTAGAGTAATGAAATAAATCGTTCAAATCTATTAAGCTGTTCGGAGAAGATCACGCAACCATAGAGAGTAAACACATGGCCATTATAAGCCTTAATAAAAAATAAGAATAAGTACCCTGCATAGAAACCGGACTATAAGAAACAGCAAAAGACATATAATAATAATAATAATAATTATCTAGCAGACCATTATTTATCTACTTCCCTGTGTTTAATTGAACTGAATCTCGACTCGAGTAGCATTAGGTCTGATGTGTATTTTGTTAACTTTTCAGGAGAGCAGAAAATAAAAATGCTAAATGTTTTGGTTCATTTTTTAAAAATATTTTAGTTACAATCACAAAACTTTTTGTGTGTTTGGCATCTGCCAAAAAAATAACCTTATTTGTATCTTTATTTTTTTACAACTAAAAATGCTTAAGCAGTTTTGGAACATTAATTTAAACACGTTTTTTTATAAAAACAGCGACTTCCGACTTTATACTTCTAATATTACACTATTATGCCAAAAAAAATATATTTATGTTTTGATGCGACCCTATGCCTGCATTTTGTATTTGAATTTGTATTTTGAGGGCGGGCTGGTTTCCGTAACTCGATGTCTAGCGCCTATTTTGCGTGTGGGTGGGATTACCATATTACTCTAGCCATCCCAGCTCCTCGAGGAAGCCCACCAGACCTTTAATGTCGATGGTTGGATGGTCGATGGAAGAGTGGGGAGAGAGGCGACGTCAGTAACTATAGGCCAATCTCAGTTCTACCAGTCATATCAAAAATTTTGGAAAAACTACTCAACACCAGACTGCTAAGCTACTTAAATAAATTCAATCTCTTATCTAGTTCACAATTTGGATTTAGGCACGGAACTTCTACGGAAGACGCTATAACAGCTCTTACTTCACTTGTCACAGAAAATCTTGATAACAACAAGAAGTGCTTAGCTGTCTTTCTTGACCTGAAAAAAGCCTTTGACACCGTCTCTCTTCCTATTCTTGTACAAAAACTGGAAAAAAAAGGGGTTAGGGGAACCCCACTCTCTCTGTTTGAAAGTTACCTCACTGGCAGGAAACAAATAGTCAAACTATCCAGTCATAACGAAGTCAGCGATTACGAAGAAGTGTTATACGGCGTACCCCAAGGGAGTGTCTTAGGACCGACCTTATTCCTGGTGTACATCAACGACCTCTGTGACACGACCATTCCAAATGCAAAACTTTTTTCCTATGCTGATGATACCGCCATAGTCTTTACTGGCAAGTCATGGGATGAAGTCAAGTCCAGTGCAGTACAAGGATTGGCTCAAGTATCCACATGGTTAAAAATGAACTTACTGACTTTAAACACAAATAAGACAAATTATATTTGTTTCAGTATTAATAATAGCACACAACCTATATATGATTTAAATCTCCAAATACACTCCTGTCAAACGTTCAATACTAAAAATTGTAACTGCCCTAACATAGCAAAAACTGTTCATGCAAGATATCTTGGCGTTCTTGTAGACCAACATCTCAATTGGTATCCTCACCTTGACCAAGTTATGAGTAGAGTCAGGAAACTGCTTTGGCTTTTCAAGACGCTAAGACACATTGTGCCAGGAAAAGCAATTACTAAAAATTCTAACAGCCGAAACATTTTAAATGAAATATACATAGCTTTGGCACAATCGGTCTTGGTATATTGCATATCTATCTGGGGAGGAGCAGCAAAAAGTCGTCTAATAGACCTTGAACGAGCACAACGTGCTTTACGTGGTTATGTATTTAAAAAAAAAAAGGTTTCCAATTGATCAATTGTATCAAATCAGCGACCTACTATCCGTCAGAAAATTGTATGTCCTGCATAGCACTTTGAGAAAACACAAGTCCTTACCATATAATCCGAGCTACAAAAAGAAAAGACTTGTAGCAGATTGATATTAACGTCTGTTTTCTACACGAAACAGACTGATTGATTGACGTCGAACGTGTTCTGAAAAGAACATTTTTATTATAAACGAAGTCAGCAGTCATCTTCACAATCCGCAAGTACATCTTCGGAGCGAACGCGCAGCGGAGCTATGATGTGTGTTCACCGCGACGGCCAGGAGCAGAAAGGAAGAATTTCGAGCGCGCGCCATATTTATAGGCGCGCGGCGAATCGAAAACCGGTTTCTGCGCAGGTCGTTCGCGCATCACGCCACCTACGCTCCGTCTCGCTCTAACGCTAGACCTCTCACTCTTGTTTGTAAATAGTTATACTCGTTTATTTAGTATAGTAATGTTTTATAGTTTTAGGTTTAAGTATATGGTTTTTGTAAATAAAGTTATTCCAATATTTCTACGATCGGAGTTTTCCTCAATAATAGCTACCCTCAATAGCTAAAGTGGTGACCCATCGACTGAACAAGCCCAGCACAATGCCAAACCAAGAAGAGCTCCCGACCGGCGTCGAAAAACCCAGCGAAGCCGCAGCATCAAAACCCGCAAACCCAGAAGTCAACGGCATCTCACTCTCACTCCGAGTTCCACCGTTTTGGCGCGACCAGCCGCGTCTCTGGTTCTGCAGTTTTTAAGCAGCCACCGCCGATCTCAAGAAGAGCCAAGCCCAGCTCGCGCAACTAGTCATCGCGCAGCTGGACAAACAAGACATCCAACAAATCTCCGATCTCATCTACTCTCCGCCGGAATCAAATTACTACGCTGCAATTAAATCGCGACTGATCGCGATGTACGAAGAATCTGACAGTGCGCAGGTCAAGAAGCTACTTTCGCAAGTAGAATTGGGAGACCAGAAAGCCAGCCAACTACTGAGAAAAATGCTGAATCTCAACCGCGACAAGTTTCCAGAGAGTACCATCCAGATGATGTGGCTCGATCACCTACCACCCCACATCAGATCTGTACTCGCCGTCAGTGAAGCTTTCCAAATCAAAACCACGCTCGATGACTTAGCTCTCCTCGCAGACAAAATGATGGAAGTTTCGCCGACATCGCAAATTGCCGCCATTTCAACACCATGCGCACCTACCCTTCCACCACCACCACATACGCCGACGCAACAGATTTTCCAACCTCAGCCAGCCGTCGACACACAATACCTTTTTAACGAAATAAGGAAACTGTCGTTAGAAGTCGCCGAGTTGCGTTCAAGGCCGCACGAAACGCAGCACAATAGTCGCCCACGCCGCCGTTTCCAACCGCGTTCCCGAAATGCATCGCAGAGCCGCAGCCGCAAGAATTCGCCCATGCCGTACTGCTACTACCACCACCGTTTCGGCATGGACGCGAAGAAATGCTCGCCGCCATGCAGTTTCAAGCCGATTAACCCAGCGGAAAACTAAAAGTAACGCTGGCCGCGGCGGATACCAGCGTTACCGAAACTTCGCCCCGCCTTTTTGTTACTGACAAGAGTACTAAATTATCTTTCCTGGTCGACACCGGAGCCAACATCTCCGTGCTACCTAGAAAGAAAGGCTCCCGAGAACAACCGCTGTCATTTCAACTCTACGCCGCAAATAACACCGTAATACCTACTTACGGCGAGAAGACTCTAGAACTCGATTTCAACCTCAGACGACCTTTCAAGTGGAAATTCATTATCGCAGCTGTGTCAAAGCCCATATTAGGAGCAGATTTCCTGAATTTTCATCACCTCATCGTTGATGTCAAGAATCGACGACTAGTCGACGGCAAAACCCTCCTTACGACCAATGCGCAGGTTTGTGTTGCGAACATACCTACAGTTCGTAGCATAGACTTGCAACAGTCGTACCATGACATTTTGGCTGATTTCCCAGGCACAACAAGACTTACCTCCATGAAGCTCAGCCCGAAGCACTCCGTGGAACATCTCATCGAAACCACCGGCCAGCCTATCCATTGTCGTGCTCGTCCTATCGCACCGCATCGATATGAAGCCGTCAAACAAGAATTTCAAAAGATGATGGAACAAGGACTATGCCGCCCAAGCAAGAGTCCATGGTCATCGCCTCTTCACGTGGTACCGAAGAAAAACGGAGATTTACGTGTATGCGGTGACTACCGAAGACTCAACGCCGTCACTAAACCAGACCGCTACCCAATCCCGCGAATACGAGATTTCACGTATCAACTCGCCGGAAAAGAAGTATTCTCCACTCTCGACCTTAACCGCGCCTACCAACAACTACCTGTCAACGATCAAGATGTGGAGAAAACAGCCATCATTACCCCATTTGGCCTCTTCGAATTCCCGCGCATGTGTCCTGGTCTTAAAAACGCCGGCCAGACATTCCAACGTTTCATACACGAAGTACTTCGCAGACTAGACTATGTATTTCCGTTCGTCGACGATTTGCTTATCGCATCCAGTAACGAGGAAGAACACCGAAACCACTTACGCACCGTGCTACAAAGACTCGAAGAATACGGCATCACGATAAACCCATCAAAGTGTGTCTATGGTCAGTCAACGGTCAAGTTCCTCGGATACCAAGTTTCGAAGGACGGAATACAGCCACCACAGGAAAAAATCCAAGCCATCGTCGATTTTCCAAAGCCACAAACGGTAGAAGAGCTACGACGTTTTCTCGGCATGCTTAACTTTTACCGAGAAAACATAAAGGACGCCGCCACCATTCATGCATCTTTAAATACCTATCTTCACAACACGAAAAAACGAGACAAGACGAAAATTGATTGGACCACCGAAGCATCACAAGCATTTGACGCATGTAAAGTGAGCATTCAAAACGCCGCTCTACTCGCTCACCCGTCACACAAAGCAACACTCGCTATTTTTACCGACGCAAGCGACAAATCAGCGGGTGCAGCCCTCAATCAATTCGTCAACAATTCGTGGCAACCACTTGGCTACTTTTCCAAGAAATTCACCGACGCACAAACACGCTACAGTACCTACGACCGGGAACTACTTGCAATATTCATGGCAACGAAACACTTCCGAAAAATGTTCGAGGGACGAGAAATAATAATATTCACTGATCACAAGCCGCTAATCTACGCATTTACGAAGACGACGACTGATAGCGAATCACCACGTCGCACCCGCCAGCTACTGTATATCAGCGAGTTCACCACAGATATACGACACGTCAGTGGGACTCAAAACGCTGTTGCGGACGCACTTTCTCGCGTCGACGCTATCAGCTGTCCGAACCCGATCGACTATGAAAAGTTAGCGGAAGCCCAAGAACGAGATAGCAACACTATCAAGACGCTCGCACAACAAAGTAACTTATCCCTCAAACAAGTTACTTTGCCCGGATCAAATATAAAGCTCTACTGCGAAACTACAACTCCATACCTACGTCCGTACCTACCTGAGGAATATCGCAACACCGCCTTCAAGACAGTTCATAACATCAGCCACCCCGGTATCAAGACAACGCGTAAATTGATAACGCAAAGATACTTTTGGCCCTCTATGAACTCAGACATCGGATCGTGGGCTAAAGTTTGCATACAATGTCAACGAGCGAAGATCCAGCGACACACATCGGCACAAACGCTAAAATTTGCGCCCACCGACCGATTCGAACACATTCACATCGATATCGTTGGCCCGCTACCTACTGCGGCCAGCGGTCATCGATACCTTGTCACGATTATCGACCGAGCGACAAGATGGCCCGAAGCACATCCACTCTGCGAAATTACAGCTGAAGCTGTCGGCAAGACAGTCTACGAAGGTTGGATTTCCCGTTTCGGCTGCCCTGCAACAATAACCACAGACCAAGGTCGGCAGTTCGAGAGCCGAATGTTTGCGTCTCTCACGCTTACTCGGTATCGAACGCACCCGAACAACGCCGTACCACCCTCAATCCAACGGTATCGTGGAGCGCTGGCATCGAATTCTCAAGACTGCACTGAAAACAAGACTTCAAACTGCAACCAGCTGGATCGACGAGCTACCTACTGTCCTACTCGGGGTTCGCGCCGCGATGAGAAGCGACAACGGCGTGATTGCAGCCCAACTCACTTACGGTTGCAACGTGAGACTACCTGGTGACTTTTTATCGCTAACACCGCGCGATGACATCACGTATGACTCCGCCTATGTCGATCAGCTGAGAGACACAATACGAAGCTTGAAACCAATGCCGAACCAATCGCATAGCAACACGAAACCGATATTCATACATCGCGACTTGCAAACTTGTGAAAAAGTGTTCGTGCGAGTTGACGCCGTAAGGAAGCCGCTCCAAGCCCCTTACGACGGACCCTATCGTGTGTCGAAGCGCAGTGACAAAGTTTTCACGGTACAACTACCGAACCGCGAAACAAATATCTCGATTGATAGATTGAAACCTGCCTACACGATCGCCGAGCAAGAAGTACCTATTCCGACAATACCAAGTTCCTGCAACAGTCAAGTTTCAACGACACAATCAACCAACATCAGAAATCAAACAACCACGATTTCAAGAACACAAGATAACAAGAACCTGCAACAACAACAAAACAAGAACCTGCAACAACAAGCCACAACCACTCCGGCCAACGACCCAAGCGCGAACACAACTCGCCGCGGTCGCACCATTCGCCTGCCGGTACGCTTCGCTTGAGGGGGAGCACTGTAGCATATTGATATTAACGTCTGTTTTCTACACGAAACAGACTGATTGATTGACGTCGAAAGTGTTCTGAAAAGAACATTTTTATTATAAACGAAGTCAGCAGTCATCTTCACAATCCGCAAGTACATCTTCGGAGCGAACGCGCAGCGGAGCTATGATGTGTGTTCACCGCGACGGCCAGGAGCAGAAAGGAAGAATTTCGAGCGCGCGCCATATTTATAGGCGCGCGGCGAATCGAAAACCGGTTTCTGCGCAGGTCGTTCGCGCATCACGCCACCTACGCTCCGTCTCGCTCTAACGCTAGACCTCTTACTCTTGTTTGTAAATAGTTATACTCGTTTATTTAGTATAGTAATGTTTTATAGTTTTAGGTTTAAGTATATGGTTTTTGTAAATAAAATTATTCCAATATTTCTACGATCGGAGTTTTCCTCAATAATAGCTACCCTCAATAGCTAAAGACTGATAAGTAACATAGCTAAGTCACCTAAAACTAGAACCTTATTCGCAAGCTCTCAGTATAACGTAAAATCCGCACACCTATATAATAAATTTCTTTTTTTTACTCCGCTGGCAACACTGGGATGAACAGTGAAAATATAGTTCCTCTTTCAATTCTTGTTTAAAAGTGAATTTCTATATCTGTTATTAGCCCAACCATTGAAAAACTTAGTCTCGAGTTATGATTCTCCTCATACAGTGTTATCTTAAATTTCCGTGACGTACTTGTATCAATTTTGAACAATTAAAATTCCCGTGCGGCTTCATTGGCCGCCCGCCATTGTTGCAACCTGTTGTAACTATTTCGCATCTACGCTACGTTCTGAAAGAGTTTTCCGTGTCAGTAACTAAATCGCGATCTATAACTCTTGCTAGTGATTGTTTAGCATACTTTTTTTCATTCCTGTAATTTTGTGCCCAAAACAAAACACTCAGTAACCTCAAATTCTGACATTTGCACAGTAGTAGCAGAAACTTTTCGCTCCAAAATGAAGTGCGGCGCTTGCAACAAGAACTGTAAAGATGGAGCAACTACCATCCCATGCTCCAAGTGCTCGGTTTACTACCACACGTTGTGTCTAAATTTGAATCGCGACGACACGAAGACATTTCGAACAACTCAACAATTTCTCTGCCCGAATTGTAAGATCAAAGACAAAAACATAATATCCGACAGCACCCCTGTGCGACCTAAACTTCAAGAAGACTCTTCCGTCAACCAGGACGATGACAAATTCATGTCTTCCACCAAAAAGTTGGCAAGCTTAGACATGCCGGCCGAAGTCATGGCACACATCATCGCGGCGTTGAACGAGTTGCGCGACACTTTTGTCTCCATGAAAAATGAAATGAAAGAGTTTACTAAATCCCTAAACTACTCCTCAGATGAGATCGCATCTTTTGGACAGGAACTCACCGCCTTCAAACACCAACTGAAAGAAGTGGAGTCTTATAAAACGGAAGTAACCTGTCTTAAAGCCGAAGTAGCCGAATTGCGTCAAGTAATCTCTAACAAGGAGCAACGGCAACTGCTCAAAGATGTCGAAATCACAGGAATACCAGAAAGTAAATCTGAGAACCTTCACCAACTTATAAATATGATTGCGCTGAAGACTGGAGTTGAGCTGGACACGCGCGACATAGACGATGTGCGCCGAGTGGGAGCACGAGGCAGCAGCGCCGGCGTCGAGCAACGTGCGCGCCCCATCGTCTTGACGCTGACTCGTCGCGCTCCGCGTGATCAACTGCTACGTGCGGCTCGAGCTCGACGAGGCCTTACCACGGACATATTGGAGATCCCTGGAGGCTCTAGACGTGTCTACTTAAACGAACACCTCACCAAGGATAACAGGGTTCTCTTTAGTAAGGCCAGAAAAATGGGGATTGAGCTGCGCTTCAAATATGTCTGGACATCCAACGGATCAATCTTCATGCGCCGATCTGAGACCAGCTCGGTATTACAAGTCTCTTCTGAGGACGTGCTAGACAAGCTCAAAGCTCAGTCTAAATCAGCTGAGCTGGTGCCAATTAATTCCTAACAAGTGTAAATTAATTCAAGTAATTTTATTACTTGTTAATGTGTCAAGTTTTTTAGTGTCTCCGCATATCATATGTGATTGCAGACCTATTAGATGTACTGGGGTAAGTCCAATCTGTTTTTACAGACAACATATCTTTAATAACTATGTCAAATCTAATAATAATAGTGAAATTTGGATTTACCCACACAAGAGACTTCATCTTGTAAGTTGTACAATAATTAAACCTTTAATTGTCCATGTTGTGCAATTCTTAATTTACTTATGTTATTATTACTGTTGTAGATCCTTAGATTACAGTATTATAGTAAGGGTTTTACTATACCCCTGTACCCATATAATTTATACTAAATTTATCATAATAAGTATAATGGTCAAAGTCACTATAGTTTTTTACCCTATGCCTAAATGTTTCTGCCTGCAAATTAATGCCCGCAGCCTAAATATTTTTATTAAATATCTTAAAATCTTAGAGTTGGATTTAGTTATAGATTTATCATTCAAACACTATGATCTCAGGTGCAGTAGTAGTAATGATGTTATGGGTTGGCTTTATGCCTACAGCCTAAATGTTTTTATTAACTATCTTCAATGGTTAGTGTTAGTTTTTTATATAGGTTTATCATGCAATCACTGTGATCTCAGGTGCAGTAATCTCACTGTTCCTCATACTTGTATCAAATGTTTGATGTTAAACTTGACTAAAGTTTTTTTTCATACAAATATAATTATCTCAGGTACATTGGTAAAATTGTTAATGCAAGCGGGCTTTGTGCCCATGACTTATCTGCTATTATTAACTATGCTATTTGGCCAAATGTTTTTGAGGCTTTATCACTTAATAACTATATGCCGGCACACTGGTAATAATAGTTTTTTAAGTTGGTCAAACCTCAACAACAAAACTGTGTTCAGTCACTATGTCCTAAGGTCAATGTCAGGTTTTTTCATAGACATTTTTGGTTTATCTATATGGCGTGTGGTTTCTCCTATTAAAAATTATGATCCAAATTTTATCTTTAATAACTTTGTTAGACCTAATATATTGCTTTTTTGTTTCATACAGGCAACCCTGAATAAAATCCTTTTTTCTGATTATGTAATTACTGTCTCAAATTTAGCTTTCATCCTAAAGTTTGTCAAAAATATTAAGTCATGTCCTATAAAGCAACCACAAAATTTTTTCTTTCCCGAACATAGATATGTCATCTCCGCCTGTATCCTTACTCAACCACAATTATGGACTTAATGAATGACATTGATTCAACTACTGATATCCCTTGTTATGAGCTAGAATCTCCGGAACTATGCCATACCATTATAACACCAAATTTTAATTTTAAATTATTAACAATAAATATTAGAAGCATTAATAAAAATCTGAATGCTCTCTTAGTATTTCTAAATAGAACCAATTTAGATTTTGATATTTTAATTCTAACAGAGTGTAGACTTAATGATTATTCTTCAATTTGTGACATTCAAGGTTTCAACTCTTTTAGAACACACAAAAATATCAATCAAAATGGTGGTGTAGTCGCTTATGTTAAATCCTCCTGGTCAGCAACTGTTTCGGAGCCAAGTTTTGAGAATGCATGCTGCTTAGTATTAGACATTGCTAACTTTATGACAGTGTTCGGGATTTATAGGTCACCATCATTTGGGAATACTGATCGCTTCTTACTATCCCTGGATTCTAACCTAAATCTTTTTAAAGAAAGTCCGAATATTATTTTGGCCGGTGACATAAACATTGACATTTTGAAACCTGAATCTTTGGATTACATTTGTTTAAATTCTGAACATGGCTTAGAACCTGCCATTAACAAGCCTGCTCGCTTGAATGCTTGCATTGACCATATTTTTATTAAATCAAGGCGCTTAGTTACTAGTATCATATGTGACTCTGATATAACGGATCATAAAATAGCTATATTGGCACTTTCTCACAAAGTTAAATATAATACTCCCTCCAAGAATAGAACTGTCATTGACTATGTAGGTGTCTGTTCAGATCTTAACAACTTTGACTGGGGCCTGGTAACTTCATTATCAACGGTCAATGAAGCAGTTGATGCTTTTGAATCACCCATTAGCAAGGCTATTAAGAATAACTCTCAAACTGTAAAATGTAGTAGATCCAAGTTTACAATACAACCTTGGATGACGCCTGGTTTGTTAAGGTGTGCTCGTCACCGCGATAGATTACACAAGAAAGCTAGGTTATTCCCAAATGATGATACATCTAAAATTATTTACAACCGGTATAGAAATTTCTACATTAATTTGCTCCGAAAAATTAAGAGTGAATATGAAAATAGGGAACTTGAAGCACATAGTAAAGATCCTAAACGCCTTTGGAAAACAATTAAGAAAATCAGTAATTTTAAGTCTAATAACAACCATGCTGCTGAACTCATATCACTTAAAGAAAACCCAACTGACTCATTAAACACTTGTAATGATTATTTCTCTTCAGTTGGCCAGACTCTAGCAAATAAAATTCTCCAAAAAAACAATGGTACTGAGAGTAGCTTGGCTGCCAAAGTGTCTTTCAAAAATTCTCCAACTCGCTCTTTCTTTTTGGATCCTACAGATACTTGGGAAATTTCTAGCGTCATACTGCAGCTTAAATCTGACTGTGCCTCTGGTATAAACGGTATAAGTACTACTGTAATCAAACTTGCAAGGCATATTTTATGCGAGCCTCTTACACATTTAATTAACTTAAGTCTAAGCACTGGTTCTTTTCCTAGTTCATGGAAAATAGCTTCAATTACACCAATACATAAGCAGGGTGACAAGTCCTTTCCTGGGAACTATAGACCAATTTCACTTCTATGTATTTTTTCAAAAATTTTAGAAAAAATTGTCAACAAAAGACTTATCTCCTTTATCGAATCTCATGGTCTTCTGTCTCCAAGACAATTCGGTTTCAGACAACATAAGTCCACAGAAGATGCTGTCATGCTCCTAATGGATCTAATCTCGGGATATCTTGATCAAGGTAACAGCTGTCTAGGGGTTTTCCTGGACCTGGCAAAGGCATTTGACACTGTCTCATTAAAAATTCTTCTAAAGAAACTAGAACGTTTCGGTGTCAGAGGCATTGCCCTTGAATGGTTCAGGAGTTACCTCTCAGACAGGAAACAATTAGTAAAAGTCGGTTCCTGCCTTAGCGATGCGGTTCCGGTTAACTTTGGCGTTCCCCAGGGGAGTATTTTGGGTCCCACCCTCTTTTTAATATACATGAACGATATTCATGAGACATATTTACAAGATGCTCAAATTTTATGCTATGCTGATGACACTGTCATTCTCTTCAAGGGTAACTCATGGACTGATGCCGTCACTGCTGCTGAGTCTGGGATGGCTGCTATAAATAGTTGGCTGCAAAATAATTTACTTACTTTAAACACTAATAAAACTAACTTTCTTTGCTTTCACAAAACCTCGGCCTCAGAACCATCCCAATTAGATAGTATTAAAATCCACGAATGTACCATTCCTTCATTGGGCTCTTGTAGCTGTGATAGCATTATGCGTGCGCATCATGTTAAATACCTTGGCATCATTTTGGACGATAAACTAAGTTTTCGACAACACATTTTATCACTCTCAAAAAGAATACGTAGAACCATAGCTATCATCAAGTGTCTCAGGAACTCGGCTAGAAGGGATGTTCTAAGAATGGTTTTTTTGGCCGTTTGCCAATCTGTAGCTGGTTATTGTGTTACAGCCTGGGGTAGCGCCGCTAAAACCATTCTTATTACCGCGGAAAGAGCTCAAAGATCGGTCCTAAAAGTGATGTTGAAAAAACCTTTCAGACACCCTACTTCGGACCTGTATAAGGAAGCACGTGTTTTATCTGTTCGGCAGCTTTTCATCCTCAAAACTTGTCTCCTCACTCATAAACAACTTCTTGGCTCCGAACTTCATAAATCAATGTTGAAAAAAAGAGTATACAGATTGAAACTTCCCTCAGTTAACTCAAAATTTGCACAAAGATTTGGTAATTTTGTTAGAGCATCAGTTTATAATGCAGTATTAAAATTTTGTGAAATTAAAAACTGTAAAATTCACAAAGCTAAAAAGCTACTAGCAGATTGGTTGCTAACTTTGGACTATCATGTTTCTGAAGAAGTCTTTAATAAATACAATTATTAATAGCTCTAAGCTTTCGACTTATGTTCTGGCCACTCTTAATAGCATAAACACTTGTAAACGCTTGTAAACGGTACTTAAGTAGTTCCTAAAACTTTAAATATATATATGTTAATCTGTGTCGGTCTCCCAAGATACAGGCTTCGTCTAGTTTGGGGGCCTCTGTTTGTTTTCTCTGTAAGTCAAACTATGTGTGTGTACTTTTTAAGTTAGATTACCAAATAACATGTAACCAAAACGGTGTACACATTTAAATAAACAATTTTTATTTTATTTATTTATTTTTAAATTAAATAAACAACTCGGTATTCACTCAAAACCTTACCATGAATGTAAAATAACCTTGATAAAATGGCTAAAAACTAAATCTTATGATGAAATTGAGACCTTAATACGATAACGATTCCTGACACGCACAACACTCGCACACACGCACACGCACGCGCACGCGCACGCCCACGCGCACGCACACGCACACGCACACGCACATATATATATCCTGATATCCTGTTGTAAACTGCACTAATTACCTGTTCATGTAAATTCAAAATTACAATTAAACTTAATTATAATTTACAAATTAAACTTAATCTATAAGCAAGTTAAATTTTGTAATTTAAGTAGCCTAACTAAATCTTACCCCATTTTATTGAAGGAAGAGCGGTGTCTCCCAACACAGGCAACATTTTGCCTACAGGGTGACTCCATCCCTTGTATCATGTACGTTATGTATTTTTATGACTAAAGAATTTTGTATTTGTATTTGATGGTTACCTCGGGGAGACACCTCATCGGACCGAGGTGTTTAGCCCTGTATTACGCCACCTCGGTGCAGTGTAGTACGACGTGGGCGGCTGTTTCTTCTGTCTCCATGCACGCACGGCACAGAGGACTGTCTGTAACACCTAAATTAAAAAGATGTTTGTTAAAAGGTCCGTGACCTGTTAAGACACTGGTTACCGTCCTTAGTCGAGATTTGCTAAGATGGAGGAGTGCCTTGGAGAGTCGACTGTTAATGGTAGGCAGTGCTTCCCTCGCCTGCCTGCATTTATCGTGACTCACCCAGTATTCATTGTGTCATCTCTTGGTACGGTTGAGCAGCAGAGATCGAACTTTGCTAAAGGGCGTTGGGATGATCGGTTCGGGGCCCATGGCCGTCATTTCCGATCCTCGCCGGGCCAGTTCGTCCGCAGCATCATTACCTCGAGATCCACTGTGGCCCTTAATCCATTGAAGGGTTAGTTGATTGTATTGACATACCTCCATGAGTCGTTTGTGGCACTCGTAGATTAACCCTGATGTGACGGTGTGACATCTCAGGGCTTGTAGTACTGCCATGCTGTCAGAGAGGATCCGGATGGAGGTTCCAGTTACCTTCCTATCAATAATGGCAGACGCCGCATAAATGATCCCCATACATTCGGCCTGAAAGACTGTGTTGTGGGTGCCAAGCGGTGTGGCAATTGACATGTTCAGGTCTTCAGAGAACGTACCAGATCCTGTGCCATTGTCAGTTTTGGAACCATCAGTGAAGATCCTCAGCTCCCTAGGGTTAAAACCTTCGTAGTTGTCATCTTCATGTAATTGAATTTTGTACCTCTTATCGAAGACCATTCGTTTGGGAATCCTATCCGTACCTGCCCTAAGCAACGGAAATTCTTCGTATACTTTGTCTAAACTAGCTGCGTGTTGAGCTCCATGGTTGGACCAGAAGTTCAGAGTTCGTAACCTTACCGCAGACAGGGCAGCCTCCTGTTGAACATGGAGGTGAAGCGGAGGTAGATCAAGCATTGCCTCTATGGCGGCAGTCGGTGTTGTCCTCATACCGCCGGTGGTGGCCATGCAAGCGAGTCTCTGAAGCCTTTGCAGCTTGTTTTGGACGGTAGCGAGGTTTGTTCTTGGCCACCAAACCAGCGCCCCATAGCAGAAAAGAGGTCGAATTACTGTCTTATATAGCCAGAGGATGACTTTCCGTGAGAGACCCCACCTGTTGCCTACCATTCTCCTACATTGCCAGAAGACGACCCCTGCTTTTTCTATTCTTTTGTTAATGTGATTACTCCAGTTTAGTTTGCTATCAAGTGTTACTCCTAGGTACTTTACCTCAGGTGACAGTTGAAGGTCTGTTTGTAGTAGTTTGGGTTTGGTAAAGTTGCCAAGAACTCTTTTTTGAGTAAACATTACCATTTCTGTTTTGGCTGGTTTGACTGACAGGTCGAATTCCTTACACCATCGCTCCACCACCTGGAGAGCGGTCTGGGTTAGGTCACAGACTGTACTGGCAAACTTACCTGTTATTAATATGCCTAAGTCGTCGGCATAGCCTATCGTGTAGAATCGTTCAGCGTTGAGCTTAGTGATGAGGTTGTTTACCACTAGATTCCACAGCAGCGGCGAGAGAACCCCCCCTTGGGGGCAACCCCTTACCACAGCTGCGGCCTGTGACTCCCCCGCGAAGCGCACGATTCGTTTGTTCAGCATGTTGGTGATCCAGTTAGTTAAACCAGGTTCCACTCCATGGTTGCCCAAGGCGGTACCTATACTGGTGAAATGTGTTTTGTCGAAGGCGCCCTCTATGTCAATGAATGTGCCAAGGCACATTTCCTTGTTCTTGATTGCTCCTTCAATCCGGCTAACGACCATGTGGAGAGCCGACTCTGTAGATTTACCTGCACTATACGCATGTTGATTGCCGTGCATTGGTATGTCTTTCAACGCCCGATCTCTCAGGTCTCTGTCACACAGTTTTTCCATCGTCTTCAGAAGGAAAGATGTGAGACTGATTGGCCTGAAGGATTTGGCGTTTGTGTAGTCACTCTTACCTGGTTTCGGTATGAATATAACATTGACATCCCTCCACTTCCTGGGTACATATCCGAGAGCTAAGCAAGCCCTCAGTAGCTTAGTCAGCGTCATCAGAATATGTTCCAGTCCCCATTGCAGGAGAGCAGGAAAGATCCCATCGGGACCTGCTGCCTTGAAGGGTTGAAAACTGTTAATGGCCCACCTTAGTTTATCTGGAGTGATAACTCTTTCAGCAGTGCGCCAGTTAGATTCTGTTTCGGTGTATTCCTCCTCCTGCCACACTTCATTGGTCAGCATTATGCTGCCCGGAAACTGTGTTTCCAGCAGGAGCCGTTGGGTCTCCGCTGGAGAGGTGGTGTATGAGCCATCGGGTTTGCACAGCGTATCCAACTGTGACGTTGATTGGCGCGATAGTGTTTTCCTTATCCGATTGGCTTGATCTAATGTTTCAATGCCACTGCAGAAGCGCTTCCATGACGAAGAGCTCAAGAACCTTAGGCGTTTCTTATACTTAGCCTTAGCTTCGTAATATTTGTCCCAGTCCGCTTCGGCTGTGGTGTTCATAGCCCTATTGAAAAGTTGCCTAACCTTACCCCGGAGTCTCTCCAGTTCAGGTCCCCACCACGGGTGACCTTTTATGGATGTCCTCTGCGGTGGGTTCAGGGGGCAGGCCTCATGAAAGCATTTCAAGAGGGTGTCAGTAAGGTTGTTTACCTGCTGCTCAATTAGCGGCGTCTCCCGAAGGTCCCCCATCGGTGGTAATGATGCGAGTTTCTTACCAAGGACTGACCTGAATTTATTCCGGTCCGTCTTCCTGGGGTTCCGTCTGGGAGCTTGTTCGGGGAACGATGTCTTGAGGTCAAACGGATCCATCTGTGGTCTGAGCAGGAGGCCTCTTTCGAGACCCGCCATTTCACAATCAGTCCGCTGACTCCTTCCGTGGCTAAGGTAAGGTCAATTATCGTTCTGCATCGTTTGTTTACAAAAGTTGGTTCTGACCCTATATTTAGAATATCAAGGTTTGTAGTAATAAGGTATTCAACCAGGGTCTTACCTCTGTTATTGCTGGTTTCCATACCCCAGAGGGGGTGGTGTGCGTTGGAGTCGGTCCCTATGAGGATCTCGATGCCGGCTCTCTCGCAGTGGTTCACCAGTAAGTGCAGTTCGTGGGGGGGCGGGTCCTCCTCCTCGTGCATGTACGCCGACACCAGGACTAGATCTTGGCAGCCTGTGGTTGGTGGTAATTGGACCCGTATCGCGCACAGATCTCTGGAACAGAATTCCGTTAGCGGTTGCGCCACAATGTTACCAGTAGTAAGGATGCAAGCTCTTGGGTTTGGGTGTTCCGTAGAGAAGTATAACTTACCTCTTGTGTTAGAGAGTCCTCGTATCTGGCCGTTGCTCACCCACGGTTCTTGTATGAGGGCAACGGCCGTTTGTAGATCCTCCATACAGCGCCTTAGTTGTGCTGAGGCGGAGACGCTGTGCTGGAGGTTTGCCTGGACAATGCAATCCAGGTGCAGTTTCGTGGAGGTGTTGGACACATCGTGTCGTCCCATCCTATCCTCCACTGTCAGGTTAAGCCCGACTTCCATCCTTCCGGATAGCTCCTCCCCCTCGGAGACTGCCATGTTTGGTTCATCACCGGAGTCCAGCAGATCATCCTCGAGGTCGGCCGCTACCCGTTGGGTAACCGGTTCAGTGGATGCGTGACTAGCGCCTTCCGTCGGGCTTTCATTGTTGTCAAGGGGAAGTTGTGTTCCCGTTATCTTGAGTTCAGGAGCTGTCCTTTCCTCAAGCACGGGAGGGTGTTCCACATACTTCCCCCCTGGTCCTCGGAATTTAAGGTGCAGGTATACCTTAAATTCCACATTTTAGAGATTTCATCCCACAGTTTAGAGATCTCCTCTTTGCCATGATGATGGGGACAAGGTCTTCCGGTATAGAGAAGGTGACAAACCATCCTTCGGATTGTTTGTCAACCTTCGTAATGTTCCAGCGACTGACTTGGGCCCAGTCGTTCTGGTAGGTGAGTCCGTGCGCAGCGTCACGGACTTCCCTCCAGGTGGTCGACTCCTCCGGGTTGGGAATAAATAACCCGCAGCGGACCCTGCCTGCCAGGTCTGATTGGCGCGTAACGGCCAGTTTCATGCCAAGTGGGGGTGTTAGGCCTTCTATGCATCTTTGGAGCCAGGCCAGTGAATGTTCGTTCTGCGGGAACAGCTTCAACTGACCCTCCGCATAGATAGGCCTACCGTCAAATCCAGGTGGCTTGTTAGATGGTGTGGCTGCCTTTGCCTCCTCCGATAGTGCAATGTGCATTTCACGGAGTATGGCATTGGAGTACTCCCTCGGTATGTGACCCGTACGTTCGTCTGTGATGACGACGGCCAGGTCGGACTTAGCCGCTTGGGAGTACGACACACCAGGTTGGCAGGAACCTTCGAGTCGCTGCTTCTTGTGCTCCACTCTGGGCGATAGGGTATCGTCCATCGTTCGCTTAGCAGCGGCTCAAGCTCTCTTGCCAGGTCGTTGTTGTTTAGACGGTCCCGCAACCGCCCTACCAGTGGTTCTGGCCGACGATCCTGCTGGAGTGTTATGGGTTGCCCCACTACTCTCCGCTGGACATCTACCAGAAGCTCCTTGGCCGATTGGTGCCGGGTCCGGTACAGTCTCCGGTGGAGCCGCTGTACCCGAACTGGACGCGGTGACCTTACTCGCTTCCAGCTGCTCTCTCGCTAAGCGAGCGGCACGCCGTTGGCTTTTGTTGGGCTTCGGCCGTTTTTTCTTACCTACCTGATCTTGACTTTCAACAAGGAAAGGTAGGACGATCGCGGGATCGGCGGGGCGAGGCTTCCCAAATTTGGGTCACTTCTTGGACTTGCGATCCACTTCCTGCCAATCCGCGAACGGTTGTGTTCCAGCTAGCATGCCAGAGGAACTGGCTTGCGGGAAGTCCCGGGAGGTCCCGGGTTGTCCAGCTGGGTCTGGAAGAGGCTGGGCCTTGGGATTAACCAGGTCGGCTCCAGTGCTCTGTTGTGGGAAGGCCACTCGGTTTTGCTTGGGGGGGTGCCCCGTTGCTCCGCCTCTGGCTTTACCCTTTAACCAGTGTTTGCCCTTGGCTTTGGTTTCCTTGCCGACCGAGGTCGGCAAGCCACCAGTCGCCTTGGCACTGTAGTTGTTGGCCTGACCAGCCTGTCTGGCTTTGCCATTAGCGGTGGACGCTTCTGGCTTGGCCAATGTAAATTTTAAAGACCTGTTATCCATGACTTTAAAAATTCATCCTTCCGGCTTCCCACCCTCTTTCGAGCCCGCAACTATGGGAACGCCTACCGGCTATAAAAATAGCTTTCGGTCGTAAGGACTACCGGTTGGATATAGAGCTGCAGGGTTGGTTATTTGCGCGACATCAGGTGCTCGCTAGACGGGACAGGGGTCGGCCAGGTCCGACCGCCCCTGCCAGGATCGTTTTCGTTTACTCCTTCAGCATGGCCTTTCACCTCTCGCTTTGGCAGTCAGACTGCCTCCACGAGACCCCACAGCTCTCGCCGTGCCCCAGAGATGGTAAGACACTGGACCGTTTCCCTTACTTTGGCTATTAGTAAGGGCCACCGTTTCGCCTAAAATCCGGGCCAAAATGGACGTGTTGCCTCGCTGGTTGGCTCGGCTCAATCCCCAGGCTCCCTTCATCCCTGCTTACGGCGATCAACTGTGCAGGCCCTAGCGCAGGTGGGTGTAGGTAGGTCGTCAGGTCCACCCACAGTACCTGACGACTCCGGGCAGGTGTTAGCCACTACTAGTAAGAGGTACATGTACCAGTCACTAATGGTGTTGCCCAGGGTAGACCGGAGAAGCAGACGGACCTTTGGGCAGATCGTAACCTAACCAAACTTCCCCCCGCCTCCCACGCGTGGAGGTCACCGCCATCTACCCCCCGTATGCCTGCAATTATTGAAGTTATTTTTTAGTTGTATATTCATATGTCGTATTATGTCTCAACACACTTAAATATTATAATGAAACTAATAATAGGTCTGATCTGTACATATTTCCTTACACTCCTAAATATTCTTTATTAAACATATTTAGAAGAAAGGTCGGAAGCACTGATAATAATCAGGACGTACATACATAAATGACAAAATAATAAAATATCTTACATTAATTTAGATTACCTAGTCACTCTCAGGGAAATCATTTTCAGTGTTTGAATGCTTCAATCTTTTATAATAAGCGTGAAATTCGACAGGTATCCACTGCAAAAGTGTCATTAAGTCATTAAACTTTGCAGTAGATATTGGTTTTTCACTTTGTCTTATTTGTGGTAAGTCGTCGGGGAACGTGACCCCTTTAGATGCGTTGCGTACCATAGATATCTCAGTGAAATCTTCCGAAAAATTATTTTTGTAAAATAACACTCCAGGCTCATCTCGTTTCACTTGAAGCCAAACGCATTCTGATATTTTAAAATCTTTGCCGTCTTTATTCTTCTTTCGTGATACAAACGGTCCATTTTTTTATACAAAGCTGTAACATCTTTGAAATGTCGCAGCTCCATGTCATAAACTTCAAAAGGCTTTTTACCCCCACATGTTCTAATAAACTGTGACCAATCTCTAGGTATTGCAATCTGCATAGTTTTCAACTGTTTTTTTTTTCTTTATATTTGTGAATGTATTTGATCCACCTCCATGTGTGTATGTCCTTTTAGCATAAATTTGTGATTTATGATTTTAAGTTGAGGTTAAGGTGAGGTGTTCTGTCCCGCACAATTATCCGACCAGAATGTTAACTCTTCAAGTGATGCAATTTTGCTATTGTTTTCATCTGCCCAGCGGATGAGGCAAGATGCTACTTTATTTCCTCCTCTTCCACTTATATTTTCAGACCATATAACATTTATACCAACATTGCTCGTAGAATCATGAATAGTTAAATTTAAAGTCCACAGTTTACGTAAATAGAATGATCTGCTGTTGGTTAAATTTGGCGTAGGTAAACACTTTTGCAGATCAAACATCAGAGCTTTCTTTTTTCCTGAACTGGCGATGGATTCTTCCTTGTCGATTCTTTTTAAATTATATCTTTCTTGAGCTGCTTTGTTATGTACTTCTTTCTCTTTCTCTATTTCTTCTTTTTCAATCTCTGTTATACAATCCTGCAATTTTCTTTCGTAAGCATCGCAATCATCGCACGTATCTACTGATGGTAATTTAAAGCTAAGATTGAACTTGGTATTAAATATATTTCGGTACAACCAGTCTTTCGCTACAAGATTAGCTGGGGTCCGTTTGCTTTCCATAAGTTCTTTATAATGTCTGTACATAATTGCAATGTTTAACTTTGATCCCAAGAATTTTCTTTCGCTTTTTTGACGCGAATAATGGCTTTCATAAATAGGATTTGAATTGATGTGATCAATTACTGATTGAACTACGGGTTCAGGTGATTTGTTTGCTGGAATGTGCTTCCCTCTTTGATCTGCAGCCGTCAAGCCCCCTTCAAGTTGTTTCCCCAGACTCACTTTCACAAACTTTTCTCCGATGGACAGTATGTTCAAGAACATTACTTTACACACTCTTAAACTTCCATGATCGATGGAAAAATTGTACGTATAAGAGAACTTTCGACGATCAGTCTCAAAATTGCCATCAGTTTTCATGAATCGTTTTTTTTTTCTATATTGTTAACAATAAATTGACGACGTTGTTCCCAATTGCGATTATTTTTCCAGAATTGGTCAAAAATTAATTGTCTCTTTTCATGAGATATCTTCTCAAAGCATTTTAATTTACAGGAACAAGGAGGCTGTAACATACGGCCATTAACGTCTTGTTTTTTTTTAGCTACTGATGAATGATAGGGTGATCCCTTCAGTCTAGCAAATTTTGCAGCATTTCGTTTCCATTTCATTGGGTCCCTTTTCTTTTTTTTAACTTTTTGTGGTAACACATCATGTTCCATACTGCTTGTAGGGAAGTTATAATTTGGAAGGTATATTGTACCAATACTATCTGCAGTCATAACAATTCCGCTTGCTAGCTGATTATTTTCAGTAATCAAAATATCAGCTGCATTTTTGTCACATAATCGCGTATCGTCTAAATTATCGAAACAAACTACGTCATTTGAAAAACTTCTTTCTGTAACTAAGACTGGTGGATTATAACCGTTACTTAAATCGCTGACTTGATCTACTGTGTTTTGAACACATTTTTTTTTGTTAGGAGAAGAAAAAATGCATTTATTACACTTACAAAAGACATCATGCTTTTCAAAACTATATTTTTGTGTGCCTAGAAGTTCTGCTAAAGTTATTAAATCAGAATTATTTTCAGGGTCAAACTCTGTGTCAGTTGAGGCTATATTAGGTCTTTTTGTTGAAATGGTAGTTAACTTTTCCGTGTAGAAAAGGCGTTTTTTCACTTGAGCTATGCAACGTTTTGTGAAAGTAGAATCAGGAGAGTCACTTATCTGGCTACAACTTGAGTAATCATCTTCATCAGGTTGATAGTTCTTGTCTTTTACACTGGCATCACTGTCATCAAAATTGATTTCTGTATCATCATCTGCAGAATAAAATAATTATATTTTAGTCACTTAACTGAAGTGCAATACAATAAATAAAGAAATATTTATATCAAATGTTATTTAACATATTGATTATGACCTTGGCGAAATATAGTTTCAGGATAGCCATTTATTGCAGTGATATAAAAATAAATTAAAAAAATATATAAGCGTTAAACAACAAAATTATAACATCAGGTATGTAATAAAAGAGTTGTATTTGTTATGATTAATTTACGTACCTTGAATCACATTTTCAGGCGTTCCATTGCGTGTCCTTGGAACAAATCCAGAGGTTGATGGTTGTTCCGTGGTATCTAAAAGATATTACTTAATATTATAAGTTTCACTACCTATTCAATTACATTATTCATGTAACTAATTCTCTAAATATAATTAAAAAAATATATAAATATTAAAAAAATGATTTTATTTGCAAATAAGTAACTAAATTTTTTTCTTTCTACTAAAGTATCAACTAAAAAACATTTTACATCCAGGGTCATAGGTATTCTAGAAATTCTTACCGCCAGTGATAGGTACTCCGGCGAAAATATGCAATTGTAGATTGTATTACAAGGGAGAAAAATGCAATATTTCATCAAGGGTTAGCGTGTTGAATCCCGAACGAAGCGACGGACTCCAGAACAGAATCCCGAGCGTAGCGAAACCTCCACGTCCGAGATATAAATAAGTTTGCTACAGTGTATACACAGTCTTCTTTTCACTTCTCCTTTGAGAAAAACTAATCATCCTATAAATAAGTAAAATACAATAAATAAGTCCTGCTGTTGATGTCCCTATGAAATAAATAAATAAATATGTAAGTATAAGATTAATCATACATTTAATTAAGAAAAACAAATAATTGCATAAAATAAACAAAGAGTATATTGATACCATATTTAAAAACAATATACATAAATATATCGTGTGATGCAGTAACGCGTTCAAGTTTTGCTCCCTCTAAACGGGCTACAAAAGCCTTTTTTTCGAATAGGAGAAGTGAAAAAGCATATCATGTACCTACTGCTGGCGGTCAAGTGTTCCAAAACAACCCTACAGTTTTATAATATTTAAACCTTAACCGTGTCATGCAATATTTAATGCATAAGTATATAAATTTGTGTAGGTAAGTATATAATTTATGTAGGTACTAACATAAAAAAAAGTTATAATAATCCGTATTCAATATCGACACTCACCTGTCATATTTTTACTTTCATGACTGCGTTTGCGAGATTGAATCATTTTATTTCGAAGATCAGCAAGTCTTTGCCTTTTTGCAAATGTTCTTGCAGTACATTGTGTAAGCATAAAATTAAACATGATAAACATAGTTACTAATATGAAATGAAATCGTGAAGATTATCCATGCCTACGTACCTACCTTACTCTGAAATTGGATTGTACCTCTAAGTACTAACCTTTTCTTTATCCTCCATTTTTGTTAATCTTAAAACACAACATCACACCACTGTCATAATAGCACACACTTTTGTTTTCTATTCTTCAGTATATTTTTAGATCAACTTATTAATAAATAGACCGACGGCAACCACACCTTCATCAAACAACTAAATCAAACTCGAGGGTCGTTTGTAAACACCGAAAGAATGTCTTGACCGGCACGATTCGTTTCACTCACTCATAACAATTTAAAACCAACAAATTAAAACTTACACCAAAGTTCTTACGCCAATAATAATAACGTTTATTTTTACTCGGCTCATTTACCTGTTTAATTGGTACTTTGATGTGCGAAAATAGCCGAAGTATCGGCGGAGTTTACTAGTTTAATTTTAATTTTAGACCTTTTAGTTACTATTACTAATAGTATATATAATTTGTAACTAGTAACTTGTTTATATCAAATCATTGGATCTCTCAGTGTAATGTCCCACCAAAGCATTTTGATACCTACATTATTAACTTTATTGGTTTGTTTCAGAGTTATTGCAATTTGTTAGAGATGTATAAAACAGTCAACAATTCATTAAGTTTGGTGATATATGAAGACTTGGGTGTAATATAACAATGACAACCCATCGCTACTAACACAACAAATGCAGAATTTATTTTATTCCAAATGGTCAGTTTTTTATTACCTACCCTTTTAATATTCTACAGTCAGGGACGCTATGAAATTAAGATAGGTTATAAAGTAAATTTGTAATTAATAGTGTAATTAATTTGTAGTGTAATTATTAGTTAATTAATAGGTACCTGTATGTCAAAATATTAAAGTCACATAAATGAAGTTTCCCATAACATTCCCGTTTCAGTGGAGTTTGACCTCCGTTATCTCTGGGTACATATATTATCAACCAACCAACATTACCTCTCCGCTGATACTTCAATAACTGAATTCAACTTTGATTATTATTATTGATAAATTTAAATTGTCAAACTTGAATGTGGTATCGCCTAAGAGAAGGAAGGAATGTATGGGGTGCACATTACATGAAAAATTAAAACTATTTTGGTTATACACTTAATTTAAGCACTTACCTTCGTTGTCAGGGTATATGCACAAAATAAATTCTAATATAAAGTGAGAGTAGGGTAACTGTACCAATTGAATTAGTTTATTAATTGAATTATATTTATTTTTTTGCCACTGAATAGACTAATTTGAATAATTTAAATAAAATAACTAAATTACTGTGGCTTTCATATTTACTTTGAAAAGCCTAGCATACATGACCTTGTTTATATTTTTCAAAGTTTATGAATTGGGAGAAAACTATAAGTAAATTATATTGACTGACAGTAAGAATTCGTGCATATTGTCCTTTTAATAACACAACACAATATCAAATGCAGTAAAACACATCATGAGAAAATAAAAGGCAACACAATAAAATAAGAACAATTAAAAGAGATAAGTTTCATGCACACCCTAGTCTGCCCTATATTCCTAGATTTTAGAATAAACAATTTAGCCGCATGCACATCCTACCTGCCCGTGCCTAAAGACGCCCTTTTCTGCATGAACCGGGTTCCTACAGTCGGAGCCAGCTCAAGGATAGGATAAAAGGAGTTTGGAAAGGGGGACCCCCCCGGCAGTGAAGTACACACCTCCGTTCTTGGACAAGGGTCTGTTGGAATTCCCGGATCAGGACAGCCCCGCCGCTTTGTGCCAACCCGTGGCCCCTTCAGTGTGTACTATTACCGGCGCATGGACAAGCAAGTTCAACAACCCGAAAGTCGTTGGCAGATCCGCTTGAAGATCTGCACCGCCTTTCGGCGTGTAAGCCAAACATGTAAGCCACTACATTGTTGCAACAGCCACACGTTTGTATATAGGTGTTGGGATCAAATAGCATGCATTAATATAGGATAAACCCGCTGCCTGTAACCCAGACTCAGGTCACAGCCTGGTAAACCAGGGCTTAAGGTGTCTTGGCAACAGCGAGTGGGAGACTTGAACGCTTTAACGCATTCCTATGGCTACGTTAAACAAATTTAACGTCCTATCAGGGTTAGGGATTTATACTTATCTAATTGGTTCCAATTCTCCATCCAGGCACTACTTTTAATTAATCTACTTCCGCTTCAGAGATGCTGTCCAGCAGCGTTTCGTGCTCTCCCATCAGTCCCGTTCAAAAGATCCCGATACTACCTCAGTTTTCGTATTTATACTCATCCCATTTCCCTCTCCCCTTTCCGTATTACTCCTTCTTTTCTTAGCGACCAACATCATTGACCCTTCAGCAATAACGTCCTTCCATAGTAGCAATAACGAAATTAACGTTTGGTTAATTCGTAACAATGAACTTCCCTATCAGCAATAACGAGATATTTCTGCAGCAACGTCGCAATAACGACTCGATGTTCCTTGTTAAAATGGTCGCTGTAGATTACCAACGAAAGTATTATATGGACAAGGCTGATTAAATACCGAATACAACGTATGTAATTAACGCATCTAGTTTTGCTCTTTTATAATATTGCCATCTAACTACCTACAACTGTGCCAATGTCCAGTTCCTTTCATGCGTTAAAATTTTTATGCACTTAGTTCAGAATCAATCGCCTAACCTATATCAACTCGACAAATAAACGAATAAATAGTTGATAGTAGTAAGACAATGGTAGTAAATCGTACGTAATTTATCTATGTTAATATTTCTTTATTATTTCAAATGGTCACTTATAATTTGCTTAGATAACAAAATATATCTTGGACAAATAACATGTTTCTATTAGGTGTTTCACCATTGTACTAGCCCGATTATTCAATTTTATAATTTGTTATAAATTTATTATCGTCCAAGGAATAGTAAATGAAAAATATAAAAAAGATATTGTCTAAGCATATCCACACTATGAATATTAATTTGACGCATAACCTCATTTGACAATCTACCCTACATAATTTTCGCTAAAAATAACTTACGATAAATGGATTAACATTATAACCAAATACATATTAATGTCTCATGTTGATGTTTTTGCTCCACTCAAAACCCCCATATAGTAGGTACCAGATGTCTAAATTATTCCATGATTTATTTATGCTTCCTTTTTGCTATTTATTTGTTTTGAAAGTTATAAATAATGTGTACAAAATACGTCCACAATTTAAGTCATTATTCAAGTTCATTTTTAGATTAAATAATTGTTTATAGGACCTATATTGCCCCTTGCGAAAGAACATACCTACATCCAATCAAGCGAGCATAAAGTCACCTTACTTATAATATGTATATTTATATATTTGGCGATTATGTATAAGAGAAGGGTAGAGAGAGAAAAAAAAATAGATCTATATAAATATATATTTATACTAATACCTGCTGACTTGGGATCATCATATCACCCCCCTTTGGCCTTAATAATTGTACGATTTTTGGAAGTCGCACAATGAATAAGACCAAATCTTTAGGAAAATCTTAATCACAAATTACAATTTGTATATATATATATAATTTTCTATTTTCTAATAAGATTTCTATTAGATCGTTTCCAATAGTTAGTGTAGTGTCACTGTTTACTATATTAGGCTCTGTCCAAGGCCTAGGTAGGTATAGCTGCAAACGGCTCGATAAGTACTCGCCACACTCACCACCACTCCGCTCGCCGGTCGGACGATGAATGTCCCCTCCCCCGAGCGCCCGTGACGTGTACCACGAGACTAGTAGCCATACACTACATCCCCTTCCCAATTAAACATGTCTTTTATTTTTTATTTTAATCGGATGTTATAATCTTAATAATCTTCTGTGTATTGGTTAACTTATTTATTTTGTGTAATCTTCCTGCATCTCTTCATCACTATTATCCTGGTCTTCTTTTCCTGTTTCAGTGTCGTCCTCGATGACCTTCCACTGACCTTCTACTTTCTTTAGATGTACCACGTTCCTTCTGAAAATCTGACCCGTTTCGTCATTCCGTACCTGGACATCACCTCCCACTGCTTTCTCGACCGTATGAGTAGTGGGTTCGAAATTTAAGCTTAGCTTATTAACTTTGTTCATGTTTTTAATGTAGACTTTGTCTCCTGGTTCTAAATCACATTCTCTGGCCTTCCTTTTCCTATCCGCATACCCTTTGCCTCTTTCTTTCATTTCTTTGTCTTTATCTTTGACTTCTGTGTCTGTATTATCTGGCTCGAAACCTATGTCTCCTGCCATCGGGATCTTATCTCTAAATTTGCGCTTAAAGAATAATTCTGCAGGGGTTTTTCCAGTCACTGAATGCGGTGTACTATTGTACATCGCCAGGTATTTTAACAAGCTCTCTTTCCAATTCTTGTCTTCTACTTGACTGATCTTTAGGCGTTTTAGGATGTCTCGATTTTGTCGCTCCACTTCGCCGTTTTGCTGTGGCCAATATGGTACCGTGTTAAATAAATTTATATTTCGTTCTTTGCAAAATGAGCGGAATTCTTGGCTACTAAACTGCTTGCCGTTATCAGCAGTCATAGTTAGAGGGTTTCCCAATCGACTAAACATTTCGGTGAGCACTTCAATAATGTCAGCGCTCGTGATTTTCCGACATATTTTTACCTCCTTATATCTACTAAAATAGTCGACGACTACTAGCAGATAATCGCCGCTAGGTAAAGGTCCCATCAAATCAATCGCTACATCCATCCACGCGGCTTCCGGCAATTCCCTGCGTTTTATTGGGTTAGGTGGGTTAGGTGTTGAAACTAAGGTGCAGCCTTTGCAGGCCTTGACAATTTTTTCGGCGTCCTTATCACACCTTGGCCACCATACCTTCGTTCTCATTCGTGCTTTCATGGCTACTATGCCTGGATGGCCTTCATGGGCAGCGTGCAAGACCCGGCCTCGTAATTCTTTTGGAATGACAATCCTTGTGCCTCTTAAGAGAATGCCTTCGTAAAAACACAGTTCATTTTTAAAAAGTTGGTATGGTTTCGCTTCTTGATTCCAGTTGTTGTTGTATACACCTTCCTTCACACTTTGTATTTCTTGATCGGTCGTGGACGAGTTGATTATCTCTTTCGTGGAAACTGCCATTGGTCTAACATACTCAACAATTTGGTGAATATAGTTGTCCTTGAGGTCTGGTACAGTATCAGGTAGCTTGAAAAGTCTCGAGATTGGGTCAGCTATGTTTGTTTTCCCGGGTTGATAGAACACTTTGTATCGATATGATTGAAGCCTCAGAATCCACCTCTCTATCCGTGCACAGGGTTTGGACTTTGTCCCGAATATTACTTCCAGTGGCTTGTGGTCTGTTACTAACTCGAAGTCCTTGCCATAAAGAAATATGTTAAAGTGTTCCACGGACCAAACTAGAGCGAGCGCTTCCTTCTCGGTTTGGCAGTACTTTCGTTCACAGCCTGTAAGAGTTTTATGCCCATAAGCGATGACTCGAGGTCCTCGGTGGTCTATCTGTATTAAAACTGCCCCGAGGCCCACTGGACTAGCATCAGCGATAACGATTGTTCTGTCTTTAACGTTATAATACCCCAGATTACTGACTTTTGTTAACGCTGATTTGAGATTGTTGAAAGCGTCTTCTTGTGGACGTGCCCACATTGTACGGATATCTGAACCTTTCCCTTTATTCTTTCTCAGAAGTTCTTTGAGTGGTTCTGTGATAGTCGCAAGGTTTGGGATCCATTTTCCGACATAGTTTACTAATCCTAAAAAACTCTGTAACTCTCCTACAGATGCTGGTGGTCTGAATTCTTGGATAGCAGAGATATATTTTTGGAGCGGCCTGATCCCTGTTCCCGATAATTGATGGCCTAGGAAATTTACTTTATCAACTCTGTACAAGCATTTATTTTCCCTCAAAACGACATCATTTTCTTTTAAAAGTTTTAGCACTTTTGTCAACCGTCTATCATGTTCTTCTTGGTCTTTTCCGTAAACTAAAATGTCATCAATAAAGTTGAAGACTCCTTCGCAGCCAAGCAATATGCGTTCCAAAACTTTTTGGAAAATTTCTGGTGCACAAGAGATCCCAAACATCAACCTTTTATATCTAAAGAGACCTTTACTCGTGATAAACGTAGTTATGTGTCGAGAGCTAGGGTGCAACTCGATCTGGTGAAATGCGTCCTTAATATCTAGCTTTGTGAAGTACTTAGCCTCTCGCATCCTGGGTAACAGCTGATCCATCGTTGGCAATGGGTGATTTTCTCTGAGGATCGCTTCATTGGCACGTCGCATATCTACACAGAGGCGAACTTCACCGTTGTCTTTAAGAATGGGCACAATAGGGGAAACCCATTTGGAGCTACCGGGTACCGCCTCTATGATGTCTCTACTTACCAACTCCATCAATTTAGCTTCTACCTTTTCCTCGAGGGGTATGGGTATCCGCCTAAAATGAAATATTAGTAATAGTATAAAATAAAACTAAAAATAGTTTTTACTTTCAATCATATAATTTGAACTTAACTCGCTTCATAAGTATCCATCTATGTAATCTATTTATTCTAGATATCTTTGTGACGATTTAATTTTTTTTTTTTTTTACTATTTCTTACTATCTGTAAATAGCACATTGGTATACAATTTTAATCAAATTATTATTACTATTATTTCAGTACCTGTACGGCTGAGATACGGCTGGTATTGATTCATCGATCTGAACTTCAATCAAAACATTCTTGAATTTTGGAAACGTCATGTCATCCTCCTGCTTCACTTGGTTGACGGCTGAATCCAGTTCAATTTTTAGTATTCCGGTTGCCATTGCTGTTTGTTTTCCTAATAGGTTTCTCGTTCCGTCACTAATAACATAAAAGGTAGCTTGTTCTTGCTTATCTCCGACCTTAAGAGTAGCATCGAAACATCCCCTAACTTTCAAGGGCTTGTTACTACCGTAAGCTGTAAACTTCACGTCAGGTGTGGCGTTTTGGTTGTGAGCAACCACTTGCTGCTTCTTCATAATCTCCCATGTTTCCCCCGTTATCAGATTATGCTTGCAGCCTGAGTCTATAATCATTTTAATTTTGACACCCCCGACCAAGCACTCTACTTCTAAATCCTCATCTATATGGAACACGTAATTCATTACTTTTTCTTCGTCCTTTCCCTTTTCTTCAGTTATCTGATTTACTTCCCGTTTTATTTCATTTTTTGACCTTTTCCATTTGTTGTGGTCCTTGAACTCTTCCACTTTTCTCTTTAAATTTATTTTAGTTTTACAGCAATTTCTGTAATGCCCACGGAGTCCGCATTTCAAACAATCCTTGTCTCTAGCAGGGCATCTCTCAGAATTAGAAGGGTGTCTAGGATTTCCGCATCTGCCGCACCGGCCTCTCTGATTTGTCCATGTGTTGCTCTGTCTTGTATTAATTTTATTTACTGATTGATCAGCCTGCTTATCTTTTCCAAAATCTTCCATCTGTCTGTTCACTGCCTCCAGGGCGTTTGCTTCCGCTAAGACTTTGTCTAGGGTCATCGTGTCTCCTGCTTTAAGAATCTTCTTCCTCAGTTCGTTAGAAGAACATTTCTCTATAACCTGATCGACGATATGTTCGTTTTTGTCTTTAAATGCGCATTTATCCGCCTGTCGTCTTAATCGTAGGACAAACTTCTCGAATTTTTCATCGGGTTCCTGCTTAATCAGGCGGAATATATGACGTTCATATAGTGTGCACTGCTTAGGTGCGAAGTATGCATCCAATTTACTGAGTGCCGTCTCATACACGTCAGCGTCATCTTTTTCAGCGCCTGGTAGGTTATAAAATATCTCCTGCAGGTCTTGCCCACCAAAATGTAGCAAAGCAGCCCTTTTCTTTTCGTTCTGGTCTGTCCCAGCCGCCTGCAAATATATTTTAAAGGCACGTTTCCATCTCTCCCATCTGACGCTCACTGAGCTTGAATCCCCGCCACAGTCAAACTGCTCCACTCTTAAATTCAAAGCCATATTTTCGTGACTCATTCTGGGGCGTCCTGAAAATCAATTGAATGATACAGATTAGTAATCCGTCTTCTTCTTCTCTCTTTTTTTTTTTTTTTTTTTTTTTTTTTTTTTTTGACTATTTAAAGTACTAATAACACTCAATTGAATGATCTCAGTCCCCACAGCAATTTAATGTACAGAATATATCTGTTTGGCTGCCATTTCTAAGTCTCCAATTCACTATTTAAAGTACTAATAACACTATCAATTGAATGATCTCAGTCCCCACAACAATTTAATGTACAGAATATATCTGTTTGGCTGCCATTTCTAAGTCTCCAATTCACTATTTGAAGTAATAATAAGACTATCAATTGAATGATTTCAGTCCCCACAACAATTTAATGTACAGAATATATCTGTTTGGCTGCCATTACTCAACAATCGTAAATCAATTTAATGATGGTTTACTTTTCACGATAAATACCCTCTAAGGGTTTGTGCACCAAAATCTCCCACAGATTTTCCTTTTGTATTCATAACCTGTACCACAATTAAATGTGTATTATTATTATTAGCGACCCGCACTCGCTTCGCTTCAGTTTATGTAATTATCAGCTTTTTCCCGCGACTCCGTCCGCGTAGAATTCGTAACTTTGCCAACCGTGCATTTTCCGGGATAAAAAGTACCCTATGTGTTTAATCCAGGGTTTAAGCTATCTCCAATGCAAATTTCATTCAAATCCGCCCACCCGCTGTAGCGTGAAGGAGTAACAAACATACACTCACACACACACTTTCGCATTTATAATATTAGTAGGATACATATTATGAACGTCCTCCTCTTGAATCATTTTGTGTGTTGTTGAAAATCGCATTAAAATTCGTTGAGTGGTTTAAAAGATCTAAGCGAACAGACAGCGGAAGTAACTTAATTTCATACTATGTAACGATAACGATATCCCTCTATGCACTCGTCATTATCCGTGCAAATCGTATCGACCTTATTGGCAAGAAAATAAGGGCTATCACTGGTAACTCCAGTCACCAAAAGCAAGCGGGTGGCTAGACGAGTTTTAATGGCTAGCTCATACAATACATATAGCACTCAACACTTTTCCTTTCAATAATGCCCTTCTATATAATGTAAGTATGTACGTGAATTACGGTAATTGCTTATAGAAATTAACTATGATTGCATTCCGCGAATAGAAATGTACCATAATGTGGGTAAGCGAATCTTATTTACGTAGGTAATCGAGCAGCCGGCCGGCCGTGCGCCGGTGCTATGTATTATGACTCACCATTCCTAGTCGAACTTAATGTTGTTTACGCGTAAATGAGGTTGCGAATTAAATAAATAACGAATTGCTGCTTTTACTGTCTTTTCGGTTAATGGTATTAGGTAGGTGGTGTTTAAGTCTGATCGTTGGTTCGTTCCATTTTATAAAATACATACTTATTCACCATCTTGTTTGTTCTTCCCTTCCGAAACAAGGAAAGAACTGAACTGAATCCCTATCTCAAGTTGAATAACAGTAATGAGATATTAACACTTACTTTTGT
The DNA here is from genome assembly GCA_963241965.1 of Tortrix viridana. Classification (NCBI taxonomy): domain Eukaryota; kingdom Metazoa; phylum Arthropoda; class Insecta; order Lepidoptera; family Tortricidae; genus Tortrix; species Tortrix viridana. Next base: position 1,360,367 of record OY725177.1, on the reverse strand, counting down.
CCTCGTCGCCACTTGTAGTGTCACTGTTTACTATATTAGGCTCTGTCCAAGGCCTAGGTAGGTATAGCTGCAAACGGCTCGATAAGTACTCGCCACACTCACCACCACTCCGCTCGCCGGTCGGACGATGAATGTCCCCTCCCCCGAGCGCCCGTGACGTGTACCACGAGACTAGTAGCCATACACTACAGTTAGTTCCCAGTTAAAAATATAATATTAAAATTCCCCTTTTATTCACTGTTTTTTTTTGTTTTAATACGATAGTAAAATAAAACAATAAACAACAAAAATTAAATAAATCTCAAAAGATAACAATACACCATTACCTTAATAAATTGTAAAGTGAAGCTTTAACCTGTTACCTTTTTACTTCCAACATGTGTAATAGAACTTTAACCTGCATTATCGAATTTTCAAAACCGTCATAGTTCCTATATGTTTTCGAATATTTTGTTCCCTCTTGCAAATATGTCTAAATTTAAATATTAAAGTATTCTTGCGTATCATCGGTGGTAACTATATCCCACATTACCAATTCTCCGTGTTATAACGCCATAAATTCTTTAGGGGTCTATATTGGAATCCATAATATCCTTTCCCCCATTTGTAAATTCCATAATAACTGTGGTCACAATGATCCCTCGCCACAACAACGTACATCCCAATACAAATGCCACATAATTGATTATCCTGATATTGAATATCCCAATGCTCATCCGCACTATTTTCTTAGGTACTAATGATCAAGTGTCCTAACAGTCACATATCCTAATACTGGTTGCCACAATCATCATATTATGTCTTAATAGTTACATATCCTAAAACATGATATCCAGCCTGCATTATTTTTATATTTATATATTTTTTTTTCACATGAATGTTTTTTTTTTTTTTCATAGTAAAAATTAAGTCAAATATAGTGGTGGCCTTTCAATTTTACCCCTCCATCCTAATATACTCAATATAGGCCTGCGCGGCTCGCTCGTTCGGGTCGCAGTTCTACCTAACACTCCTCCTCGCTTCGCTCGTCGTCGTACCTAACCTAACCCAAGTCTGACCTGCCTTAAGGTAGAAAAGGTTACACTAATAAATTTAACGCCTACTATAAACATGGCATTCGACTTTAGGATATTAGGTAATGTAATATAGCCTATGACCACTATGGCAAGAAATCATCATTTGCATTTGACCCCAGGACATGTGATTTATGGTTTTGTATATCATGACCCCTAAGTTTTATGTGTTAATAAATTAGTACAAAACATATTAGGCAATTAGAGCATTAGGAAATGTAATATTATGGTTTATGATCATTAGGATGTAAAATTACTATGGCAAATAATCATTATGACAAATGATTGATATGTCAAAAGTGTTAAGAGTAAAAGTGATATGGCATTTGGCTTTAGGACACACGATATTATGGATTGCGAAGGAGACCCGTTCTTTAGTCTAAACTTCAATCCATTTATCAACCGTCATTTCTCCAAAATAAAACTTGTTTGATTTTGATACCAACCCTATCATATGCTTTATTCATTCTCCTTTATTATCACTTCATTTATTTCTTACATTAAATAAATATTTTTTCCTTATTTGTAGAACTAATACAATAAAATTAAAATAAACTTAAAACAAAATTTAAACCTTTGTTCTAGTAGTTATTGTTCTAGTTTTATGTTGTAATATTTTTAACTAGATATTTCATATTTATATTTTCAAATTATATTAAATAATTTGTATAAGGTTCCGTCAATTCGATTGCTCACTTCATAACGAACTGACAAGTTTTCCAAAGTAGAAAATTAAATAATAAAGGTAAAAGATTAATGTCGAGAAAAGGATATTTATCCTGGTATTTAATGAAGATTTTCCCTAATTAATCCTTCCATAAAAAGATAAAAAAGATAAAAGATATTTATTCAGTAAGTAGGCCGCACGGGCACTTTTACACGTCAAAATCTACCAGCGCTTCCCAAGAGGAGACCACTGCTCAGAAGAAGCGCCGCAAGAAACTCAACAGTTAGTCATTTTTTAAATAAAAATATAACAATGTCACTACTTATTCGAGCATTATATAAAACTGTAAAAATACTATTAAATATCTGCGTAGTTTTGCAGGAAAACATGTCAGAATGACTACGAGAAAATTTATAGATATATATATATATATATATATATACACAAAACAGTTTTGACATGTCTTCCTACATAAACCGTGTCCCCTAGACAAGATACAGCGTTTACATGATTTTTATGAGGTATGTACGAGTAGTAGGTAAGCTATTGAACATAAAACATATTGGCTAATCAGCTGACGATGTTTTGTATGGAAGGGTCGAATTTTTTTTCGCGATTTCGGGGTTGGTCCCATAGTGAAAGTTGGTCAGTATGACTTACTGATTTAACCCCCAAAATTTTTTCGACGAATAAAAAAACACCCAGTATAGCTGCCAGGAAAAACTCCAATTGCGATGTAGAACATTTCGTGTTTCCTCTCCAAAGGTACAATTAAACATATGAGAATTATATATTTCTATGATTGCCATTCAAAGTGCTTTCTTTTGATACCAGACTCAATAGGTTCGGATGCCATTTTTTTCTGTGCGTTTTAATTTTATTTAAAAAAATCTCTTTCTACCAAAACAAGCTTTAAACAAATAAGTTGTATATATTTTTGTACTTGTCTTTTAAAACCCTTTATTTTGATACCCCACTTGATAGGTTTGTAATGATTTTTTTTATTTCGGCCCCGCAATATGGAGTATATAGTCCGCCATTTTGTTTTCTTTATAACGTCATATAGCCTATGTTACTTGGCATGACGTAAAAATTCTAACGATGCCTCACACATCTAAATCGGTCAAGGGATTGAGAAGTTATAGTGGAATAAAGAAACTCACATACATACATACCTACATACGTACGAACATGAACCCTGAAAACATTACACTCCTTTTTTGGGGCAGTCGTGTAAAACCAATTTTACACAGTTATAATTTTTTACCATTTGATTATTTATTGAACGTTCTTCAGAACATGAATTAACTTTAGATGCTACTTTTTACTACCAAAAAAAAGAACAAAAGTTTAGATTAAATAATTATATTCGTTATTGCCTCTTCAAGTGTAGTAAGTAACCTTAAGGTTAGTTGGTTCTATCACTCAGTATCTCTGAAATGTGACGTCACAGCATTTAGTCGGTTTTACCAGTAGAATGGGAAAAAAATCTTGAGTCGAGTGGTATACTTAACTCATTTTTACAAAAATCTTCAGTTAGTTGGTTTTACCTTGAACCCGGCGATATGTTTACTTAATTCCAACACTACAAATCCGGCATAAATGGGTTTATTATAGACAATTTTTGTTTTATTTAATTGAACTGCTACTAGATCCTCAGAAAATATTGTAGCGCTATGAAAATTTGGCTTAGAAATACAGCGTTCAAGTCCGTATTTAGGTTTTGTACATGTCTTTACACTATCCCAATGATGACACAACTTTACATCAACCCTTTTCTCCACATTTTCAATAGTTTTCCCAAAGATGGCGTTATTAATTAGTTTATAAAAATCTATTCTTATTCAAGTGCTTAATGCCAGCGTTAATACACTCCATAATACATTTTATATTGCTCCATTCCAAATGATTAATCACCATAAGGTTAGTGGATTTCTCAAGATCATTACTGATGAGGAGAAGTAGTCGTGCGGAAGGTTCTGGAGTCATGTGCATATGAAGGCGGTCGCTAACAATCTTCAATGGTGTAGAACTCGATAGAGAGTCAGGGTTGTCACCAATGCTGCATATATTTTAAACTAATTATTGTTCTCTTATTATTATTTTTTTGAGACGCTTGTCGCGATGACTAGTGAAAAAGGGGGTATTTATCGTAATTTAGCGACATAACTTTAGATAACAATACACAACTAGATAGTGACCTCGAGCTTTCAACTCTATCCTTGTCTCACTTTAGATTCATAATTCATAATTATTTATTTATCTCTTTACAAATATTTTACAGAAGATGATGATGCTTATACATATTAAAGAGACTTTACGCTTACCCAATCCAAGATACAGTGGTCCCTACACTAGGCACAGCCTGTATCGTAGGTAACCAATTTGCCGTTTGAGTTGCCAAAATGATGCGAAACGAAGACATAGATAAAGAGAAAGAAACAAGTTTGAGAATGACTAAGTATATAAACCAATAATTTTTAAAGAAGGCTATTAGAGTTAATACCTTTGTCTATTGAGTTACAAAACGCCAGTAATAGAATCACGATCATAGTAATACTATATCGATTTGTAAATATGTATACCTGGGTGTGTGTGTGTGTGTGTCTGTGTGTGTGTGTGTGTGTATGAGTGTGTGTGTGAGTGTGTGCGTACTCATGTCCATCTAGACCATCCCTTTCAAAACCTTTTCAGTTTCCTCATATGTGAGAGTGCTTAACCATGATAGAAGTTTGCATTTGAGCTCTCTATAAGTGTAATTCTTGAAAGGGAACGTGGAGTTTACTTTATTATAAATCAGCAAGTGAAGGTAACTACCAAACCTCTTGGCAAATGCCGTCCTAACTTGAGGGAGAGGGACCCTGAAAGATACTTTACATTATAATATTCGTACAGAAACTTCTAGTAGGACCAAAGAGTAATATGTCCTCTGTGCATGGCGGTACAGTGGTAATTCACCTCTGACCGCCCATCTCATCTGGGCTCACTGATACATACCCTCGACAACTGTAGGTGAGGACACGGAAACTATGGACATCGTGTCCCTCGGAGAGGCACATGTAAACACTCTCCCACGAACACCAAGGCGGGAAACAGAGTTCCCTTAAAGAGCCTCCCAACACCCCTACAGCTCAACCATCAATCCACCAGGTATAACCTCAATGTTCAAGACCGACACCTTCCATCACTTATGCCTCATGCCTTATGCCTTGATCTGTACTACATTACTCAAGAACTTAGATAAGAGTTTGCAATCTCGAGGTCACTATCATTGTAATAATTTACAGCACATTATAGTAACAGACAAATAACACATCAGGAATCATAGTGTACTCACAGTTTCACTAGATCTCCTCCTCCTTGTCCACTTCTACCACAATGTGCTCACCTCTGTTCTATACCTGTTCGCTCGTCCGTGCCTCAGCCGCCATTCCACCTTTTCGCGCCCCTCGAACTGTCAACTTGCCTTCCCACAATGTTACCATATTACAAATAATGACAGTTACCTGATAACTATCGGTCCGTATCGCGCTTCGCCGCGACAACGCTAAATAATAATTAAAAGTTGTTTTTTCTCTATGCATTTCTATATAAACATACATTTCTATCAACGAATCTGATGATAAATACGTCTGTTTTCCCCTAACTATAGATTCGATAAAGACAATCAATCAAATCAATTCATAATTATATAGGTCGGTACTTATACAAATTAAAACATAAATAATATATTATACAGTAATTTATGTACAATAAATAAATATAAAATGTTCATCCCTATCATGCCGCTATAAGTTGTAAAGAAAAAACAATACGATCGAGTTACATTATTCTTAGGTAAGTGTAATGTGTGTTTGCACGCGCTGCCTTTACGTTTGAAATGTTACCGCGCGCTGACTCTTTCATGTCAGCATTATATAGGTACGGTTTTAAATGTATGTAGAGCCGACTTCGAACTTAGAAAAATATTTTGATTATTACAAAACACTCGTATTAGTTTTTATTAATTTATTTACTCGCAGGCTGCAAGTTTGTAGGAACATAAACAGTCAAATAATATTTACCTCTTATAAGGTAACTAGCTTCTGCCCGCGGCTTCGCCCGCGTGGCCTACAGGAAACAAATTACATTTTTTTTCAGAAACAAACATCATATTATTATACAAACGGCATGTATTTAAATTGTCATCTTTTTTAAAGATTAAACCTCTTTTTCTGAGCCATAAAATAAAGTTTAGGTCAGCAGAAAAATATATTTTGGTCAGCAAAAAAAAAAAAACCAAAACCTAACCGACATAATTTTTCTGCCGACCAAAACTTTTTTGCGTTGCTCAATAATAATAATTATAATTTAACTGCTGATCAAATATAATAAAATAATGGCAAACTAGAATATTTACTCCCTATACAAACTAACAATATCCCAAACAAAGCAATAAGGACGAAGTTCTCCGTAAAACTGAACTAATGTCTGAGATGAGAGTAGTAAAATATTTTTATTTGTTGACCAAAAATGTATTTTATGTCTAACGGCCACACTCAGAGACGTCAATTAATGTTTAAGTTTCATTAAAGTTGCTGCTGTCACTTTCTTTGCTATAGCAATAGAATAAGAGGCAGCAACTTTAATGAAACTTAAACATTAATTGACGTCTCTGAGTGCGGCAGTAAGATTAAGAGGATCACTCATTAAAAAAGATGATCGTTTAAATCCATGCCGTATGGTTTTAACAGAACTCAAAGCTTATGTGAAAATATCTAATTGTTTATGTATATAAAATATGTAAATGTTTGTTTTCTGTTTTTATACAATATAATTTTGACCTAAGACCTACAAATTCGTTTATTATTTCTCCACCGAGTTCGTCCTTAAACAAACCTGGTACTTTTTTATGTTGACGAGTTATACCAAACACGTTACTGTCTGAGTAATTACTAGTATCAAAATAGTGGTGAAATAAAAATTTTAATGAATCTACAAAACGAACAGGCATATATCCATTACGATCTGTAATGAAAAATTTCGTGAATAATATGTACCTAATTTTCTTTGTTTTTTACCAATAACTTTGATTTGACCAGGAAGTTCGCCCAACTGACGTATAAACAAATGACTATTGTATCCCGATAAGTTGTGAAAAACAATGACACAAATGATGGCAAGCGGTATCGAATATTACAATAAGAATGGGTTGCCCCCCTATAGCGTCCCGTTAAATGACAATGATCTCTCACGGAGTCGCCGAGCAATAACTTACGACAAAGAAAACAATACTGAGAACTTAAAAAATCATTACCTTCTTTTTTTTTTTTTTTTTTTTTTTTTATAAGAATAATGGAAGAAGAAGATATTGGGGTGCCCCAGCCCAGAGATGAGAACAGTACTCCATATACGGCCGAACCTGAGCCTTATAGAGTTGCAGGCAGTGGTTAGCCGTGAAGTACCGTCTCGCTCTACTAAGCACGCCAAGGTTCTTGGAAGCCAATTTGGCTTTATCTTCCAAGTTACCACGGAACTGAACGTCGTGCGATATGTCAAGACCCAGGATCCCGATGTTGGGCTTGATGACGAGGGAAGTGCCTTCGAATTGAGGTGTTGTGACAAAGGGGGTTTTTTTGGCAGAAAACACGCAAACTTGTGTCTTAGCAGGGTTAAATTGGACCATATTTAGTCTGCCCCATTCTGAGACCGCCTCCAGCGATGACTCAGTTTCAGACACAAGTTTTGCTCGGCACTCTTTGGTGTCAACTCGAGAGAGATTGCTACGGCCAAAGTAACGTGTGTGTCCCGTGCTGTCGTCCGCATAACAGTGAATGTTACTAATTTGCAACATATCATTGATATGCAGAAGAAATAGAGTAGGGGACAGTACACAGCCTTGCTGGTGTACCACCAGCATTCACGGGCATGAGTTTCGAGCATGCCCCATCAACGATTACTTTGATGCTTCGCCCCGTAAGAAAACTGGCTGCCCATTTGCAAAATTTCTCAGGGAGTCCATAAGATGGCAGCTTGGGTAAAAGAGCCTTGTGCCATACCCGGTCAAAAGCCTTCGCTACATCCAAGCTAACGGCCAACGCCTCGCCCTTGCTTTCTGGTCACCAGCTGAACGATCACGACGGAAGCCGTATTGGTGGTCATTTAACAGCTGATGATCCTCTAGATACCCCAACAGTTGACGGTTAATTATGTTTTCCATTATCTTGGAAAACAAGGACGTTATAGCGATAGGCCGATAGTTAGACGGTTCTGAGCGAGCACCTTTTTTGGGGATCGGGTGAACCAAAGCTGTCTTCCATGAGCTCGGGACTACACCGAGAGAGTAAGAGAGCCGAAACAGACGTGTTAAGACTGGAGCTAACTCAGGAGCAGACATTTTTAAGACAATGGGCGAAATACCATCAGGCCCGCTCGACTTCTGAACATCCAGGGAACAAAGAATTCTGCAGACATCCCGTTGGATAAATCGGATTTCAGGCATATTGCCATCACACCGCGGGATAGTCGGCGGCGTGTTACTCCGGTCGTCTAGAGTCGAGTTTGACGCAAAGAGAGAGCCCAAGAGATCGGCTTTCTCCTTAGCAGTATGCACTAATGTATCATCCACCCGATGCAAAGAGGGGAATGACGACTGACAAAAGTTGTCTTGAACAGCTTTGGCGAGAGACCAAAATGCACGAGAACCAGAAGGCAGGTGCACAAGTCTCTCTCCAATTCTGTTGATGAATTTGAATTTCGCCCTGGCAATACTCTTCTTGTATGACCTCGTAGCTGAGTTGTACCTCTTTTTGAAAAATCCAGCGTTCGGGTCACCAGCGGCCAAAACCTCCGACCAAGATCGATAATAGTCCTGTTTTCGTCGAGACGCTGCACTGCACGATCTATCGAACCAAGGTCGGGACCTGCCACTAACGGGGACCACTGAGTTTGGAATAAATAATTCCATTCCCTGTAGCACCACGTCAGCGACCGAGTCAGCACAGGCGCTGGGATCCTCCAGCGAGAAGCAAACTTGCCGCCACGGATAGGATGCGAAAAAACTTCGCATCTCATCCCAGTCTGCTGACCTGTAGTGCCAAACACGACGACATTGTCCATTACGCAGGCGTAGTGGGCGTGTGAGAGGCACCAAACTACGTATCAGGCAATGGTCAGATGTCCCGAGAGGGGCGTCGACAGATACCTGGTAGTGTTCAGGGTGAGAGGTCAGCAGGAGGTCAAGTAAAGAAGGCGCTTGATCCTCCACATCTGGCAGTCGCGTAGGCGACTTAACCAGTTGTGAAAGACCATAAGCCAGGGCGAATTCATAAACAGATCTACCCATATGGTCAGTGCAACGAGATCCGAGCCATTCAGCGTGATGGGCATTGAAATCGCCCATGACTATAATCTCGGCAGAGGGGATCTGTTGCATTAAGCTGTCAGTCGTTGTACGTACGTGCTCCATGAGACGTTCCGCTTCGAGATTGCCACTATGGGACCTGTAGAGGCACGCGTAAATCCTTATATGGTCTTCAAGATCAACGCGCAACCAAATGATCGATAGGTCCTTTTCTTCAAGAGTGCCAAGGCGACGACAACAGATATCCTCTCGAAGGAACATACACACACCAGCTCGTGGAACAAAGTTATGTTCTTCTTCTTTTGTAATAGATTTTATTAATTATACATACATCTTTTTGCAAATACTCGAGAAATGTATCTACGCAGTCTTTTCCACGATAAGAAACGAATTTGTTTAGCGAGCTATGTATGAACAAACAATATAGACGCAAATGCAGCTGGTACGTGCTCATGTAATGTTGTAGTACATATTGAACTAAGCGTTTCGTCTGTATTTGACTGCAATAATGATTCAAAGTCGGCATAAATTAAGAAAGGCATATCGTGCATTCGTTCAAAAATTTAAATTCAATTTACGCACCCCGTTCAGGTAAAATTGTCTGTACGCCCCCGCATACGTAAGCATTTAATTTGTTTTCACTATTGAAAAATATCATACATTCATCATTCATACAAAGAAAACACTGAAATTTAGGTCAGCTATTAGCTAACGTGCACTATTTTACAACGAAAGCAAAACGTGGATATGATTTTGATGAAATTGAATCATGAATTAGAACTTTGTTTAGGTTTTGAAATGCTATAAAACTATTGTCTTAGTACACCTGAAAAAGTTGCTTACATGTATTCATTTACAAAGTCGATTATATTGCTAATCAGCGCAATGATCCTTTTCCCAACGCACCAAACCGTAATAATTATGAAAAAAGCTGATGCAATTACTTTACGAAAAGAAACGATTAGATTTTAAATAAGCGTGTTTTCTTTATTAATTCAGCTGTTAAAAGCAATGGTATGTATATTTTTGAATTCTTGCCTACAGACATATCCATATCAATTATATCATTAGTTAAAGTGCAACGGGTAACGTACACAGTTTATGCATAATTGACTAATCGGTGACATAGAGTAGGATACATACCGAATGTTTTCTACTGAAAAATGTACTATGAAGAAAAAAATAGAAATACGCTTGTTGACTGATTGGTCTAATGTATAACTTTGTAACAACAATCAAACAGATTACAATACAATACAATACAATAACTCTTTATTGAACACCACATACAGCAAGAACAAGAAATACAACAAGAAAGAGAAGTGTTACATAGTGAGTCAACAGGCGGTCTTATCGCTAAATAGCGATCTCTTCCAGACAACCTTACAAAGAAGAGATTAAAAATAAACATCAAAAACTGGCAGGCGGTGCAACTAAAAATATTAATAAATGAAATCAATAACAAAATATACATAAATAAATAGTTATAAACATAAATAAACTTAAACAATAAATATATACATAAATAAATACATAAATAAATACAAAGGTACAAATGTACAAAGAGCAATACTCAGGGAAAAAGATAACAATGTCAGCCACAGCAATAAATGGAACAGAAATAGGAGAAACAAAACTAAAAAGGGAAGGAAGATAATTAAGGAAGTGATAAAAGATGTTCTTTAAGACGGAATTTAAAAATAGAAAGCGATCTCGCTTCTCTTAATTTCAAGGGCAGAGAATTCCACAACCTAACAGCCTGAAAAGTAAAAGAGTTCAGATTCCCTTTTATATTTGTTGGATGCTTAATAAAAGTTAATACAGAGCAAACGCTGGTTAATTTATTATATTTTATCAGCTTTATTTAATGTCACTAGCAAATAAATTAACTTTTTACTTTTATCAAGCAAAAACGTTTGCTAACAAAATCGCAACCTATTTAATTATTAAGTTGAAAATAATTTATTTCTACTTTGAGAAATCTCTGATACAACCCCTACTCTATGATATTGTTTTACTACATAAACAATATTGCAGTTCATACCCATAGATCTGCATTCAGGTAGACAACGCATATCCTACTTTTGCATGTCGTCGATCATATTATACAGGATAAAATACCGTATTTTGTTAACTAAATACCATATTACGATTTGCAAGTACTATCAACTTCTCGTGTCTACTCATTACAGTACCCCTATTCCAAGAACAACAGATTATTCATTCACTGATAGTTCACATACATTAATTAATTCGTTCTTGGGAGGTCTACCTTAGTATAAGCCTGTGGTTGCCACTCCAATGACCAATGACGACACGCAAGCGATGTTATGTAGATTTTATTCAAGTCTCACTAATTTTGTTTAGTGTTTTAAACTTTAAATTCTATTCATTAAGACTAATTTTGCACTAGACTATATTTCACATTGGGTATTTTAGATCTTGTAAAACAGAGCTTGAACACGTAATGTGTTTTGTCTTAGGTTCAAATGTACTTTACACATGGCTTTAAAATTGCTTAGTTCCATAATAATCTATTTTGAACTTTAATACGATCGAACTATGATTGAAATTGGTTACTAGTATTTTCAAATTACAATAAAACTCGTCACACCTACGTAACATCTATCATCCAATCACATTGTCGGGTCTACATCGCGCTAACGAAGTTTTATGAATCGTTTGTATAAAACTAAATAAAAATAGCATTGATTGTATCGTCGGAGAATCCGTGGCTATCACAACCGCTAGCTTCATGGTGACTCTTACCATTTCACATAGCGAGGCCTGGCCCACCTTGCGACTGACCTGGTATCGCGGTAGCGTAGCAGTGAATACCCTTGCGCAGGGTATTCTTGTGTGTGACCCACAACGATAGTTAATATTCCTTGAAGCTAATCAGGAACTTAACGTGTAATTGTGATCAGGTCAGACGTTACGCACGTTGCGTTAAGCTTTTGTTTCTCAGAACAATATATTTTCTAAGACAGAAATCTAAGTTGAATTACAAGTTGAGTTTCTAATATCGATCAATTTAAACGCAAGCTTAAACGTGAACTGGATTTTGGTAACAGATCACGTTGTGCCGATAGCGTGGACGCGTTGTGGTGAAGTGGAGCAGCGTTGATCGACACCGTTGCTGAGCATCAATCGAATGACGATCTAGATGAACGCATTACAATCGTATCAACGTAGAGCGTTTTGTCAAAAACGCCTTGGGAGTTTCAGAACACGAATGTACGATTACGTACGTACGTACGTGTGCATGACTTTTACGTTGACACGAACAAAAAGTGCACTTCCGTTGACTCTCACATTACACGAGTTGCAAAAGGCTAAATTGACAATAATAAAATACGTACAAAATAAATAATTTACTACTGACATTAAGTGCTTGCGCAAACATGGAAATTGGAAAGGTTGAATCAAGAAGCAAACTTTTAGAACTAAACCCATTTATTGACGAAAACAACGTATTACGAGTAGGTGGCCGTTTAAGAGAAGCATATACAAGGTGGGCCAAAAGAAGTCATCCGATGTTGTTTGACTCTCTTTTTTTGAATTGTTACGCAAAAAAATAGACACGATTATTCCGCGTTCTTGGGGAGTGTATCGCTCCATGGCTTGTTCACTTGTATTTTGCATCTGTCAAGTCCACAAATGTCAAAACAGATTTGACATTGGCGACTTTGCAAAAATGAGAGCATCTTCCAATAGGGTGATTTCTTTTGGCCCACCTTGTATATACCACACGAAATGAAGCACCCAAAAATCATACCAAAAGATTCGCGTTTAACACCTCTATTCATCGAACAAGCTCAATTGCAAACATTCCATAGCAGCGCCCGACATACCATGAACAAATTAAGAGAAGAATATTGGGTTGTGGGCGGAAATAATAGAGTGAAAAAGCAAGTTGGCAAGTGTGTGACGTGTAAAAAACTAGACAGAAAGAAACAACAACGAGTAATGGGAGACCTACCTGCTGCCAGAGTTAATGAAGCCAGTCCCTTCTTTCATTCAGGAGTAGATTATACAGGTTTTATCGATATCAAGGCCAATAAAGGACGCGGGAGTAAGATTATGAAAGGATACATAGCTATCTGCGTTTGTATGGTCACAGAGGCTGTACATTTATAACTAGTGATAGAACTAACAAGCTCCGCATTCCTTGCTGCCCTGAGAAGGATGGCTGCTAGAAAAGGAACACCACGACACATTTGTAGCGACAACGGGACAAACTTCGTTGGAGCTAACAGAATACCGCAAGAACAATGGGAACAACTACGTCACATTTTTAGTGAATCTTTTCTAACACAAGTTACGAAAATGAAAATGAAATGGCATTTTAACTGCAAAAATTAAATGGCGCCGTGGCCTAGTGCAGGAGGATTGTGGGAGAGAGCAGTACGAAGTCTAAAACATCACCTCAAGCGAGTAGTAGGCGAACAAAAGTTTACCTACGAAGAATATTCCTCGATCTTAGCACAAATGGAGGCCTGCCTCAACTCACGTCCACTGTGTCCACTAACTGACAACATTGAAAACTTAAATGATCTCACGCCAGCACACTTTCTAACAGGATGAGCTCGAGTAACAGTTATAGAAACAGAAGAAGATGCACGAACAAGGTGGCACTTGACACAAAATATACTTGGTGATATTTGGAAGAGGTGGAAAGTAGAGTATTTGAGCCAACTAACAGCAAGACAGAAATGGAGAACTCCACAACAGAACATTCAACAAGGCGACGTGGTAGTCATACATGAGGATAACCTGCCAGCGGGAAAGTGGGCACTAGGTAGAGTTATCGATGTTCATCCGGGCCAAGACGGCTATGTTTGAGTCATGACGCTAAAAACAAAAAATGGGATAATGAAGAGGCCAGTGATTAAATTATCCGTATTACCATTGGAAAAAGACGAACATCATACTCAACAACTAAATAAGAAAGACGATAATAAACATAAAAAAAATAAAACAAAAAGAGGATGCTTCCCTACTGTTTGCATGATGCTCATTTATTTGTAATCATTAATCACCACAGGATATTGCGCAGCGGTTACCCCTATTAACAATGGGCAGGGCTTGTACTTCGATAAGGTGGGAAATATGCAACTTATAAGAGATTAATGGAAGCTCATTGCATTCTATGATATGAGCCCATTCTGGGAAGGCATAGCTGCATATGAGAAATACAACAACCAGCTCGAAAACATTTGTAAACAGGTAGCCACGCTGTCTCATTGTGACGTTATCCTGCTCCAGCTTCACTACAGTTACACCGAGCTACAACATTATAATAAAGTAGGTACTACTGAGAAATCAATTGAAACAAAAAACGCGCGTGCGGCGCGGCTTAGTCAACGGTGTCGGATATCTGGCGAACGCGCTGTTCGGAGTATTAGATGATTAATTCGCGTAACAGTAACAAAAGGATATTAACCTCATTCGAGAGTTCAACTATGAATTCACTCCATCCATCCATGAATGAACTCGAATCGTCGATGTTAAAATTATGGGGATGGGATGTAAATGGGACAAAAAATACGCATAGATCATTTTCTGTATCTATTCCTCTAAACAGAGTTCTTGGTTTCGCAGAGGATTATAACAAAATAATTATTAACTGTAGGCATGAACTTATTCTTCTACGGTCCAATAGTAATTTAAATAGTGTTATATTGAATACCAATGAATACATAGATAATATTACTATATCGAAAATCGTATGGCGTATGCCTCATATTAAAGTTTCTGATCGGGAAAGATTAAATTTACTCAAATGTTTAGAAAAAGATCGTGCTATTCAAATGGCATTTAGAAACTGGGATCTTTACGAGTATCCACTTTTACCTAAAACATCAAAACATTCTTGGTCAATCAAAACTTCATCTCAAATTGAAAAACCACGATACGTTATTATTGGATTAAAAACGGACAGAAAAAATATAGCTAATAAAGATATAACGCATTTTGATCATTGTCATTTGAGAGACGTCAAGGTTTTTTTAAATTCAAACTATTTTCCATATGAGAGTTTAAATGTTAGTTTTGGAGCTGAAAAGTTTGCTATATTATACGAGCAATACGCAAAATTCCAACAGTCTTATTATAACCGTAGTCAAGCACCTTTACTCAATCCGCAAGAATTTAAAGAGAAAGCACCTCTTTTTGTTATCGACTGTTCACGTCAAAATGAAACCTTGAAAACAGGTTCAATAGATGTCCGAGTGGAATTAGACTGTGAACAGGACATACCAGATAATACTGCGGCTTACTGTCTTATCTTGAATGATAGCATTGTGGAATACAAACCCTTAAGCAACATTACACGAAAGATATCATGAAGACAGACTACTTGTTTGTAGATCTCCAGGGGTTCAAAACGTATAAAAATGAGTTTATTGTTAAGGAATTTGCGTACAGCACAAATGAATATACACAAGTATTTTTAGTAAAACCCCCATACACATTTTCTACTTTATCGGAAAATGAAAAAAGGCGAGTGCGATGGATAGTGAAAAACCTTGGTATTTTGTGGCGCGAGGGGTTTGTTGATTTTAGAGAATTTAGACGGATGATTCATGGTTACTTAGAAAATCAAAAAATATATGTAAAAGGATTAGAAAAAGTTAAATGGGTTAAAGAATTGTGTGCTAACTGTACTGTAATAGATTTAGGTGAAAAAGGTTTGCCTAATTTTTAATCTATGCATCAAAAATATTGTAAAGACCTCAGTACATATAATTGCTCAATTCATAAAAAAACTTGTGCGTTAAAAAATGTAATAATAATATGTATAAAAAAATGGCATTTTGAAAATAATTTATCATTGTATTCTCATTTATGAATTCATATTCTGTAGAAAAAATAAATTATTTTTTATATCAATGCATTTTTATTTTAGGACCTGTTTCAAACTTGTGTTTGTCAAAACACATATTCGTACGTTAAATAAAACAGTGACGACTAAATTACATACTTAATCAAACGTTTCAATAGTGACATTGATACATTTAACGTGCGAATGGTATGTATGTGTGTTACACGAAGTAAAATAAAACAAGCTTGTTAGGAAATAACGTTTATTCAGTAATGTCCACGTTTATTTACAATATTACACCATAAATCTAACTTGTTTACATTAAAACAAAGATTGATGACCGCAAGATAACGTTGAGGCTTGATTCTTTAGGATAACGCGTTTGTCATCATTTGACGACAACGCTACTTTGCGTAAAAAATTCAGCAGGAGGACTAGCTTGGTCTGGGCCGCCTTCGGGCCCTAGCACGCGGTAAGATGCTATCCTACTTCGAAAAGCGCTAGCAATTTTTTCAACACCATAGTCGTTATCTATACATATATTATTTTTATGCACGGTACTTCGGAAATGGGCAGAAAAAGCTCGACTTGCAACAGATGTTTCGCAAACAGAACAAAATATTGTTTTACGACTCATTTTTTAAAAAAGAAAAAGAACATTTACGGTAAATAAGTATTACAAACAAAGGTACCACAAGAATAATAATTACTGGAAGTTGAACGGGACTTACTCGCGTAAAATAAACATTTTTTATTATTACCTCGACGTTTCGATAGCGTTGCAGCTATTTTACGCAAGTAAGTCCCGTTCAACTTCCAGTATGTGTGAATATCGCTAAAGTTTAAGACAGGGATCCTTTTGTCACCCATAAAGTTGTTGTATCGAATTTTGAAAGTCAGAAATTGATTGTCATACTATTTATGCTTATAACTATCGATAGTCATAAAAATTGTAAAGCATAACGCTTAATAATGCTAAAGTGAATAGTCCATAATGTTAAGGATTATAATTATCATAAGTCATAAAAATTATATCTATAACATTAAAAGGCATATTGATGATTAAACAGAAATATTTTAAAACATATATACACAACTACTAATTATTTTTATTCATACCGTTTCATTGCCTCAGTACATATTATTATGTAATTTTTATGACTCCAAATGTTCTTTCTTTTTTAATTTCAAATTGATATTATGAATATGATGTAGACATACAAGGAAGGTCTCCGTTAGGTACGACGACGAGCGAAGCGTGGAGGAGTGTTAGGTAGAACTGCGACCCTACAGCGCGCGAGCCGAGCGAGCGAAGCGAGCGTGCCGCGGCAGCGGCCGGCGAAGCGCCAGAACCGAACATATTTTTTATCTAATATAGTAGCCGAAACTTACATTTTATGTATTTTACTTTTATGATAAACAAGTTTGGACCTTATAATCACTATGTCAAGCAATATTATTACCTTTAACATTATGAGGTGTAATACATTATGATTTAAAAGTTATGAATAAAGTTTTTATGACTTTCGACAAATATGACTAGGAATAATCGGAAATACAAATTATACCCACAAATATTATGACAATCAATATTATGACTAACAATATTTATGACTAAAAACGTTATGGAATCTTAAAAACGGAACTAAAACTTTATGGAAGACAATATAGACCCTTTAAGACAATATATAGAATAATAATTATTTTCAATCGCGATAGAACACCCCATCGTCGATGAAATGCTCCTTACTTAATTTTAAAACGTTATTAATATTTGATACCTCTGGCGAATCCGCATCTACCTGAAGTTTTAAGTTAATTAAAGCCTTCTTCCATCGATCTTCTACCGCAACAGTTTTTATGTCAGCAACATGATATAATCTCAACTCTATAAAAAGATTACCAGACAATTGTGCAGTTCGCTGCACCCTGCCACCAGGAACTTGCCGTATCAAAACAGACGGGAACACTGTTTCCTTTTGCTGAACACGCAAGTCTTCGTCTTCGCTGTCAGAGGCAATTATCCAGCCTGCAGGGCCGTTTGAATGTGTTTGTTGTCGCGTCTGCGACAACTTTTTTGAGCTATAAATGGAAACCAAAAATTAATAATACGAACATAGGTAGGTACTGGGCTAATTATTGTAATTCAGTTTTAAATAAGGTAATTACTTACCATGAAGGTCGAACTTCGTCTTCAGATACGGAAAGCAAGGTTTTCGATAAATTCAGCTTCTTAGACCTTTAAAAAATAAATGTTACATTTTAAAAAGCACATTAGAAGGATTCAATTTAACATTTGTTTAAAATATAATTACCGAGGTGTAGGGACTTCGTCGCCAGATTCAGGCAGCGAGATTTTCTTTTTTGAGGGAGCCTTTTTAGAGAGTTTGCGCTTCTTAGACCTATAAAATACAAATGTTACGTTTTATAAACACATTAGAAGATTTTAATATTTACTACACTTGTTTCAAATTTACTTACTGAGGTATTGAGACTTCGTCCCCAAATTCAGGCAGCGAGATTTTCATTTTTGAGGGAGCCTTTTTGGAGAGCTCAACATGACAGTATTCCGTATCAGACCTGCAAACAAAATAAAATATTAATATTGTATAAAAAAGTAAATAACAATGTATCTAAATTTCTTAAAAACTTACGGACATGATTTTAGTGCAGTGTAGGTACTCGTAGAGTCAAGATGATTGCTTCCCTGTAGAACGTTTGACTGCAACGGGTTCTAATAAAGTTTATTTTATTTATTTTATTATTTATTTATTTAAATACACACAACTATCCTTACAGGCTATCCTAATTCGACAGTGCGGAATCTTACTATTCAGTACCTATCTACAATTTAATTTTACAAAAACAAACAAAGCAAAACATGTAAAGTACCAAGTACCTGGCCATCTAATCCACCTTATGGTAACATAAAATATACAAAGCTACAGCAAAGCTAAGCTTTGTGGATTCATGTGAAGTTATGCGTTATAACATAAAAATAATTTGATCAGATCCTAAAACGCAATACAGAAGTTCTCAACATTTCGATATTTATTAGACTCGATTTGTATTAACAGTACTACTGCAAAATACGTACAATAATTGTTTTCATAAAGGTTTAATACCTCAGACATCGATTCGCAAAATAAGCAAATGTGTAACAAACAAAAGTCTTATGTCAAATATATCGTAATTGTTGCATCAATCAAAGGAACCGCCGTTTCACAACGAAGCCGCGAAGACTTCGTTTAGGCTCATTCCACACAAGGCTCATTCCACACAGAATGAATTAAGACTTGTTTAAACTTGTTTAGAACTGTGCATGTGTTTAGCATAGGGAAAATATAAATGCTACCATTTAATATTTTAGTTCTTCGTTGAACGTCAATTTAGGCAGTCACATTTTTATTCCGTTTCCTGTACCTACAAAATAAGTAAGTACCTCAATTATATACTACTTTTGTAATATTGTTTTTTCTAGTAGATATAAATCTAATTCTATTCGCTTATTTGCAGAGTATGACGAGTTCTCAACCCACTGACTGCGTGAATGAAATCGATGAACAGTTCCCGCTTTTTTCATCTCAGACTATTGCATCATTCGACGAGCCATTTTCCTACAGCCAAGATGTGGATGCATATTAGAAGTACCAGAATAGGTGTATAAATCAAAATCAGGATGTATCTTTAATAAATTCTCCTAAAAAAGCAAAACAAAAATTAAACAAGAAAACACGGCAAAGAAAGACTCGAACCTCTGATGTTGGGTTAAAACTCACATGTAATTAAAAAAGCAAACAAAGGAAAGCGGATAATCAAGATTACTGTTGCGAGCCTTGAGTCGAAACAAGAAGATGATTTGACGACAGTGCAGTATGTCGTCCAAGATAACTATGATGAATTGTTAAGTGCAACGGAAGATTTAGTTAGACGAATCGTGAAGATACTAAGTGACATTAGCTATTAGATTTTACGTAACCTAACTAATAAGTTTATATTTTAATACTTACCTTAATCAAAATTACTACATTTTAAATTGTTACCTATCTTAATTTATTTGTCTATCAAATATTAACATTATTTAGTAAAATAAACTATTTTATAATACATTTCGGTATGCAACTTTTGTTTCTCAGTATTATTTAAAACCCTATATTTGTGTATCATGTGATCACTACTTAAGTACATTATTTAACCGTCTTCATCAAAACTAATACGTACGTAATTTCTTATGTCACGCGCTTATTATCTTTCATATAAATTGTGTTAATTTCGATGTCGATTATAATTTTGCATACAATTAAGTCGACGTTGAAATGATTTCATTCAGCTACTTAATAACCGTGCTCGATTTTGAAGGGTCAGCGAATTGCGCTTCGTAACATGAAGCACATATTGTAATAAGGTAACCAGTAAAAAGAAACTTCAACGTATTGTAGACTTTACTTGTGCTATTAAAGAATCAAATCAAGTTGACTAATTTGTTGAGTAATGACTTATTTACATTAGCAATCGCTTGCATCGCATCACGGCTACGTCACATGAATAAGCCAATCAGAGTGTCGGGTCTACAACGCGCTATCGAAGTTTTTATACTTGTTTGACATATATAAAAAACACGAAATATAACCGACGTGCTCCCACCTTCCGTGACCGACCGGCGGAATGGTAGGGATGCACCAGCAACCTGTGGCTCAGCCTGATCAACCTTGCTACTAACCGCTGAATTTGTCTCAAAATCTATAGGGAGATTCTGTGCCTATGCGGTGGTAGGTACGGATGATCCACACCTCGGTGGGAGGACTAAAACCACCATCACGTGAAATGCGGCCATAAGACCACTGGGAACTTATCGCATCCTGGGTGGCCCGTCCTTGTTGTGGAGCTTGATCACCTTCGCAGCAAGTTGTGAAAACACCATAGCAAATCAAGTCCGTTCGAGCGGTGTGGTGCGCTATGTGACTCGCTTTAGCAAACTAAGTCCGTATGTAGCGGTGTGGGACGCTATAAGCGATGTTCAACGTGCATTGGGTCTAGCTAGCCTGGTGTGTGGTGTTAAGCTTTTGCTACTTATTCTAAATTGTGTCTAAAACATTGCAACTTACATTTGGATTTAATCTAAATAAATGCAAATTAGCGCATTCAAAACGTGTTTAATTAATCTCCCAACCAATTGGGCGTTTCAGAACACATTATGATTTTAGCTTCATGGATGAAAATAGAAAACATGAGTTGCTTGAGAAATTACAACTACCTATTATTTGCGTCCAGAAACGATGGTAGGCATGACGATGAAATTATATTAATCGTCGCGAGACTAGTAACATGAGGGTGTACTGGAAGCGTTTTATTGTACAAACATACAAAAAAAAATGTAATACAATATTTACAAATAGTACCTTTGATAAATTTACTAGCAACCTAATAATTTACTAGCAGCGCAATAATTGGAACTTAGGTATTTTATAATTCCGTAGCAGGTATATATTGGTTTGTCTCGTATGAAATGGTTCATTATTTTTATATCTTTTATACGCTAACGTTGTAGCAAGACTTACAAGTAAAATGGATGAAAGCACAAAAAATGAGTTACTTGGTAAAATAGAAATGGCATCGAAAAATGCGAATTCCGATGAATTCTGGTCAAACGTAATGAGATTAATAACAGAAAGTGGGATGACTCTGAGGTGTACACTGGTCAATTGCAAGAAGTTTGAAATTAAAAGCTATAATGAAAATGCCGATGCAGCGCAGTTGGAGGATAGAGTATTAGACCTATCGATCAGTGATCTATAATTCCATTAGATTTGGCATAAATTCAAGTTGTTGGCAATATAATTAAACATCATGTAATTAACCTATGTTGGACAAATAAATGATTTTGAATTTAAATTTTGAATTTGAATTCTTAACATAATGAGCGTTTAAAAAAAAAACGATCGAATCGAAATGAGCGTTTTGTCAAAAAACGCTTTGGGTATTTCAGAACACGAATTTATTCAAGTGTTTTAGAACCGTATGAACTTCTTAACTTAATGAGCGTTTAAAAAAACGACCGAATCGAAATGAGCGTTTTGTTAAAAAACGCTTTGGGAGTTTCAGAACACGAAAGTGTTCTGAAACTCTCAATAATATACTACTCCAGACTACTGCTGTGATGGGTACTAAGCTCTCGCATGCTTTTTTAGGAAGAAATACACTATTGTTATTATCAGTTTTAAACAGTAACACGCTTACTTGGCAATATTTTGTAAGACATATTTGTGTTAATATTCTTAACAATAACTAAGGCGTTCTTGTTAATGTTCTGTAACTAAAACTGTCTTCTTTTGAACTATTTAAACTTAATATACCTTTTGTTATTTTTTTGAATTTAATTAAAATTTGGTTAAAAATCGATTTGTAAAGTAAACAGATACAGTAAACACGGGTTACTTTAGCCCTGGGGGGTAACATTGCCCACCCAATAAAAATACTTTCCTTTTTTATTTTTATCAAAATAGATTATACGGACTTTCACTACGTATTCAAAAGAAAGTATTTGTTACTTAAAATTGCAAAATATACTAAGAAATGCTGGAAATATATGGCTAAAGTTAAAGTTACCCGTGTTACAGTAGTATCCTTGTAAAACATTTAGAACTGGGGCCTGTTTATCAAAAGCTTGTAGTTTGTGTTACAAGTGGAAGTCTCTTTTTATTGCATATTGTTGGAAAGAGACTTCCACTTGTAATACAAGCTACAAGCTTTTGATAAACGGGCCCCAGTTCTAAATGATCGGGTATCAAATTTATTATTGCGGCAATGGTGCTGGCACAAGAAAAAGGAAAGGCTCTTAAACGTTACATCAACACCGAGATCATGGATACACTGGGCCAGCTCAAACATTGATGGAGAGTGGGAGATTGCAGTTAAGACCACCTACGACGAGTGATTGGTGAACAAAAACGAACACTGAAAGAGTATTTACTTCACCCTCCTGGCACAAATAGAGAACTGTCTCAACTCCAGACCTTTAATAGTACACCTGTGACAGAGAGCATAGGTGACTTGGATTACCTCACTCCGGGGCATTTCTCCCTTGTCGCCAGAAATAGAACCACGTAACCTTCGAACATGGTGGCAACTAACTGGAAAACTGGCTGAATACCTGCAAACACTACAGACCCGGAGTAATAGACCACTGTCAAAAGAGACTTGAAAGTCGGAGACATGGTTTTAGTGAAAGAGGATAACATACCTCCGGCGAAATGGTTACTAACTAGAAAGAGTTACGGACACCCATCATGCAATTATTCAAGTTTAAATGGGCACCAACGGTGGTGCTATTATATTAATACAACTACACAACACAACACAACACAACACAACTACAACATGACCTGAGAAAATTGGAACATTATAACGACCTAATTATCGACTGAAAATGGATTACACGCTAAAAGATCAAGACGTGGTCTTATTAACGGCGCGTGGGTTAAGTCGCAAACTCACTTTCTGGCGTACCACACGAGAGATTTCCCCAACAATATGACAGAGATATCCAACTTACCCGCAACAACGAAAATCATACTACAGTTGTATAAAAATCATACGTCGATAATAGAAGGTGAATATAGTCTTCTACAAAAATACGAGCAAGTCATGAATCAACAATTCACGGCTATTAGCAAACACTTACCAGAATCAGACAAGATTGACCGCCAAGACAACGGTATACGAATGCCACAGGACATGGACAACCTGCGGCGTCCACAACAAAGGCAACTACTGGACTTGATAAATGACGCCAACCTTCTTAAGCCGGAACAAGTCGAGGAACGACTAAATAAATTGCTGGACAACTTCCTAGCGAGTTATTACTACCCTGCGTCAATTCCGTATTCCAATTCCGCAAATGGTCTCGGACACCACTCAGCGAGTCGCCGTAACATCGGAATACTTAGCAGTCAACTTAGAAAAGGAAAGGCGTGACGCCACTCATGTTACAGGGCACAGGAATCATTACGATAGAAACTGGAGCACCTATGTAGCACCTATGCTAAAGAGTAACAATGGTGTTATCCATTCTCATAACAACTTCCACGGTGACATCACAATCAACGACATGTATATACAGCAATCCGTAATAAATAACTGTGGAGAAAAACTACCGCTTTATTATTAAAGACTATGGAGAGGCTCTAGACAGATTAAAGGTCAGCATTGAGGCGGTAAAATTACAACAGAATACATTCGAAGTCAAGAAGAAGAAGTCATCCTATCAGACGCATCACTACATCTTCATCGCATTTATCTTGGTTTGCACGATCGCCACTACCACATCTGTATTGGAATATACCTTCTACATCCGACGCAGACTTCAGCACACCGCTGGCTGGTGAAAGCGTTGCTCCGGAACAAGGATCCAATGAAAACATTTCATTTCGTTACTTTTCTCAACCGCGGGTCTCCGACAGCGTCAAAGAGGTGATTGTGCATGATCCAAAACGTCTGGATAAGATAACTTCACCGTAATAATTTTCAATTTTCTTTTACTTTCTTAAATTTGGCACCATGATCGAGCACGCTCGATAGTTTAGAATTAAGCCGACAATACACCTAGTGCGCGTTGCAAACGTTTACTAGCTAGTCTTGATGTCACGCGCCACTCCCTGTCCCTCTCTATCTTCAACTAAGCAGCCATTGCTGTTTTAATAACAGGTGCAAAGAAAGTCTAAGCTCATCAAACGAAATTTGACGCGTAGAATATTATCAGTGAATATTCGTATTTTGAATTATTACAATATTACTTAGAGAAATTCTATGCTGCAACCGTTATTAAAAAAAAGGGAGATACTATGGCGATACAGAGCGAACCCGAATCAATCGAATAAAGCTGAGCTAAAAGCATACTCTTTTAGGCTTAAGAAAATAGTCAACCTAACGCAAAAAGCTCAAAACGCATATCATATTAAAAAATCCAGTAGTAAGTGTCGCGCCGCATGGCAAATAATTCATAATAAGAACGAAAATCGTCCCCCTGTTTCAATTGCAAAAATTAAAGTCAATAGAAATAATACTGCTACTGATCCATATATTATAGCCAACATTTTCAATAATTATTTCATAGAACAGACTAAATATAATGAGAGCCCACAACCAAAACTTAGCGACCACCTACCACCCCATACTTTAAATTCAATTTTCTTGACCCCTGTTACACCAGATCGTGTCAAACAAGTGATTAAATCACTCAAAAATACTAATAGCACGGGCATCGATGAAGTTGCTACCAAAGTTATAAAGCACTGTGTTGACATTTTGGCACACCCCCTATCTTTTATCATAAATCTGATTTTGGAAAAAGGAATATTTCCCGATAAACTCAAAATAGCCGTGGTAAAACCCTTATACAAAAATAAAGATAGGAATAAAGTTGAAAATTACAGACCAATAGCCCTCCTCTCTATCTACTCTAAAATTACAGAGAAAATTATATACGACCAGATATATTATATACATTCTTAGAAAGTCAAAACATTCTTATCAGCGAACAAAATGGATTTCGTAAAAATAAATCAATTACCCTGGCAATTTATGACTTAATAAAAATAGCTACTTTGAGGGTAGACACAAGGCTTTCGATTGTGTCGACCATAATAGACTACTACTTAAATTAGAACGTTGTGGTATTAGAGGAAATAGCCTAGATCTAATAGACTCGTACTTAAAAAATAGAACACAATATACGGAGATAAAAGAAATCTGCTCTAAATCGATGCAGGAAACGTCATACTATTCAGAACCAAGACTACTAATGCGTGGAGTTCCGCAAGGTAGTATTCTGGGGCCTTTATTATTTTTAATTTATATTAATGATATGCCAAAATGTATACACCATCCAATGATATTATTTGCAGATGACAGTACCGTTTTAATTCAATCAAATGACCTTAAAAATTATGAAGCTGACATAAACAATACTCTTGCGACTATAATTGACTGGCTAGACCTAAATAAATTGAAAATTAATATTGACAAGACAAAGATAATGCAATTTCATCAATCTAAATCAAATGCTATCCATCTCGACATAAGATATAACGATTAACATATAGAACAGACTGATGTCGCGAAATTCTTAGGTATTAATATTGATAAACACATAAGCTGGAAACCACATACTGACTCTTTATCCACTAGAGTAAATAACTTTGTATTTGCCTTACGAAAAGTTTCAACTATATCAAATCAAATAACTGCGTTACTAGCTTATTACGGATATGTGGAATCAATTTTACGATACGGCATTATATTCTGGGGTAATACTGTACAAAACTCGATCCAAAGTGTTTTTAAAGCGCAGAAGAAATGTATCAGAGCAATGTGCAATATTAAACGAACTGAATCATGTAAACCACATTTCAAAACACTAGGCGTACTGACCCTACCAAGCCTATACATCTTCGAGGTGTCAGTGTTTGTTAAGTCAAATCCAGTTCTCTTTCCACTAAAAAGCTCCTGCCCAAGCGGAAGACTGATTCGGCATACACATAAAATAAATGTGGTCTCTGGCAAAACTGTATTTCTAAGAAAGAGTATATTGGGAATGGCAACAAGAATCTATAATTTTTTACCAGATGCTCTTAAATGTCGAGATCTTCATATATTTAAGAAGGACCTGAAAAAAAAGCTGGTTGAAAGAGCTTATTACACACTTGATGAATTTTTAATGAAAAAGTCTGATTGTATAATTATATAATTTAACATTTATTGTCTTGTTTAAATCGAATAAGCTTGACATTTTCAACTTAATTCTTGATCTTTAATTGTGACATTCTTGATTTTGTGCGACATCAAATTACTATGGTTGACATTTTTAAATTAGTTTGATGTTTATTTATGTGCTTTAACATGAACTTTTTTATGAACATTATGTGCTTTGCTATAAATTATAATGTAACCATTTAGTAACTTAATAATTTTAATTGTTTTTTGTACGCCGCAAGGCAGAGCATAGAGGTCGCTTAACCTAATCTAAGAATATCTATTATGTATACATACCTATGTTTCACAAAATAAATTACTTACTTACTTACTTACTTACGTACACAATGTGAGTGTTATTTTATTAAATAGCAAACAGTTGTTACTATAATTTTTATAGCGACTTTATACTGCAAGAAGCGATACTTTCAAAATTCATATCGTTCATAACACCAAAAAGCGTGCATCAGAATAATACACAAATATAAAATTTAGTAAAGTTTTGAACAAAAATATTTTAGACTCACGCACGTTTGTTCGTGTTTAGGCGATGGATTGTAATTTATGTAACAAGTGAGAATAACAATATTCGTGTGGTCTCGCTGATTATATTTTCCGTAGAATAAACATATTTTCTTTAATAAATCAGAAAATAATAAGCATGGCCCCCTCAAAAAAATAGGAGGGGTGTATTACAACATGGGGAAACCAAATTGGCAAAAAAAATGTTTTACTGTATTAACCTTTGCACGTTTATTCGGTGGGGTCATCGATATCTGTTCTTAGGTTGGTGAGAAAAGGTTGTAGACACTAATCGGTAGAGGGCGCTGATATTAACAATTAATATCGATTTATTTTCTATATTATTTATGTAGTGTAAAAAAACCCTACCCTAGTCCTATCTTAGTCGCGGCTACATCAATTTGTAAAACATTAATTACAATAAATGGACCTACCTAACCTAAATTAAATTAATTAATTAACAAAATGTAGCTTCACAGTATGGGATAGTATTAAAAATATTAGCTATTTAATGTGCTATATTAGTCAGTAACCATAATTAAAATGTGCAACCAAATTGTACCTACCTAAAAAGATAATTAAAATTTATGAGATATTTAAGAAATTAAATTATGGCAACCTTTTAACCCTACTTGTAATAATAACAATTAATAAGCTAAACCCATTGGTAAAATATTTAGTTGTTAATTTGGAATTGTTAAGTGTTCATATCAGAAATGATGTAAAAAGGAACCCTAAATTTATGAAGCTAGTTTTATTTATATTTTGGCCTTTGTTATAGAATGTGATCATCATAGTGGTATTACTCCTAGTTATGACAGTAGCAACCAAGTTCTTTTCATTCTAATTAAGACTTAAAATTTTTTAATTTTCCTAACTTACCCAATGAACCTAATTAATACTTAATAGTCAACTTATAAAATGGACATATCGATGGCCCCACCGAATAAACGTGCAAAGGTTAATACAGTAAAAATTTTTTTTTGCCGATTTGGATTCTTCATGTTGTAATACACCCCCCCTATTTTTTTGAGGGGGCCACGCTTATTATTTTCTGATTTATTAAAGAAAATATTTTTATTCTACGGAAAATATAATCAGCGAGACCACACGAATATTGTTATTCTCACTTGTTACACAAATTACAATCCATCGCCTAAACACGAACAAACGTGCGTGAGTCTAAAACATTTTTGTTCAAAACTTTACTAAATTTTATATTTGTGTATTATTCTGATGCACGCTTTTTGGTGTTATGAACGAAATGAATTTTGAGAGTATCGCTTCTTGCAGTATAAAGTCGCTATAAAAATTATAGTAACAACTGTTTGCTATTTAATAAAATAACACTCACATTGTGTAATAACGGTTGCAGCATAGAATTTCTCTACGTAATATTGTAATAATTCAAAATACGAATATTCACTGATAATATTCTACGCGTCAAATTTCGTTTGATGAGCTTAGACTTTCTTTGCACCTGTTATTAAAACAGCAATTGCTGCTTAGTTGAAGAAAGAGAGGGACAGGGAGTGGCACGTGACATCAAGACTAGCTAGTAAACGTTTGCAACGCGCACTAGGTGCATTGTCGGCTTAATTCTAAACTATCGAGCGTGCTCGTACATGGTGCCAAATATAAGAAAGTGAAAGAAAATTTAAGATTATTACGGTGAGGTTACTTTATCCAGACGTTTTGGATCACGCACAATCACCTCTTTGACGCTGTCGGAGACCCGCGGTTGAGAAAAGTAACGAAATGAAATGTTTTCATTGGATCCTTGTTCCGGAGCAACGCCATCACCAGCCAGCGGTGTGCCGAAGTCTGCGCCAGATGTAGAAGGTATATTCCAATACAGATAGGTGGTAGTGGCGATCGTGCAAACCACGATAAATGCGATGAAGATGTAGTGATGCGTCTGATAGGATGACTTCTTCTTCTTGACTTCGAATGCATTCTGTTGTCCTTTACCGCCTCAATGCTGACCTTTATTCTGTCTAGAGCTTCTCCATAGTCTTCAATTATAAAGCGGTAGTTTTTCTCCACAGTTATTTATTACGGATTGCTGTATATACATGTCGTTGATTGTGATGTCACTGTGGAAGTTGGTATGAGAATGGATAACATGGTGCTCCCGTTTCTATCGTAATGATTCCTGTGCCCTGTAACAAGAGTGGCATCACGCCTTTCCTTTTCGAGGTTGACTGCTAAGTATTCCGATGTTACGGCGACTCGCTGAGTGGTGTCCGAGACGATTTGCGGAATTGGAATACAGAATTGACGCAGGGTAGTGATAATTCGCTAGGAAGTTGTCCAGCGATTTATTTAGTCGTTCCTCGAATTGTTCCGGCTTTAGAAGGTTGGCATAATTTATCAAGTCCAGTAGTAGCCTCTGTTGTGGACGCCGCAGGTTGTCCATGTCCATCCCTGGGGCGAGTGCTGTGGCAGTCGTATACTGTTGTCTTGGCGGTCAATCTTGTCTGATTCTGCTAAGTGTTTGTTAATAGCCGTGAATTGTTGATTCATGACTTGCTCATATCTTTGTAGAAGTCACCTTCTATTATCGACGTGTGATTTTTATACCTACAACTGTAGTACGATTATCGTTGTTGCGGGTAAGTTGGATATCTCTGTCATATTGTTGGGGAAATCTCTCGTCCGGTACGCCAGAAAGTGAGTTTGCGACTTAACCCACGCCGTTAATAAGACCACGTCTTGTTCTTTTAGCGTGTGATCCATTTTCAGTCGATAAGTAGGTCGTTATAATGTTCCAATTTTCTCAAGTCATGTTGTAGTTGTGTTGTGCTGTGTAGTTGTATTAATATAATAGCATCACCGTTGGTGTCCATTTAAACTTGAATACTTGCATGATGGGTGTCTGTAACTCTTCCTAGTAACCATTTCGCCCGAGGTATGTTATCCTCTTTCACTAAGACCATGTCTCCGACTTTCAAGACTCTTTTGACAGTGGTCTATTACTCCGGGTCTGTAGTGTTTGCAGGTATTCAGCCAGTTTTCCGGTTAGTTGCCACCATGTTCGAAGGTTACGTGGTTCTGTTTCTGGCGAAAAGGGAGAAATGCCCCGGAGTGAGGTAATCCAAGTCACCTATGCCCTCTGTTAGAGGTGTACTATTAAAGGTCTGGAGTTGAGACAGTTCTCTATTTATGCCAGGAGGGTGGAGTAAATACTCTTTAAGTGTTCGTGTTTGTTCACCAATCACTCGTCGTAGGTGGTCTTAACTGCAATCTCCCACTCTCCATTATCTGTAGGCTATGCGGGCGCAGTAAAGTTCCATTCAATGTTTGAGCTGGCCCAGTGTATCCATGATCTCGGTGTTGATGTAACGTTTAAGAGCCTTTCCTTTTTCTTGTGCCAGCACCTTTGCCGCAATAATAAAATTGATACCGTTGTCACTTTAGATGTGTAGGGGTAGGCTTCGTCTAGCGCCTATTCTTTTAAGAGCTGCCAAAAAACGTTTCGGTGCTTAAATCTGACACCAGTTCAAAATTTTTTACAAGGTGAGTACCGTAAACACGGGTAACTTTAACTTTAGCCCCTATATTTCCAGCTTTTCTTCGTATATTTCGCAATTTTAAATAACAAATACTTTCTTTAGAATATGTAGTGAAAGTCCGTATAATCTATTTTGATAAAAATAAAAAAGTAAATTATTTTTATTGGGTGGGCAATGTTACCCCCCAGGGCTAAAGTTACCCGTGTTTACTGTATGTGTTTACTTTACAAATCGATTTTTAACCATATTTTTATTAAATTCACACAAAAACAAAAGGTATGTTAAGTTTAAATAGTAAAAAAGAAGACAGTTTTAGTTACAAAACATTAACAAGAACGCCTTAGTTATTGTTAAGAATATTTGCACAAAATTGTCTTACGCGATCTTGCACAAGTAAGCGTGTTACTGTTTAAAACTGATATTAACAATAGTGTATTTCTTCCTAAAAAAGCATGCGAGAGCTTAGTGCCTATCACAGCAGTAGTCTGGATTCTACGCAAAAAATAACGCAACATTGCATTACATTTAAAATAGACGGACCTTATAACACGAAAAAACGTGTAAACGTTTAAAGCACGTACTATCTGCGCTTATCTACACTAGAATAAAAAAATAACATGCTTTTTCTCAATTTTCTTGAAAACTAGCATTTATACTTAATGTATTATAAAGTTAATAGAAAGATTATTTTAAAATGTATCTATTTTATGTACATGTTATATACCAATTCTGTACCATTTGCTCGTAATGACAGTTCTAACGTTTTTATTTTTTCCTGTAAAATTAGCTTTTTTCACATGCACGTTTATTCGGTGGGGCCATCGATATACTTATGATTTACTTTATGCATTGAAAGAGAAATACCCTAACAACTTGTTTTACCCCATTATTTGAAAATCCGGCAATATTTTCAGTAATAATAAATGTTATCAGATTCTCATACTTTAATGACTTTAATTTATTTGAGTACATCCTAAAATATTATTTAAATTTATATTTGCTCTACTATTATAGTATATTAACTCATTTGACTTTTATATTGACATATTAATGAATGTTAGCCAGTTGGTAACGACCCCGCCCACAAAGCCAGCAGTCCCAGGTTCAAAACCTGACGCAGGCAAATATTTGTGTAATAAGCAACCACATTGTCCCTGAGTCATGAATGTTTACTATACATTCAAGCATGTCTTTCCCCTTACAAGTATACATATCATTGTCTAGCACCCACAGTATAGTCAGAGCTTAGTTTGAAACTAGGCCTAATTTTCTTTATTATCTGTATTAAAAATGTTATATAGAAAGAAGAAAGAAGAAGAAAGAAAGACATTTATTCACTACACAGAAGACACAAATATACAAAGATAAAATAAAGCAACAAAACAGGAAAAAAATAAACGCGGTGTGTCCTCGCGGCAGTGAAACGGACACTGGCTCAGCATTATGCTGAGGTGTCAGACACCTACAGCGCTGATTTTCAGCCAGCACCGTCAGTGACTCACGGAACGCCGTACAAACATAATATATATACGTGTAAACTACTTATATAATATTAGCGACAAAAAAAAGAAAAAATAAATAAAATAAAAAAGCATTCATAAATACCGATATACAGCCATGATATAAAAAAAGAGTAAAATAAAAGGCCAAAATAAAAAGCCAAAATAAAAAGGTAATTTTAAAAAACAACAGGTTGGCATATTAATGTGTGTAAGTGCTGGATGAGGATTAGGATAAGGATTTCTGGAGCGTCAACAAATAACCCTTAAGCTTGCGCCTAAAGGTATACCTGCTAGACGCCCCTTGGATAGGAGGAGGGAGATCGTTCCAGCACTTGGACGCCGCAAACCTGAAACTCCCTCTGAATGCTGCAGTCCGGTGCATAGGCACGATAGCGACTGCCTTAAACCTGCGCGCACTCTTCGACCATTGAATTTTTTTATAAAGATAGGTTGGAGTCTCTTTTTGTACCACACCAAACAGCAAAGTGGCGAGGTGCAGGCGCCTGCGTGCAGGCATGTTAAGCAGGTTAGCAGCGTTCAAGTACGGAGTGATGTGGGAGCGGGGAGGGACTTGGTATATCTGAAGAATTGTTATTCTAATTTTTCTATAATAATTATAACATTAATTTCCAAACCCTGTTTATTTTATTAATAGGTACTTATTGGATTTGAATATGGTATACAGATGCAATCAACCAACATAGGGAGTTAATATTGTATCTCCGGCCCAAATTTATAGTTTTATCAGGGGACCTAGATTCCTAGTATCAGATACAAGTCTAGAATAACCATACCTAACCCTAACATATTAAGGCAACTGAGTAGCAGAATTAGAAGATGGTTTTACTTCATCACTTTCAAGTAATAAAATCTAATGTCGACTAAAATGAGTTTTATGGTTCTCGGTGACGCTAAATATATATAATGAAATGGATTATGAGGGCCCCCCCTAGTGTAGGGGAAGGCTTCCTGCCCACTGCGCCGCAGGAAGCTGTGCAATGCGTCGCCTGACTGTCTATTGCTCCACATACTATCTATTCGTCATCAACAATCAAAGAAAATTATGTAAGCCTTTCTAGCCTTTTATTTGAATTTTACTTTAACATCTAATTTGACCATTTCAATACATATAAGTAGTGCTTCTTACTAAGAGATGCAGAATTAGCATGTTAGCTAGGTTTTTACTTAGGTTTGCTCTCCTAATAATTGAAAACCAATATCAATAGGTTAATCTCAACCTCAAGAAACATAATAAGATTGGTAATTTGGGCTCTTTACCCACTATTTGTTTTATATTTAAACTCATAGCTTGATTGATTCAGTTTAAAAGGTAAAATAACTGGTATTGATTCGATCTGGAATTTTGTTTTCATTCTAAAACAATCTTGTCCTATCTTGTATGAAGTGCACTTGTATTCCACTCTACGGGAAGTAACGCTTCGGGACTTCTGCCCGTAATAAGCCCAGATTGGTTTAATGAGGTTCATACTTAGAATCCTCCAGTTTCATAATGCTAGCTATGAATCAACCTAGCTGGAGTATTACTGATTAACTATTTGATCTATTTGATCACTTTCAATCACTGGTTTGACTTGTACTCAACGTTATATCACTTTCATGTTTCTCGAAGTAAGACTGCAGCTTAATTTAACTTGTAAACAGTCATTTTTCTGCTTTAAATCATCCAAAACCGGCTCAAAATCATTCTCAACGCTTTCTACCAATACATCAGTTTGACGTTTTAAGCGCCCTCTCTACCACAGACTAGTTAGTCGTGAAGTGTCATTCATCTTATGAATTGACTTCACACAATATTTGCCTTAGCTTTTACCTTATTGAATTTATTCGCATAATATTTAAATTCTTATTATTTGAAATATAGTTCATTTTACTATAATCGTTATAATTTATTTAGTTATATGGATATTTTAACTTTTATTGTTATTTTGTTGTTTAACGTGATTCGACGATTTCTTGCCTAGCTAAAGCACAATTATGTGTATTAAAGCTCCTCACGGTGTAATGAGGAAACTTCTAACTACCTAACAAACCCTAAAATTCTACTGTTTTGAACCAAACTAAAGAGTCACGTAACTCTTACATTTACAATTAATCGTGTAGATGTGTAGTGTCAGAATATCTCGGTGTAAAGATACCCTGCTAGACCAGCTAAACCTATCATGACAAAGACTTTGGAACTAGAATTCCTGTGTGTAATCCTAAGACTGTTCCGCCGGCTAATGAAAGCCTTAAGTTGGCATCCGAGTCGGATAAATACCTAAGGTGGTCGATATATAAATATATAAATAAGGGACTATCACTAATACATATTCTGCATACCGTCTCCACTGCCAAAGCATCGGTTCCACTTAGGTACCTATAGAGCAAATTTACAGAATATTGCTAGTGATATCTGACGAAACGCGAGTTAACAGCCGTCAGAGCCGTACGCGAAAACCCTTAACTTACTTGGTTAAAAGATAAAATCTGATATACAAATATCCCTTAACCAAAATGTAAGTGAAGTTTTATAATTGTTATCAACGTCTGCCTGGATCTCAGCCCAACGACTACCAAGTAAGTCGAACAAAGCGGAGACCTGGAATTAAAACCAAAATTAATATCAAGCAAAACATTCACAATAAGTTAAATACCTGGAACACAAATATTAAACCTTAAACTAACACAATTAAATAATATACCCCAAATTTCAAGCTGTGAATCCATTATATCCCATCGAGATGCATCATCAAAACCCCATAATTAAATTCTAAATTAACCCAATTAAATGATGTCCACAAATACCCAAGAAATAAGTATTAACTCCAACCTCCCAGTGGCAGCAACAATTCACCCAACCGACGATTGTTATAAACCCAAATATTAATATCCTTAATTAACCCAATTAAATAAATTATATACCAAAACACACGCGACAGACATACTAAAATCAAATATAAAATTCAACCTCCCAGTGGCAGCAACAACTTACTCCTCCGAAGACCGCCAAGCAAAAGTCCAAATATTTATATACTAAATTACCCCAGTTAAAAAATATGTACAAATACATAAGTACAATATAATAAAAATCTGCTCCCAGTTTTCGGCTACAACTTACTCCTACGAAGCCTGCCAACAAAAAGCCTTATTATTTATATACTAAATTACCCCAGTTAAAAAATATGTACAAATAAATAAATACAATATAATAAAAATCTGCTCCCAGTTTTCGGCTACAACTTACTCCTCCGAAGCCCGCCAACAAAAAACCTTATTATTTATATACTAAATTACCCCAGTTAAAAAATATGTACAAATACATAAGTACAATATAATAAAAATCTGCTCCCAGTTTTCGGCTACAACTTACTCCTCCGAAGCCCGCCAACAAAAAGCCAAGATCACCCTTATTCACATCTATTTATGCCTTCTCGACCCCGACAACTTTTACAAGTCTTACATCGCTTCAAATTCCAGCATAATGACCTCCAGTTTACAGTTCATTTTCTATCTACGAGTAACCATTCGCCCTCCCGGTGCGGCGTACAAAAAATCGCGGCCCTCTTACAAGTCTTACATCGCTTCAAATTCCGACATTATTCCCTTAAATTTAAAGTTCATTTTCTATCTAGACGTCCGCTCTCCCGGCGCGGTGCAGAAACATGGCGGCCCAATTCCAACTCTTACAAGTCTTGCATCGCTTCAAATTCCAACATTATCTCCCTTAGTTTAAAGTTCATTTTTTATCTAGACAGAGCTCTGATGATGTCTAGACATCTGATCACCTGGCGCCGACGTACAAGAATGGCGGCCCTGCTACAAGTCTTACATCGGTTCCAATTCCGACATTATGGCCTTTATTTTAAAGTTGATTTTCTACCTAGACATCTGTTTATTCCGTATTATAGATGCGCCTAACGCAAAGATGGCGTCCCTTTTTCTAACTGTATTGTCAAACATATCGTAATGTCTAACAAATAGGACTCAATTTCTTTTAATTAAAATTTCGCTTACCAATAATAATTTATTCAATCCTTTCCAAGAATTTTTAAGCATTTATACTGGTTCAAGTTTTATACTGGTTCTAAAACTTTATTTATTTAATTTTATTTTTAAGTAATTGTTACTGAATATTGTCCTTTTTGTAAACTTAGCTTACATACATTATAAATGGATTAAGTTTGATTATAATAATTACAAAGCCCCAACATAGTATTGATTTATTTGCTTCTAAAATTATAATTTATTTTTAGTATTATTTATTATTAACCTTTTCCGCCTACAAATTATTTTGTGAAGTGACGAAATAGCTTAGGAGAAGCTAGTTCCGTTACAGTAGCTTGTAATTTAACTGAGTCCCGCCTTATATAGTCCTACCTAGTATCACCACCGAATTTGTGTTTTGTTATTAAATAAATATATTAACCGTAAGATTCAAGTTTTTTCTTTGACCCACACACGAAACTTATCAATCCAGATACAATCCTGATTCAGGGCTTAGCACACAAAGGGAGGTTTTCCACTTGCCGGCACGGCACCGGCACGGCACCGGCGCCGGCGCTTCGTTTTTCCACTTGCCGGCACGGCGCCGGCACGACACCGGCTCGGCGCCCGCGCTAGGGCTCCCAGGGGACACCCTGGGAGCCCTACTCTACATCCTCAAAAAATCCTGACTTCTCCCTGACTTTTCCTGACCAAAAATGCAGCATTACTGACAATTTTTTTTATTAACCGGGGAAAAAAATTACAGGATTCGATTTTTCAGGAATAGTTACCAATTATTTCTGAAAATTAAAAATTTAATAATGATATCCGTACAAAGTGGGCTTGATATCGCCTTCATGAAACGCTGGTATTTTTTTATGGCATGGAGAAGAGAAATGGAGTAAATAAAAACTTTTTCTTCCAACTATGCAATAATTTTTTCATATATTGTCTTAAACTTTCGCGATATTTACACATACACATAGCGTTGCAGCTATCGTGGTCACGAGAAGACCACGATAGCTGCAACGCTATCGAAACGTCGAGGTAATAATAAAAAATGTTTATTTTGCGCGAGTAAGTCCCGTTCAACTTCCAGTAAATTTTGTCATAACTGCACTAAATACTGAGCACAAAGCGGCACTTCTCTGCCCTAGATAATAATTTCCTAGGTTTTTGGGTTTGGGTTTCATTTACTATAGTTTGTTTGATACACTACTCGTGCAGTTGTTGAAAGAAAATCAGATTATGAACCTCGCTTTATGTAATTTAGTAATGCACTCGTGCTTTTAGAGCTCTCGCCAAGGCTCTGGCTCCAAGTGAGCACACGGTGCAATAATAAATTACTTTCTGCTCGATGCAACAATCTAACTATTACAGAATTAACTAAGATAAATACAGGATAAATAATGTCAATTGTTTTTCAAATCTTACAAAATAATTTGAAGCCATGTAAAATTAAAAAAAGTCGGTCAAGTGCGAGTCGGACTCGCGCACCGAGGGTTCCGCACAAACTTGTAGGTAGTGTTCCAACGGACGCCTAGAGTGCTGAAAGCCTATAAAGCTCTTTAACCCCCAAGCCTAGTTATATTTAGCAGCCTAGACTCTCGGAACTCGTTACCTTATTTTAAAGGCCATATATTTAAAGGCTAAAAGTCCTTGTCAAAATATTGAGACTTCAAAATATTTAGGCCTCCAAGCTTCATTAGGCTCGGAGGCTAAAATATGTTTGAGTTTATAAAAAATATTTATGTAATAAACTCGACGCTTTTTTGGTGTGATGTTTTAACCATTTTATATTTGAAACCGGCAAAAAAACGCCAATTAAATAAATTTTTCGTAAGGGAGCCCCTTTATTGTTTTGAGTTTAAGTATTTGTTGTATAGTGGCAACAGAAAAACACAACTGAATTATGTTACGTGGTATGCACATTAATTTTCAAAATTAAAACAATTGCATAGGTCTTGAATTACGTCATTCGAAGTTCCAATAAATAAAAAACAAAATAAAATTCAACCAGTTCCGACTTAGTTAATTCTCTTCGCACACACTCCTGCAAAAAAAAGATGCGATTGAGAAAAGGAAAAACAAAAAAGAAATATAAATAGAGATATTATATACCTAGTACTATATAGGTCTGTATATATAAAATTATTAATAAGCAGAAACAAACTTACTTTTTCATCGCAAATACCTGTTGCAATCATTTTAATCATACTACCTAGTTATGACGATAGTGTTTATTTAAAAGGTTACGAAGAGTTTTAGGCTCATATCTTATGGATCCGGATCCCACACACTACATCCCATTTCGTACCATTTTGGAGGAAGTAATATTTTAATAAACTTTATACATTTATTTGTGACAAACGTAAACGTTGGTTGGTTAGTTACCTAACTAACTACCTATGTAGGTAGGTACCCAGCTAGCAAAATAATGATAAAAGAAATTTTTTATCACTAAAGAGTGTTATAAAAGTCATTTAAAAGCAACGCGGCGACTGCTTCCGTCACCGTCGTTGTATATTGGTGATTTGTAACATTAATTCGCTGTATAAGGTTAAACAGCCAAATTATGATAATAAATGATGACATAAACGTATACTCGATTGATTTGTAAAGCACATATAACATAGCTGTAAAAAAGGTCTCACAACAGCGATTTAGTGCAAATATGTTGTAAAACAGGTTTCATTGGTGCATTTATACGGCAAAGTAGGTCTAATTTGATTTCAAGGTCGCTACAATAGTGTTGGTGATATATCAGGAACGCATGGAACTAATCTGTGATATAAATGAACATCTTGCAGCGAAAATACAGCAAATTTATAATATAACAGCATTTCCTTAGCGCCTATGCTACTGTGCTACTAGCTGTATAATTGAGATAACAAGTTAACGACATAAACGTTTACTCGACCACTTTTTACAGCACATATAACGCAGCTGTAAAAAAGTTCTCATAACAACAATTTAGCGCTAATAGTTTGTAGAACAGGTTTTAATTATATATTTATACAGCAAAGTTGATCTATTGTGGATTCAAAGTGGCCGCTTTAGCGCTTGTGACACATCCGATACGCATGGATTTAATCCGTGATATAAAACAACACCGTGCAGCTGATATGCATCTATCTTATCGCTTAACTAATATATATAAGAGTAATAGTTGTAAACTTACTTTTACAAAACCATTATATCGTGAAATAGTTACTTAAAACGTTTTTTGGTTAGATATATCGCTAAAACCGCACATAATAGCAGCAAATGACTTCTACACAATAAAACGGAACTAGCTTCATCTAAACTATTTCGTCACTTCACAAAATAATTTGTAGGCGGAAAAAGTTAATAATAAATAATACTAAAATAAATTATAATTTTAGAAGCAAATAAATCAATACTATGAAGGGGCTTTGTAATTATTATAATCAAACTTAATCCATTTATAATGTATGTAAGCTAAGTTTAAAAAAGGACAATATTCAGTAACAATTACTTAAAAATAAAATTACATAAATAAAGTTTTAGAACCAGTATAAAACTTGAATTAGTATAAATGCTTAAAATTCTTGGAAAGGAATGAATAAATTATTGTTGCTAAGCGAAATTTAAATTAAAAGAAATTGAGTCCTATTTGTTAGACATTACGATATGTTTGACAATACAGTTACAAAAAGGGACGCCATCTTTACGTTAGACGCATCTATAATACGGAATAAACAAATGTCTAAATAGAAAATCAACTTTAAACTAAGGGCCATAATGTTGGAATTGGAACCGATGTAAGACTTGTAGCAGGGCCGTCATTCTTGTACGTCGGCGCCAGGTGCCCAGATGTCTAGACATCATCAGAGTTCTGTCTAGATAGAAAGTGAACTTTAAACTAAGGGACATAATGTTGGAATTTGAAGCGATGTAAGACTTGTAAGAGT
The DNA here is from genome assembly GCA_963241965.1 of Tortrix viridana. NCBI lineage: Eukaryota > Metazoa > Arthropoda > Insecta > Lepidoptera > Tortricidae > Tortrix > Tortrix viridana. Next base: position 1,320,252 of record OY725177.1, on the reverse strand, counting down.
TGGAATTGGGCCGCCATGTTTCTGCACCGCGCCGGGAGAGCTGACGCTTAGATAGAAAATGAGCTTTAAATTTAGGGGAATAATGTCGGAATTTGAAGCGATGTAAGACTTGTAAGAGGGCCCCCATTTTTTGTACGCCGCACCGGGAGGGCGGATGGTTACTCGTAGATAGAAAATGAACTGTAAACTGAAGGTCATTATGCTGGAATTTGAAGCGATGTAAGACTTGTAAAAATTGTCGGGGTCGAGAAGGCATAAATAGATGTGAATAAGGGTGATCTTGACTTTTGCTTGGCAGTCGTCGGAGGAGTAAGTTGTAGCCGAAAACTGGGAGCAGATTTTTATTATATTGTAATTATGTATTTGTACATATTTTTTAACTGGGGTAATTTAGTATATAAATATTTGGACTTTTGCTTGGCGGTCGTCGGAGGAGTAAGTTGTAGCCGAAAACTGGGAGCAGATTTTTATTATATTGTACTTATGTATTTGAACATATTATTTAACTGGGGTTAATTTAGGATATTCATATTTGGGTTTATAACTATCGTCGGTTGGGTGAATTGTTGCTGCCACTGGGAGGTTGGAGTTAATACTTATTTCTTGGGTATTTGTGGACATCATTTAATTGGGTTAATTTAGAATTTAATTATGGGGTTTTGATGATGCATCTCGATGGGATATAATGGTTTCACAGCCTGAAATTTGGGGTATATTATTTAATTGTGTTAGTTTAAGGTTTAATATTTGTGTTCCAGGTATTTAACTTATAGTGAATGTTTTGCTTGGTGTTAATTTTGTTTTTAATTCCAGGTCTCCGCTTTGTTCGACTTACTTGGTAGTCGTTGGGCTGAGATCCAGGCAGACGTTGATAACAATTATAAAACTTCACTTACATTTTGGTTAAGGGATATTTGAATATCAGATCTTATCTTTTAACCAAGTAAGTTAAGGGTTTTCGCGTACGGCTCTGACGGCTGTTAACTCGCGTTTCGTCAGATATCACTAGCAATATTCTGTAAATTTGCTCTTCAGGTACCGTAACTGGAACCGATGCTTTGGCAGTGGAGACGGTATGCAGAATATGTATTAGTGATAGTCCCTTATTTATATATTTATATATCGACCACCTTAGGTATTTATCCGACTCGGATGCCAACTTAAGGCTTTCATTAGCCGGTGGAACAGTCTTAGGATTACACACAGGAATTCTAGTTCCGAAGTCTTTGTCATGATAGGTTTAGCTGGTCTAGCAGGGTATCTTTACACCGAGATATTCTGACACTACACATCTACACGATTAATTGTAAATGTAAGAGTTACGTGACTCTTTAGTTTGGTTCAAAACAGTAGAATTTTAGGGTTTGTTAGGTAGTTAGAAGTTTCCTCATTACACCGTGAGGAGCTTTAATACACATAATTGTGCTTTAGCTAGGCAAGAAATCGTCGAATCACGTTAAACAACAAAATAACAATAAAAGTTAAAATATCCATATAACTAAATAAATTATAACGATTATAGTAAAATGAACTATATTTAAAATAATAAGAATTTAAATATTATGCAAATAAATTCAATAAGTTAAAAACAAAGGCAAATATTGTGTGAAGTCAATTCGTAAGCTGAATGACATCTGACAACTAACTTTGTCTGTGGTAGAGAGGGCGCTTAAAATGTCAAACTGATGTATTGGTAGAAAGCGTTGAGAATGATTTCGAGCCAGTTTTGGATGATTTAAAGCAGAAAAATGACTGTTTACAAGTTAAATTAAGCTGCAGTCTTACTTCGAGAAACATAAAAGTGATATAACGTTGCCCAAGTCAAATCAGTGATTGAAAAGTGATCAAATAGATCAAATAGTTAATCAATAATACTCCAGCTAGGTTGATTCATAGCTAGCATTATGAAACTGGAGGATTCTAAGTATGAACCTCATAAAACCAGTCTTGGCTTATTACGGGCAGAAGTCCTGGAAGCGTTGCTTTTTTTCCGTAGAATGGAATACAAGTGCACTTCATACAAGATAAGGCTAGATTGTTTTAGAATGAAAACAAATTTCCAGATGGAATCAATACCAGTTATTTTACCTTTTAAACTGAATCAATCAAGCTATGAGTTTAAATATAAAACAAATAGTGGGTAAAGAGCCCAAATTACCAATCTTATTATGTTTCTTGAGGTTGAGATTAACCTATTGATATTGGTTTTCAATTATTAGGAGAGCAAACCTAAGTAAAAACCTAGCTAACATGCTAATTCTGCATCTCTAAGTAAGAAGCACTACTTATATGTATTGAAATGGTCAAATTAGACGTTAAAGTAAAATTCTAATAAAAGGCTAGAATGTCTTACATAATTTACCTTGTTTGTTGATGACGAATATATAGTATGTGGAGCAATAGACAGGAGTCGTATTGCACAGCTTCCTGCGGGTTGTGTGCAGGAAGCCTTTCCCTACACTAGGGGGGGGCCCTCATAAGCCATTTCATTATATATATTTAGCGTCAACGAGAACCATAAAACTCATTTTAATCGACATTAGATTTTATTACTTGAAAGCGATGAAGTAAAACCACCTTCTAATTCTGCTACTCAGTTGCCTTAATATGTCAGGGTTAGGTATGGTTATTCTAGACTTGTATCTGATACTAGGAATCTAGGTCCCCTGATAAAACTATAAATTTGGGCCGGAGATACAATATTAACTCTCTATATTGGTTGACTGCATCTGTATACCATATTCAAATCCAATAAGTACCTATTAATAAAATAAACAGGGTTTGGAAATTAATGTTATAATTATTATAGAAAAATTAGAATAACAATTCTTCAGATATAACATTTTTAATACAGATAATAAAGAAAATTAGGCCTAGTTTCAAACTAAGCTCTGACTGTACTGTGGGTGCTAGACAATGACATGCATACTTGTAAGGGGAAAGACATGCTTAAATGTATAGTAAACATTCATGACTCAGGGACAAGGTGGTTGCTTATTACACAAATATTTGCCTGCGTCAGGTTTTGAACCTGGGACTGCTAGCTTTGTAGGCAGGGTCGTTACCAACTGGCTAACATACATTAATATGTCAATATAAAAGTCATATGAGTTAATATACTATAATAGTAGAGCAAATATAAATTTAATTAATATTTTAGGTTGTACTACAAATCAAATAAAGTCATTAAAGTATGAGAATCTGATAACATTTATTATTACTGAAAATATTGCTGGATTTTCAAATAATGGGGTAAAACGAGTTGTTAGGGTATTTCTGTTTCAATGCATAAAGTAAATCATAAGTATATCTCCATTTTATAAGTTGACTATTAAGTATTAATTAGGTTCATTAGGTAAGTTGGGAAAAGTAAACTATAAGTCTTAATTAGTTTGAAAAGAACTTGGTTGCTACTGTCATAACTAGGAGTAATACCACTATGATGATCGCATTCTATAACAAAGGCCAAAATATAAATAAAACTAGCTTCATAAATTTAGGGTTCCTTATCACATCATTTCTGATATGAACACTTAACAATTCCAAATTAACAACTAAATATTTTACCAATGAGGTCAACTCATTAATTGTTATTATTACAAGTAGGGTTAAAAGGTTGCCATAATTTAATATCTTAAATACCTCATAAATTTTAATTATCTTGTTAGGTAGGCGCAATTTGGTTGCACGTTTTAATTATGGTTACTGACTAATATAGTACATTAAATAGCTAATATTTTTAATACTATCCCATACTGTTAAGCTACATTTTGTTAATTAATTAATTTAATTTAGGTTAGGTAGGTCGATTTATTGTAATTAATTTTTTACAATTTAGTGTAGCCGCGACTAGGGTAGGACTAGGGTAGGGGTTTTTTACAACAAGAAAGTTTATGCTCGTTAAGAGAACTTTCAACATATATTTATTTATCACAAAAAGGCGGCCATTACTTATATGTAAAAACCGTTCAAGTGCGAGTTGGACTTAAGCACCCAGGGTTCCGTACCATTCCATTTCTAGTTAAGAATAATAATCTGAAAACGTTTATTACCTTCTGAAATTTAAACAATAAAAAAAATAGGTGTTGTCACCTTTAAGTTTTTTATTTCTACCGATTGCGCAACCAAACGCATGGTTATGGGTACTTAACCGTCTATGCATGTATGTGATCAGAATTCGGATGTTTTACTTTAGGTCCTGAACTATTGTACCAGTATTGGAGAAATTCACGAGGTGGATCTAAAGGGAGGGAGTTTTTTCTGAGTTCACAAAAGGTTTCAATGTTGGTAGATAATGATAGAATTTAGCGAAACTGCTCAACAACATCATCTTTCACATACTTCGTACTCTCTAATAAATACTGATACCTATTTGCGGCAGACATTATTAAATCAAATTAAACGATTAGTACTTAATTAAATCCACTTTAGTAAAAAAAATATTGACAATGATAAAGTGAAAGCACAAACTTGTATCAGTGAAACGTCTGCTACCAAAACACTTTTCCGATAGGATGAAATGATAATTCATTTAGTCTATGCCCATTACAACCGAATCTGTTGCAAGAACTGTTGGGAACGTTTATGTAAAATATGACGTCACTTGGTCAGATCATTACCCGCTGTGTGTAGAATGCGATCTAGATGTTATTAGCTCGGAGTTGTTACTTGGAAATAAGCCGACGATCAATAAGGTTATCTGGGGCGAAAGAAAACCTGAACAAATAACATTGTATAATAAAATTTGTGATGATGATCTTAGTCAAATTGATTTTCCTAGTGATCTCCGCTCATGTTGTGATAAGTGCTGTTATGAAGAGGGACATAAACATAGTAATGATAATTTATATAGTAGTATAATTAGTGTTTTAAGCGCTGCAGCCTCGATCTGTTATTTTGTAAAAAGTCCCTTGAAGAAAAAACCAATAGTTGGCTGGAATAAATATATAAGTGAGGCTCATAAAGAAGCTAGGGTTAAATTTAATACATGGGTGCTGTATGGAAAGCCGAGGTACGGTCGTTTCTATGATGAGATGCAAAGAAGTCGTACGATCTTCAAATCCAGACTGAAATGGTGTCAAAACCATAGTGAACAGATTAAAATGGACATTTTAGCATCTCATCATAAAAACCATGACTTTCGCAGCTTTTGGAAATCCACTAAAAAGCTGAATGGCAAGCCCAATCAACCGGGAAGTATTGATGGCATAAGTGATCACAGGTGTATAGCCGGCATATTTAGGAAACAGTTTACTGTAGTGTCACCATTGGGACCGTCACGGACGATGGCTGATGAGGACCTGAGTAGGCAGGAGATCACTGCTAGATTTACCGCCAAGGATGTTGACAGAGTTATTAAAGCTATGTCTCCCGCGAGTTCTTGCATTGTTATATAACCTGTGTATAAGTCACTCTTACCTGCCAGAAGCACTAATGGAAACTGTTGTAGTGCCAGTTGTAAAAAACAAAAGTGGTGATATAAGTGACAAAAACAACTACAGGCCGATCTCGCTGGCGACTGTGGTTGCTAAGGTACTGGACAGTCTGCTTAGCACGCAACTTGACAGGTGCCTAGACATCCACCAAAATCAGTTCGGTTTCAGGTCGGGACTGTTGACAGAAACGGCTATTTTATGTCTATAACAGACTGTAAAGTACTACACAACCCGTAATACGGCCATCTATGCGTGCTTTCTGGACCTATCTAAAGCGTTCGACCTGGTTAGATATGATCTTTTGTGGGAGAAGTTGAGACACACTGAGTTGCCGACAGAGCTGTACCATATTTTCAGGTTTTGGTATCATAACCAGGTGAACGTGGTACGATGGTCCAGCGCGTACTCAGAGCCGCACAGGATGGAGTGCGGGGTGAGGCAGGGGGGAGTTACCTCACCGAAGCTCTTCAACCTGTACATCAATGTGCTGATAGAGGAGCTCAGCAGCACTCATGTCGGCTGCCACATTGATGACGTGTGTCTCAATAACATTAGCTATGCGGACGACATGGTGCTGCTGAGTGCCTCGCCTTGTGGTCTCGCTAAGCTATTAGGAATATGCGAAAAGTTTGCACTCAGTCATGGCTTGCAATATAATGTTAAAAAAAGTGAATGCATGGTCTTTCAGGTCCGAAGCAAAAATCTGCCACCTGTACCGCCTATTCGTCTATATGGAACGCCTTTAAAAAGGGTGGATTCCTTTAGATACCTAGGTCACGTGGTAACCTCTGACCTGAAGGACGATGCAGACATTGAGCGAGAACGGAGGGCGTTGTCTGTTAGAGCGAACATGGTGGCCCGCCGATTTGCTCGTTGTTCAGCCGAGGTAAAAATAACTCTATTTAAAGCCTTCTGTACGACCCTCTACACGAGCAGTCTGTGGGTTTCTTATACGCAGAAGCAGTACAACGCCCTACGTGTGCAGTACAATAATGCTTTCAGGGTGCTATTGGGGTTGCCCCGTTTCTGTAGTGCGTCAGGAATGTTCGCGGATGCCAGAGTTGACTGTTTCTACACAACTATGAAAAAACGCTGCACATCACTGGCGCGCAGGGTGCGGGCTAGCTCTAATGGTATCCTGAGGGCAATTGCGGACAGGTTTGATTGTCAGTATCTGAATCATTGTCATATGATCCATGTACTGACAGTCAAGCCTTACTAAGACCCTTTTTCTCAGGAATGCGTGGAGGTATCAAGTTGAAATTAAGATCAAATGCTTAGGTCTGCAATCTCTTGGATCAGAGAAAAAATCAAACATCTAAGTCAACGCAATCAAAAGATACGGCCGTTTACGCCGCATATTCAAGGGAATCTCAAGGGAATCAAAACCTATAGGGTACTTCCCCTTGTGTTAGACTCATGAAATTTGGCAAGAAGCAATGTCTTATAGCACAAGTAAAGGGAAAAATCCGAATACGGTTAATTTGTAGTTACATCACATAAAAAATAAAGGTGGACATTCACGGTCAGTTAAACTGATCAGTTGAACTGACGTACAGTCGCCATCATAATATATATTGCAGCAAACAAGGTGCTGACAAATATCTGAACACGACTCTATTGTCAAGGTGTTAGAGTGCATGGTCAGATATTTTTGACCACTCTGATATGTACAGATATATTTGATGGCGAACTGTACATCCAAAAACTGACCGTGAATGTGAAATCTTAAATTGAAATTATACGAACTCAAGGTCAGCTTCTGGATGTACGTCAGTTAACTTACTGACTGTGAATGTCCACCTTTAGTCCAGTAAAAACACTCACTAAGTGCATACTTAGTGCGTGTCAGTTTATACTGGAATTTGTTTCTATTGTATTCCCGTGATTTACGAACTATTTACACACCTACAAGATTGTGCGGAACCCTCAGTGCGCGAGTCCGACTCGCACTTTACCGGCTTTTTTGTAAACTATTTTAAAAACTACCTTGATTAATGTTATAATGATATAAAATTTGATACAGTTATGAGTTTCAAATTTCGAACATCTTTGAAAAACAAAACAATTTTATTTAACCTCAATTCTATTATGTGCCTGTCGGAAAACACATCGTCGCATTATGAAGAAGCTATGTGTCACTCACCTCGCTGTCAGCCAATACTTATGTTTCTGGACGTGTTGAGTATCGTATTCCTGAACGTCACTGTCACTGTCACCAGAAAGGCGCGATTCGCGCCTCTCTTTGTCAATGCGTGTGTTACTCGCCGCCGTTACGGATTTAAAAACTTTAACTTATTAGTCAAATGTATGTTACAATGTGTAAAAGTAGTGAAAATTGTGTTACAAGTGAGGTAAAAGTAGTGCAATTTGTGTGTGTTTATTGAAAATGAGTGGTTCGGAACGGGAGGGCCGTTCAGCAGCCACAGACGAGTCGCCGCATCCGTCTACCTCGTCCTCGAGCTCCTCGGGCTCGGGAGTCCGAGAAGCCTCCGTTTTAACGGAAGGACCGGCATCAAAGTGGGCCGGACCCGCGAATTGATGCATTGGTTAACTAGGTGGGCTATCTTTCTCATTTTATTCAGATAGTAGGCGGCTCGTTAGGTACAGGTAGGTACAACAACAACCCCGTCCGGTTAATTTTAACTCAACCATTAAGGGAGTCCTTAACAAACCCCAACAATGTTGGTAAAACTGTAAACTTTGGTAGGTACCTAATTTAAAAACAGAGAGACACGGAATCAATTAATTAAACCAGCTTTTCCAGAGAAGGTTAAGGTTATTTATGTATGGCAACATTTTGGTTCACCACTTTGGAAGGAGGTGAAGTATTCCAAGTCATTGCAATTTTTTTTATTATTTTTTTCCTGCCAGGCCAACTTTTATAGATTTGAAAGTAAATGAAGAGCTTGGCCATTTTACAAGCGGAAAAGGATCTTTTACTATCCTTTTTTCTCCATTGATTTATCTGTCCCAATCTATAACAAAAAGATTTACGGTTGATCTTTCAGCAAGGATGACCGAGGAATGACTGAGGTTAAAGCAGTCAGAATAATACTGCCAAAACTCATGTTACATCGCGGAGATGTTCCTAGTAAGAAAAGCCACGGAGGCGTAAGACCCATATCATATCTTCGAAGCCAGGTCCATAAAATCAAAATCTTTTCACCTGATATTGCAAACCTCTATACCAGACTTCCTACAACCAGCGGACTGGTTGGTAAAAATGGACATCATCCAAACTATAGCTGTATCGCACCGGTCCTTCCTATGCATAGGCTATTTAGGAGAGGTCTGGAAAATGACTTTCCTGTGGGTTGGCCTTTCATCGGCTCCTTCCCTTTCGCCACCTCTTTGCGAGTATACTTGCTGGATCGCGGAGATCCTAAGCAAGAAATATTGTCGGAGACGACTTTCAGAATTGATCCATTTTAGCTCACCAGGTCGTGGAGGCTGTGGAGCTTCAGGGACCCCTGGGTTGGCAGGTCAATTTGTGTAGGTCAATTTTGACACCAACACAACAGTTGGAACATATGCGTATTTACTGGAAGACCAACTCCAATCAGATGTACCTCATAGCAAATTAAATAATAATAATAATAATAATAATAATTGCCCATCAACTTCACAAATTGACTCGGCTAGGGATATGCAACTTCGACAATTATAACGACTTCTAAGATAGTTGAATTTTGCATGCTTTGCTTTGCTTTGTAGTTCAGAGGGCGACTTTACTGTCGACATCTGCAGATATTTTCTCACCTGTACATAAGAAACACTCATCTGACGCTCACCCTTGTTGCAGAAATTCTAATACTCCAAGTGTTGTTGTAGAAACACTTGGAGCATTTCTTTTGAAGCATTTGAAGTCTTTGCATCTACAGCACTCGCCATTCATCTAACTATCAGTTAAGTTAACCATTTCCTGGCAACGGATGCCTGCCTCGGAGGCACCTGTAACTGGTCTCAATGCCAAGCCGTTGGCACAGCAACAAAAAGTGAGGTGTTCGCAGAGTTGTCAGCAATAAAGAGTCAGGGTCGGACCCAAGCCAATTCATATGTTTTGTTGCAGACAGACAATCGAAACCTAATCGCTTATGTTCGAACGGAGGGGGGAACACATTCCATAGGACTCCTAAACTTAACATTCCAGTTATTGTCAGTAATAGACAAGGACCATATATAATAGGACTGACAATCACATACAAAAAAACGTAACTCTGAAATAGCTCAAAATTCGGTATTAAAACTAGATGGCGCTGCTTTGTAGCCTGGAAGTGGCAAAAATGTTATTTTCACCATTATTTTCTCGTGATTTTTTTATTTTTTAAGAACAAACGTCTAAGTGCTTTATTTTAACACCATAATATCACTTCTATACACAACTTTTAAATATTATATTTTTTACTCGTCAACAGCGTGAAACAGGTCGTATTTAATAGATGGCACTACCTCTGGAATCATTGTTTGCCCAAGGTTGCTCGCTGGTTTGCCAATTTTTGCTACATAAAATAACTAGATGGCGTTGGTGCACTGGTAAAATGTGGATAAAATTACGCATATATTGACAAATTCGAGATTTTCCACGAACTAAACAGTCACTAACGTAATTTGGTGCTGTTAGAAAAGTTTTATACGTAAGAAGTTTGTTTTTCGTAAAATATGGATGTAATAATCAAGGATGTAGGTAATAGTATACCTAATAAATGAAAACGGATTAGAATAATTATGTACCTACTACCGTTTCCCGCTGCCGCAAATATGGGTCAGATTAAAATGTTTTTATTTTTAGGGTTCCGTAGTCCTACAAGAAACCCTTATACTTACCTAGTTTCGCCATGTCCGTCCGTCCGCTGCCTAGCTTAGAGGCTGTTAGTACTAGAAAGCTGTAATTTTACGTAGGTCAGTAGGTACGTAAACCTACCAGGACCAAATACATATTTTAACCAGGGCTCGAGCCAGGACCAAATATATCGAAGTTGGTGGCAAGAATCATTGTGTCATATATATTTCATGTACCTATCAAACACTAAATAGGCAATTCCTAGAACTCCTAGGAGGCCGGTCTTTATTTCACCCTTTTTAGTGGGTTTTTGAAGACGGTTTTATTTTTTTGTTAATTATAAAGCGTTATTTAAAAATTATCTTCTGTGAAAATTATCTAATAAATCAGCCGCCATCTTGAACTTTTTAGTTATTCGACCGATTGCTTCCAAAATCGATATCTAGGGATTTGTGTGGTCTCCAACAACGAAGCCGTTGACAGAGTGAGAAAAAGTAGCCGCCATCTTGAACTGTTTAGTTATTTGACAGATTTCTTCCAAAATCGATATCTGGGGATTTGAGTGGTCTCCAACAACGAATCCGTTGACAGAATAAGAAAAAGAATCCGCCATCTTGAACATTTTAGTTATTCGACCGATTGCTTCCAAAATTTATATCAGGGGATTTGAGTGGTCTCCGACAACGAATCCGTTGACAGTATGAGAAAAAGAATCCGCCATCTTTAACTTTTTAGTTTTTTGTTCGATTGCTTCTAAAATCAATATCTGGGGATCTGTGTGGTCTCCAACAACGAATCCGGTAACAGAATGAGAAAAAGTAGCTGCCACCTTGAACTTTTTAGTTATTTGACAGATTTCTTCCAAAATCGATATCTGGGGATTTGTATGGTCTCCAACAACGAATCCGTTGACAGAATGAGAAAAAGTACCCGCCATCTTGAACTTATTAGTTATTCGACCGATTGCGTAAGTATGCGTACTAACTTAAGCCCCCATTTCATCCCCTTAGGGGTAGTTTTTCCAAATTCGCCGAAATATTTTTTTTATTTGTTAACTGTAGCCTATATACCAATTCCCACATTTCGAACTTCAAAAATGACCAAACTCCAATACAAATTTTTAACCCCCATTTCAACCCCTTAGGGGTAGTATATCTTAAATCACTGAAAGCATTTTTTATTTATTGACAGTACCCTAAATACACATTTTATACGTTTCTAACTTTAAAACTGACCAGTTTGGTCCCCCGTACAAATTACCACCCTCATTTCATCCCTTAGCCTTTAACAGTAGCCTATATACCAATTTTCACGTTTCTGACTTCAAAATAGACCGAGATCTGATACAAATTTCCACCCCTCATTTCATCAACTTACGGGTAGTTTTTCCAAAATTGCCAAAAATTTTATGATTTTATTTGTTAACATTAGCCTATATATATACCAATTTCCACGTTTCTAACTTTAAAATTGAACAAACTCCCATACAGATTACCGCCCCCCATTTCATCCCCTTAGGGGTAGTTTATCCAAAATCGCCGAAAGTAGGATTTTTTATTTGTTAACGGTAGCCTTATACCAATTTCCACGTTTATAACTTGAAAAACCACCAACTTCCCATACTAACTTTAACCCCCCATTTCCACCTCTTAGGGGTATTTTATCCAAAATCACCGAAAGTAGTTTTTTTTATTTGTTATCAGTAGCCTATATTCAAATTTCCACGTTTCTAACTTGAAAACCGACCAAACTCCCATACAAACTTTAACCCCCCATTTCCACCCCTTAGAGGTAGTTTATCCAAAATCGCCGAAAGTACTATTTTTTATTTGTAAATAAAAGCCTATGTACCAATTTTCAGGTCTTTGACTTCAAAAATGAATGACTTCCATACAAACTTCCACCCCCAATTTTTACCACTTGGGGGTTGAATTTCGAAAAATCCCTTCTTAAACGACGCCTACAATGCAAACTCAACCCCCCCCTCAAAATTTCAAAGTTCTATCTTTAGCGGTTTGGGCTGGGCGTTGATGAGTCAGTCAGTCAACCGGACATTGCCTTTTATATATATCATCCAGCCTATATACGTCCCACTGCTGGGCACAGGCCTCCACTCACGATGATATATATAGAGTTATAAATAAAATTCATATTATAATGCTAAAATAATATTGATTTTTCTTCTCTCCATTCAACGGCAACTCTCAATAACGCCATAAAATGCGCAGTCCCTTCAGTGTCGCTATTATGTATATATAGAGTTTACACGTATATCGTTCGTTCAAATAGTGTGCAGTACACCCACACACTGCTATGGAAACCATATAATATTATCTGAATAGCAATACCCATTATTGAATAATTTAATATTAAATCCATATTTCACTTTTAGAACATCCTGTACATGTTGAAATCGTGCGCTCGCTAGGATAGCGACGAGTCAAATGAATATATTTTGGTATCTTTGTCGTGTGTGGTGCTTAGCTATAATATAATATATATTTTGGTATATTAATATATATTATAGCTCCGTGTGTGACGCGCCTTAAAAGCAATGCAGCAGTGCTGCCAGGTCTATTTTTCACTTTACCCTAGCCTTTGTCAAATTTTATCCCACTTTTGTAGCGTTATTGAAAAATAAACCCAAATTTCAACTATGGTTTAAAATAAACGTTTTGCACAATGACCCTGTTTTCCCACTTTCGTTAAGGAACACTAAAACAGGTGTACATATCAGTTTACTCAGTATTTATCGACAATTTCGACATAGTTCGACCAGTTTTATTTAAATGGATAGAGATTGAGATAGTGAATATCTTAAGTACGTGGGTACGTCTAAGCTACTAATAATAAATTATAATTTTATAAGCCTTTAATATTATTACCACTGATGACATCAAAATGCATATTGCCATTAGGGAGGAGTATATTGTCTTAGGTACCAACCTAAGTGTTATGTTAAGTAAATAAATAAATGTTATGACGATAAAACAAAATACGATTCAACGAAAAAATTACCTTACATTGAGTTCTGTTTTTTTAGTGTTTTTACCCTAAATCTTGAGAAAATATCCTAAAGTGACATCACTGCTTCTCTTTTATAACTTTTTAAGGTTTGGCGTTTCAATTTTCATTTCAATTCGCGCAGAATCTAAACTTTCTTTTAATCTTTTTAAACTAAAATATAATTGCGGACATTATTTGGGTTCCGAAATTAAATTATAAATAATAAGGTAAACAAACTTTGAAATATATTTCATTTGTAAGTAATAATTATGTAAGTACAAATAATAGTTTAAAAATAGTGAAGTCAGCCGGAACGGACGGAATGTAGTAATGAATCATCCTCGCACCTAACGCCATCTATTCACTTTTTACTGTATCAATTGGAATGTCGTTGAACGCTCGATGGCTGTTACTTCACGCTTGCGCGTCACATAGAAATTGTAAAATTACGACTTTTGAATGAATTGGTACTCTTAGCGGCATCTAGCCACGTAGAAAGATACTAACTGAGTACGGTGCGTAGTATGAAGATTGTCAGTCCTATTATATATGGTCCTTGGTAATAGACCAGTGGAATGTAACTCCTGCCTAATATCTCCCAGGGAGGTACAACACAGTGGCAGATCGTCTGTCTCGGATACAGCTTCTACAAAGTGACACTTATTACCAATAGCTATCTCGGAGATATATATTCAGCCATTGGGGAAGACCCACCATAAAACTTTTCGCTGCAGAACAGTCTGCTGTCGTGGTAGGTTATGCCAGTATTAATCCATGCGATTATGGAGTAGGTTTTATAGATGCATTCAGTCAAACACATAAACTACTATTATTTTTGTGTTACTTTTATGAATGTTTTATGTTTGGGTTGCTACACTTATAATATATGTTGCATTTTAGTGTAAATGGTCAACCGGTAGGACATACAGAACCTGCAGTTGTATCTTAGCACTCTGCAGTTGTATTTTATATTATTAACCCCCGACGCAAAAAGAGAGGGGTGTTATAAGTTTAACGTGTCTGTCTGTGTATCTGTCTGTGGTATCGTAGCTCCCAAATGGATTGACCGATTTTCGTTTAGTTTTTTTTGTGTCATAGATAATTTTATCCCGAGTGTTCTTAGCCATGTTTCATGAAAATCTGTTCAGCCGTTTGAAGATCATCAGCTCTTTTCTAGTTGATGAGGGGATCTGATTTTTTGATTCTTGAAATCTTCTAGTGACGAAGTCCCTCCAGTGAAAATGTACCTACGTGCTTGGAGCCCGTTGAAGGTTTTGCTCATTACTCAGAAGGTTTTTAGGCGCTGATATCGGGGGTTTTTAATTCTGTTAGGTTAGGTTAGGTAATAATAAATAAAAGTTAAATAAATAAAGATTAGGTTATTCAATTATTATTGTTATAATATGTCATTTCAAATACATACTTTTTCCAAAGAACAAGCCAATATTCATCGGAGTAATGATGTGATACCCAACAGCCAACCAGCCGACCCAGCTGACCGTGGATGGGAGACTGCCCAGAGTCGTCACCACCGTCGTCGTAGCTACAAAAATGCTGTTTCGATAAAGGGGTCCGCAGTGAACACCGGGGTAAGCGGAGTCGAAGTCTACAAGTATCTACACGGTTGTTTTTTCAAAAACGAATCGACACCCGAAAATGTCATCAGTCACTTGAGGAGTGTACGGGACGGTGTTCAATACACCGTGGAACTAATACCATCGAAACGAGACACCTACAAATCATTCAAAATTGGCATCCCGACTATACTTTACGATGAATTTCTCATGACATCAGCGTGGCCGCTTAATACATGTATATCGAATGGCAGCCCTTTCTCCGACCTAGGGAGCCCGGGGCTTGGGGGGCTTGCCAAGACCGAGGAAGCCCGACTCCGAAACGTCCCGTAAGCCAGCTCAAATTAGAAGCACACACCTAAACATTAATCGACTAGCAAACAAGACCTTACAACTCGAAACCGAGCTCCAGCTGCGCGATCAGTTCGTTGATGTGTTGTGCTTAACAGAGCACTGGATGGAACCTAACCAACTGACTTCCGTAAATATACTGAACTACCACTTGCGCGCCCAATTTTGTCGAACATCACGAACGGGCGGTGGAAGCTGTATTTACGTCAGGGAGCATGCATCGAGCGCAAGGAAGTAGCTGAACTGGCGTAGGAGTCCCAGTTTGAGGTCTGTGCCGTCGAGTGCGTCGGACTGGACCTCGTAATAATGTGCGTGTACAGACCCCCGAGCGGTGACTTATCCATGTTTGACAAATTATTAAATTTAAATGCTATGCAAAATTATAATGTATTGATAGTTGGTGACATAAACATTGATCTACTAGCTAAGTGCAACAGCGCTAAGTACTAACAACAAACAATCCGGGTTTAAACAATTAATAAGTGTTCCAACTAGAATCACAAATATTTCTATGACATGTATAGATCATGCCTACACAAATATAACTAAATCTGCTATAAAATCGGTATCTTGTTACGACATGCATCTTTCCGATCACTTGTCCGTTAATGTTGTTGCTGACATTCATAACAAAAAAACTGTAATTAATACGCACACATTGAAAATAAATTTTACAATACAAAACAAACATAACTTTGCGTTAAGTCTTGACCTATACATATGGGATTCAATTTTAGAGAAAAACAGCTGTCCGAATAAATTAATGGAACTTGTTATGAATGTCGTCATACATTATTTCAAAATACATTTCCCTATGAAAAAACATCATGTGAAAAACGATGTAAGTGTGTGGGTAAATGAACCAATAAAAATAATACGTCGGAATATCCGCAAAATTAAAAATGTTTTACTGTCGCATCCCGATTACGCTGAGTCACTCGCCGAGATTCAAAACCACGAGTCGCTGTACTGGGCTAAGTTAAGGGATGTGCGTAGCTGTTACATCAATGACCAAATCTCCAACAGTAACGATGATATGTGTCGTAGTGTATGGCGAGTCATATCAGCAAAAACTTGCAATAACAAAAAAAGCAAGAACAGCGCTATTGACATACTCGTCAGTAAGGCGACTGGCGCCTGCGCCGATGCGCGTGCTACCGCCGCCGCTGCGCAACTGAATCGATATTACATTGACGCGACTGCGAATAATAACAAACCATGCGCTCGTACTGCACTCGCGTATCTCGAAAATTACTTAAATGAAAGGCCTTCCTTGTATCGATTCGTACCTTTTACACTAGGCGAAATAATGTCGGCATGCAAGAAAATCAAGCGGAAGGGGTCCAAGGACATAAATGTTATGACAACTCGAATCCTCGACTGCTTGCCCCCGATAGTCATCTCATTTCCGTGCGCGCGCGCTCAGCGAGTGAACGTGTTGTTGTAAATGGTATCGAAGTTCAAGTTAATTAGTGGTATACTCGTATAATGGTGCAGTGCAAGAAGTGCAAATTATTTGTGTCTGCAACAAAAGACGACACCATAAAATGCAAGGGACCTTGTGAAGCTGTCTATTACAAAAAATGTGCAAAAAAAGCATTCATAGAGAAAGAGACATGCGATGAGTGTAGTAAGAAAGAGGGAAGCCCATTGCGAGCAGGGCACGAAGGAAGTTAAACCAAGATTGATGTTAATCCAAACGAAACATCGGTAGAATTGCTGCTGAAAGAAATGAACAGTAAACTAGAAGTAATATATAAAATTGAAAGGAAGTTAGAGGAGATTAGCGAAGCAGTAGATTTTTACGCTGAGCAATACCAGAAATTAATAGAATTTAGAGATACGGCAGACAAGAAGATGAAAGCTTTGGAACAAAAAAATACCTACCTTGAAAATGTAATAGTGCGCTGGAAGAAAGGATTATGGACCTAGAACAGGAAAAGAAGGCTAAAAATGTAGAAATTGTCGGGTTGGAGAAGAAAAATAATGAGAACACAATAGATGTAGTTAAAGCAGTTGCTCGAAAACTTAATCTTAACCCAGAAGACATAAAAGATGCACGGAGGGTCGGACGAGATAAGCCTGATGACGTCAGACCACAGCCGGTTATAGTAAAATTGAAGAACCGGGTGGCCCGGGACAAGTGGCTCAAAGCTCGTAGGACCCCAGTCAATAATGACCAGATCTATGGCAATGGAAGTCAGAAATCGTTATACCTTAACGAGGACATACCAAAGTTTAAACGTCATTTACTCTGGCTGGCCAAAACACAGCTGAAGGGTATATGCAGGTATATCTGGGTACAAAATTCGAGTATTTTGGCTAGGAAAGAGAATGACTCCAAAATCTACAAGATTAAGTGTGACAAAGATATTGAAAAAATACCGGTATAATATATTGCACTTAGCTGTTTGGACACACTATGTGATTTCTTTACCAACAAAATTCAACGGTTTAATAGATGTTTTATCGGAGGTGGAATATAAGCGTTATAATAATTTAGAATCATGGAGCAGAACTTATAACAATAAAGAGAAACAATTGCACGTTGTTCACTTGAATATAAGATCTCTGCGTAAGCACTTTAATGAACTATTAGTCTTAATAAGCCAAACTAAGTGCCAGATAGATATCATTATTCTCTCAGAAATCAATATTAAGGAGAACGAGATTTCATGCTATAATATACCTGGATATAACAGTTACTCAAGGACAAGACAAAGTTCCAGAGGAGGAGGCTTAGTATTTGTATGCAAGACATCAAGTAAATTTTTGCGATAAAGAAGTTGTTCTACTGGGTATGGAATCACTATGCGGAACTATACAAGTAAAAAATAGGAAAATTAATTTGATATGTATATACAGGCCACCTCATAAAAATAAGAATTTGTTTGTACAACAATTAGAACTACAGATTAAAAGTATACCTAAAATTGAAGAATTGATCATAGTCGGAGATATGAATATAGATTTTTTCAAGGAAAACATGAATACATCTACAACGAATTATAAAAACACCTTGTGTCGATAATTATGGCCTACAGTGCGGCATACCAATATCAGAGATAACGCGCGAAGCTATTGTGAGCGGCCGCCACGAGCAGTCGTGCATCGACCATGTGTGGGTGCGAGAGCGACAGCTGCGTACCTGTGATGCGCCTGCGTCTGTTAGTGTAATAGAATGCGGATTATCGGACCATCATATGGTGGGGGTAACTCTTGACCTTGACCGTGAGTACTGTGCAAATACGACGCGAAATAGTAGGAATAAGGTATTGGACGATAAGTTAGTTGAAAATAGATTAGACAAATTCGACTGGTCACAGTTGTTATTAATAGTGTGTCCTCTGCATCTATACCAAAAAATATGTCTTGTATTTGAAACAATATATAATGAAAGTAAAGTTGAGAAAAATAATAAAATAAAAAGGATAACTCAACCCTGGATTGATAAGTGTTTGTATGCTAGAATTGTCAAGAGGGATGAGCTATTCCGGGTGTGGAAAGCGTCACCAGACAATATGAATAAAAGGTTAGAGTATACGAAATTTCGAAACAAGGTAAATAAATTAATTAATGTAGCTAAAAATAAGTATCGACGTCAGAAAATAAAAAAAATGTGAGGGCGATTATAAAAAAATACGGAATACTATTAATGGATGGTTAGGTCGTATAAAATTAAATGTAGATGAGGTAGTAATGAGACATCTGGGGAAAATCGATAGTTTATACACTATTTGTAGTAGGTTCTCCGAAACATTTACAAGGGAAATACTAAATATTAAGCATTATTGTAGTATGAAATTCCTTGACCGAAGTTCATATGTTACAAGGATAGATTTATCTTTTCGGTATAATAAAGTTTCACCAGGTGACATTGAGAAAATAGTTAATAGTTTGAGTATAAATAAAGCTCCAGGTGTAGACCAAATTAGAGTACGTGATATAAAATATGTAAAAAAACAGCTGTGTCCAGTTTTAGCCAATTTCATAAATATGTGTATGTCAAAGGAAGTCTATCCAGAAAAGTTAAAAAAGTCAATAATTAGACCTATATATAAGAGTGGAAGTCACATAGAATATACAAACTATAGGCCTATAGCTGTTTTGTCTGTAATTAATAAGATTGTTGAGAAAGTAATCGTTGGACAAATAACAGGTTTTTTGGAGAAGTATAAAATAATTACAGATGCACAGCACGGCTTTAGAAGAGGAAGAAGCACGGTGTCGGCTTTAGCACAGTTCTCGGACGAAATAAACATTCGCCTAAATGAAGGTAAACAGGTTCTCGCTCTTTTTATTGACTATAAAAAGGCGTTCGATACCCTAGATCACGACATCTTACTGCAGGCAATGAGAGAGTGTGGTATAGCCGGCCCTGTCAACGACTGGTTCCGTAGCTACTTGGCTGGCAGGACCATACGCACGTCCGTGAACGGCACCACCGGAGCGGAGTGTAACGTCACGCTGGGGGTCCCGACCGGCTCTGTGTATGGTCCAGTCGGTTATGTAATGCTTGTCAACAGTGTTGTGAACGTCGTCGAAAATTGCAAGGTCTTTATATACGCGGATGATATGTGTTTATTGTATGCTGCTACAAACCTATCAGAGGCTGATAAAAATATACAGAGTGATTTTGAAAATATAGTAAAATGGGCACACGATAATGGAATTATTATTAATTTAGCAAAAACTAAGTGCATGCACATTTTTTCTCTATATAACCGAAAAACCAAAAATATAGATTACAAGGAGTATGGAGTGGTTGGTCACGAATATGATTGTTTACACAATAGTAAAATTAACTGTAACTGTGGACAGATTGAGTTTGTCGATAGATATACATATTTAGGACTATATATAGATAATAACTTTAATTGGAAGATACAAGTAGGTGCAGTTTGTTCAAAACTACGTTCGGTGTTGAGCAAATTGTACCACTTAAACAGAGTGATTAATAAACGTACAATGCTAGTAGTTTATTATGCATTAGCAGAGTCAGTGATTAATTATGGACTTAGTATATATGGCAGAACCTTCCAAACATATTTGGATGATATCAAAAAGTTACAATTAAGATCTATTAAATACTTGGTGTCTAAGAAAAAGAAAAACGAATGTAAAAACAATTATGATAACTAATACAAAATGTGTAAAATACTACCTGTTCATCTAAGAGCGCAGTACTTGATAGCTATCGACAATTATTATGTTAGTGAGTTAAAGGTCCTTAAGCAGAATAAATATAATACAAAGGAAGTTAGATTAAGAAAGTATGTTCAAAATTATGCTAATAACAATTATGGTAGGAGAACGAACTTGTATATGGTTCCAAAGATATATAACGAAATTGATTGGTTAAGAGCAGACAAAAAAGTAGCAAAAACGTTTTGAAAAATACCTTAAAAAGAATACTTTTGGAAAGATTGCCGTAGGTAAACTCTCCAAAAGTATTCTTTCTTCCTCTTTTTCAATAATATTAAGATGAAAAAATACATTAAATATTAATATCCCTTCGGGTGGCAGTCGCCATATTTTTATTTGCTGTCAATTGGCACGGCCATTTTTGGCGAATTTCCGTCAAGTGGCAGGGGCCGCCACGAGGGGTCATCGCGAATTATCGCGAATTCGGCGCATGTTATAAAATTGAATATTATTCAAAAAAATATTATGGACGTTATATTCAAATCTTGTATCGTTAGATTCAGCATGAAATGGCCTATCTGATTATATAACAATGAATACCGTTCCATTTATGTGAATTTTGCTAGTTTTGATCAAATCTCACATAACCGTCTAGGTAAGGTCATTGACCCCCGGAGGTGTTGGATGAAAATATCAAAATAAGACGTAAAAACATCACAAAACCACAATAAGACTATTTAAAACTGTTTATTACTTACCCAGGCATGATTATTCTACACGAAACACTCAATTAACAACACACACTTAACAAATTCACAAACTACAAAACGATGTTATAACGTCGGCGGTCGGCGCGTACTGATGCGGGCGATATGAAATTTATAACGAATTTTCTTCCACGCGGCATCTCGACCGTTATTGAATGCCATCCATGTCTATTCACGAAAGCGTCTTGCAAGTTTGAGCCAGCAAGCAATAGTTTTATCAGTTTTATTTAGACGCGTAATATGACACCGCGCAAAATCCGGGAGCCGGACCCTTGCCACATGGTGGGTGTTTTTGACAGGTCCGGCTCCCGGACTACTGCCACTTCCCATTGGTCCGGGAACCGGATCGATGCCACCCGAAGGGGTATGAAATAAATATTAATATAACAAATAATAATATTAAAATGTATACTTACTTAGTTAATTTGTAATTTCGGTGCATGCATAGCAGAAAATGTAATGTGAGCACGATCTCGCCAACAAACTGTCTTATCAGTTTAGCGGGTTTACTTGGCATGATTACTTGTTATGTACGCTTTGAAATAATAAATAATAATAAAAAAACTTATATTGTTATTCAACAAGTGTGTCGAGGCTGGAGTCTATCCAGATTCCTTGAAACAAATCAAAGTCTATCCTATCTACAAAGGAAAAGGCGAAATGCATTTGCCCAAATACTTTCGTCCAATATCGCTCATACCTGTTGTGTCAAAAATATTTGAGCGTTTACTGTGCAATAGAATAATGAGTCATATCTCATCCAATAAATTGTTAAATTGTCAGCAATATGCCTATCAGCCCGGGCGCTCCACGGCGGACGCAGTGCGCGACGTCGTGGCGCGAGTGCTGGCTCACCTGGAAGACCACGCACTTCTTCTAGAGAAGCTGTCACGCTATGGTTTTATAGGTAGTTTTCACGACACGATTGCTTCGTTCTTGAACAACCGTAGACAATGCACACACGTCCTTAACTCGAAGTCTGATATGGAACCCATTAGTACCTGCTCAGTTCCCCAGGGTTCAGCGAATGGAAAAAACCTTTTTTTGATTCTGGTTAATGATATTACATCCGTCTGCGGCCACTCCGAATACGTGATGTTCGCTGACGACACGTGTATTTTGGTGCATGCCGAAAACCTCGAATTGTTAAAATCGAAAGTGAGTTTAATAATGCATAAAATGCCCGTGTGGTTCTTGGCAAATGGTATGTTGCTTAACGTCGACAAAACAAACATACTTCATTTTAAATTAAGAAATATCCGAAATACGCCTTTTTCATATTTTCAATAGACTAAGTGGATGCGAGTCTCGACAATGCATAGCACGCCGAGGCCAGCCTATCGCACAGATGGTCGATGTGTGTGGACCACGTGAGACCAGAATTAATCTCGAAACCCAAATACCTGGTCGTCGTATCCCGGTCCCTCAAGTACAGACGACCAGGTATTTGGGTTTCGAGATTGATTCTGGTCTCACGTGGTCCACACACATCAACTATCTGTGCGATAGGCTGGCCTCGGCGTGCTATGCATTGTCGAGACTCGCATCCACTTAGTCTATTGAAAATATGAAAAAGGCGTATTTCGGATATTTTTACTCAATACTGATACAGGGAGTGGATCTCTGGGGTACATCTGCGACCCGTGACAGACCGTTCATTTTACAAAAGCGTGCACTGCGAATCATTGGTCAAAATCCTGCCGAACACCCAGCTCGGGATCAGTTTAGAAAATATAAAATCTTAACGTTGCCATGCGTATACATACTGGCCGCGTGCCAATATGTCAGAACGAACCTTCAAAACTACGTGACGCACGGCCGAGGCACTGACAGGCCGTCACGCCGGCAGCACCTCCTGGTGCCGCCCCGGAGGCGCCTGGCCAAGTCCCGGGGGTCACTCAGCGTAATCGGGCCCAAAATTTACAACCGCGTTCCGATCGACATAAGAGAGTCATCTACTGATGCTATATTTCAAGAAATTGAAAAAAATGCTCCTCGAACGAGAATGTTATAATATTAACGAGTTCTTACAAATGGAACATTAACCTGCTCACATACAAATAAGTAGGTTAGGTATTAGTGACATCATGTAAATATTTAAATAATAATTTAAATCGTAATTGTATATGACATACGGAATACATTTTGTATAAATTATAACATATTTATTATAATTGTTTAAATTTTATCAATAAATGATCTGAATCTGAATCTGAATCTGTAACAACTAATAGGGACACGTTAATTGCCCTAAATATATTTTATTATCTCGTCGTATCCTACGAATATGGGCGCAACCACCGTTAAAACCGTTTTCCGCTTTTTACAGATTCGTATTCTCCATATTTTATTACACCTTTTGACTTCTTGAAAAAAGGTAAAATCGTAATTTTGACAAAGTTATAAAGGTTTTAATTTTGGGCGCAACCATCTAGGCACTATTTATTCCGGCGAATTAAGTCGCAAGGGGCATAAGGTCCTTTCTCCGCACGGGATCAGGGCGCGGGGTGGTCGCAAGTGTAGAACAAAGGCCCAAGGTAACATTGCGTTCTCTTTCCGCGGACTCAACATCAGCGTAGGGTGCTATTTAGGTGCTAAGTCGTGGTCATTACGTCTGTATTCGTCGGAAAAAGTAATAATTTGTAATTTTCAAAGCAATTACCTTTAAAAAAAACAATTTGTTTTAAAGTAATATACACGAGACTCATCATTGGTTTGAAATTGTTTTTGGTTGTATCAAAAAATTATTATTTTTTTTGTTTTGAAAAGACTTGGGTAGGCTTGGGTAATTGCTGTAATTATTGTTTGTTTTAAACTTTCGCGATATTCACACATACCTGCCGTTAATCATTGACAACGGGTCTTAATCGCGTGTACACATTATAATTACCTCGACGTTTCAACCGTGTTGCAACGGTCGTGGTCACGAGTAGACTGGAGAAGGCCGGTGCTTATTTACGTACTTGTACGTGAATAAGAATAAGAATAATTTTATTTTGCTTAAAATGTGGTACATATAAGATGTCTTAAAATTAAAAGTTTCACACATTTCACCAGCATCTGGCATGCAAAAAAATAAGAAATAACTTAATAATTTTGATAGTGATATGCAAACCTACTAAACAATTTATATATACACCATACCACACCGATGAGAAACGAGATGGGGCCGTCGATTGGACTTTTTGAAGAAATAACACTTGATTTTTGAAGTGTCCTTTAATACTTGTTACAAAGGTGCAGATACAGTGAGGTATAAAACTAACTTAGATTATTGATCAAGATCGATCACACGACCTTACGCTACCGCGCCGGAAAATCATAAGACACTCGCGAAACATCACTTCACCAAAAGTAATCCGCGTATTACTCAATTGTCTATGTCAGCACTTTCGTGAGAGCCAGGCGATCGGTTATCGAGAAAAGCCGTTGACTCATTGACGGCATGTTGCAGCGTGAGAGCCTTAGGGCGTAACATCTCCCCTCCTAGACGAGCAACTATTTGCCAATGTATAATGCAAATGTTGCGGCTCGGCGTTCTTGCAGTGTCTGTGTACTGGAGTCCGTTCTTTGAAGTTCAATCTCAGTTTGGGTTGAAGTGGTCGCTCGATGTCGGTAGTAGTAATATAAAATGATTAGTACCACTGCACCGCAAAACAGTAAGCCGTATATAGGTATAGTTGTGTGATAAATACTCGAGAAATCAGCTGAGGCAGCAGTGACAGGTACCTGGCACCTGGTGTTGAATGTTGTGCAACGTATTCAAATCGATTGTAGTCAGATTATAATGAAGCGAATGATTCACCGAAGTCGATGAAAAAGCTGATTTAGGCAGAGTCATTATTTCGACAGCATGTCCTCGAAGTTTGTCATCCATGTTTATAATTGTGAATTCAGGTGTTCGTATGTTGCAATTTCGTGGGATAGTTGCTAGAAAACTTCCTTCTAAGATGCGATGTTCCTCCTGTCTGCACGACATCTGTACTTTGGTTTTGGTCGGGAATGAGATTATGTAATGTTGACTATCGAGTTCTAGGAGAGCTTCCTTGGTAAGTGTAATAGGCGTGGGTCGGCATTCTTCGTCCATTTCTTGTTCATGTACAAGGCGAGCGATGCAGTCTCGTTGAGTGCGGGTCTGATGGATGGTTTTTTGCTTGCAGATGTACCATGTGTCAATCTTAGGGCATTCTGCCTCCATGTACACGAATTCCTTGGAATTGGTTGCCAAAAAGGGAGAAGGAGGTATAATAATTTGGGAGTATCTATTGGGAACAGGACATAGTCTATAAAGATTATAATTTGCTGGTGACATTATGGTAATTTTAAGGACGATAACGATTTTATGATCAATAAAATAAGATCTTAAATTAATCATATCATAATAATACCTAATATCTAAGTCTAATATGAAAACAGATCCATAAAGATTCTTTATCTTACTTATCATATTACTTAAATCATGTATCGATAATAGTGAGTGGTGCATAGAGTTAGTGCGACTAAAAGCTAATATATTTTCTAACCTAGATAGTTCAGATAAAAGATCTTGAACATTTTCACTAAAGATGTTTAATATCTGGGAAAGCTGAGCGTACTGAGTAAAAAGGTTCTTATTGGCATCAGTGCTGTTGATGATAATATGCTACAGCTTTTCCTAGTCTTTTTTGACTGTAAGTTAAGTTATTTAAAATTTGAGTTTGTTGGATAGTCAAATCTTTGTATAGGCTAATGTGCCTATTTAAACCAGTAGAGAGAGCTTGGTTATCTTTTCGCAGGATGTTCAAAGCATTTTCTAATCTTAATGCGTCATCGTTATCAAGGTTACCAGTAATACTTTTAATTAATGTACCAAGAGGGTTGATAAGACCACGTTTGATACGTTTTGGTTCAAAGGACTCTAATTGTAGCATAGTTTTATTTAATTTGGAAAATAGGTGTAGGATTTGGGTTTTGAAAACAGGGAACCAAACTGGTTTGGGTTTAGAGTATTATTCTTTATTAAAAAGTCATATATTTTTTTGTACATGAGTTTTTCTAATACCTTAGATAGAATAGGAATAAGTGTTATGGGACGGTAGTTAGATATGTTCGATGTATCTCCTTTTTTATATAACGGCTTAACTATTGAATATTTCAGTCGTTCTGGAAATGTACCTTTTTCATAACATAGGTTAATTACATGGTTTAGAGGCGCCGCGATGCTCTTAGCGCACTTTTTTAGTATTTTGGTATTTATGTCGTCATAGCCAGTTGAGGGGGTATTTCTTAGGTTTTTTATTACATTCAAAATGTCATCAGAGCTATCTGGTGAAAGAAAAATACTAATCTTGCTATGAGTGACTGAGGATGATATCGTACATTTTTTGACGTGTTTATGTTCACTTGTTATATTAATCAGGAATTCATTAATTTTCTCTGCTGTACATTCGGGATTTTTATATAATGAGCCCTGGTGTTCAATTTCGTTGATGTCTTTCTCCTTGTTTTGAAACATGGAGGTGTTTTTAATGATATTCCATGAGGCTTTACATGAGTTTTTGGCTTCCTGTATACGTTTAAGATTTGTATTCTGATGAGATTTTAACATGCACTTTTTAAGTATTTTGGCATAATGGACGTATTGCTTTAGATTTTCTTTTTTGTTCGACCTAGAATACTTGTATTTTAAATAAAGTCGTCTTTTATTAGTACAAAATCTTTTGAGCCCTTTTGTTATCCAAGTTTTTTTCACTTCTTTATTCATACGTTTAATAGTTATAATTGGGAAACATAAATTATATAATAAACATAGAAGGTCGTGAAACCTATTAAATGTTTCATTTGGCTCTTGTGTTTCATAAACTTCAGAGAATGATACTGAGGACATATAGTGCACAAACTTAATTATATTTTCCTCGCTGTAGTCCCTTTTTTTTTCAAACAATAACGACGGTTTCTTATTAGAATTTGTATTTGTCCCAAGTTTACAAGTCATGGTTTGTCCTGTTTCATGATCGGACAGCCCTAGTAAGTGAGTCCTGAACTGAACATTCTCTATGTTACTTACTATTAGGTCAATACAATCCAGAATATCGCGAAAGTTTAAGACAGTATGAGTATTGATATTCCATTATTATTAGTTATTACTTTTAGTTCTGTATTAAATTTTAACGGAAATACTGTCAATGTAGCTAATAAGATTAATAAAATTAAGTGACACTGACAGGGCGAAAGGAATTTAGTTTAGTCATGTTTTTAGTGGTTTTAGTACTAATGTGGCTTTTTTAAGCCTTAACTAAATATTATATACGTATAATAGACCATTGAGACCATAAAATTATTGTAATAATTGCTAAGTATACAAATCCTTAGAGATTATGTTGTGACATTGACACAGTGAGATTTTTAGACTAATATTAAGTGTATCTTGTGTTATAAACCGATTTTGTGTCCTGGTACTATACCTTGTCATCATGTTTCCAGCTGCCAGCAAGCCTACTACCCGTAGGGATGTCCTGGTTGACAAACTCCGGAACACACAGTCAGAGCTGAAGACAGTCAAAGAGCTCAATGCACGGCTGTTTCAGGAGCGTGACGAGAGTGAAGAGGAGGTTCTGCGCGTTATAAATCAAAATAAAACCCTCAAAAGTTCTCTCGCCAAGCTAGACTTGGAGTTCGATGACATGCGGGAACAACGGGACTGCCTCCAGGCCAACGTAGACCAGTTTCAGCAGTGCCAGGAGACCCATGAGGAGGCGCTACGGCGGATCCGGGACCTGGAGGAGCTACTGGAGGAGCGACCAGTTAAACAAGACACTACTTGTGCCAGTTGTGGAGGAATTAGCTTACAATATAAGCTTGTTTGCAGAGCTCGATACATCTGACGTTGAAGTTAACAACCACGTAGAAACGATAGACCTTACTAATTCTTTAGATGTTATTGATCCCAAACCTTCTAACATCACCGTGAGGGGATCAAACAAAATTAAAAATATTTAAGACTAAGTACTAGATTTATTAAAAAGTCAAAAGTTTTACTACGGTGAAACAAAACTTTTATGAAGTTAACACCTATTCGATATAGCAATGTAGCCTTACATAATGACCTATTAAATTGTCAACACGAACTAGAGTGTACTATGCATGATTTTGATGCCAATGCTAAACAACTTAAGGTATTGGAATTAGCTCTGCAAGATGTAATCACGGTGGCTCTCCCTGGCGCAACCGGAAGCAGAGCCTGCCGGCCTCGCCGTCACCAGCACCGGCGCCGCGCTGCGTCCGCCCCGCGCCCCCCGCGCCCTCTCTGGCTCCGCTCACTGCGCCTTGCGCGCCCCGCCCGGCCCCCCGGGCAGCGCCGAGCGCGGGGCCGCCGCGAGCTCCGACGGCAGCGGCTGCAGCGCAAGGGGACACTCCAAGCTGCGCGCCCGCGTCACCCGGACCGCGCGCGCCTTGCGTGCCACCTACTTTTCCAACCCCGGTGCGCAGGACCGTTATATACACTGATGAGGTAGGTATTGGGTTTGGGTCTAAAATGGTTAAATACCTTGGTCATAATAACGTAGTTAACAACTGTTTACCAGGAATGTCTATGGACCACCTGATCTCACGAATTTCTGCAGACACATTCAGTCGTGAGACAACATTAGTAGTGTTATTAGGAAATAGTTTGGTATTAAGTAAATATGACTTATTTAATTTGTCTGAGGCCCTCACTGAAGTTAGCAAAGGTGATATAGACAAAATAATAATTTGTGCTTGTCTGTTTTCCCACAAATTAACAAATAAATGTAATAGAAACATTGATTACCTTAACTCGATATTATATAAAATGTCATTATATAATTCTAAAATACACAATACAAATAAATTTGTAAACAAGTTCGATTTCACGCGTAAATATAGTTATTTACCAAGTAGGTACTTAGATGAGTGTGCTAAGTTGTTAGCATATAATATTTTAGACCCCGTTATGACTAGCATAGCGAGCGATTGTAGATCGGAGCCTGCGCTGAGTTTTATTAGCGCTGGCCCCGCGCCGGAGCTGCCGGTTGATTTAAACTTACAGCTTCGACAACGGCCGCGGCTGCCGTCGTCTGCGGCGCCAGTCGCGGTGGCATTGCGCCTGCCCACAGGCCGACAAACATTACAAATAAGTTAGGTAATAATGTAATATATATAATTCATCAAAATATACTGGGATTTTCTAATAAGGAACTAGAAATTGGTTTGTTTATAGATAGTGCTAATATACACGTTTTATGTGTTACTGAGCATTGGCTAAAAGGACATGAGTGCATGTTTAATTTTAATAATCATGACATTGTTAGCATGTTTCTTAGACAATCTTGCAGTCGGGGAGGATCCCTGATTATAGTTAAACGCAACAAATGTAAGGAGCGCAAAGATATTGTTGCGAAGTCAATTGAACGTCATATTGAACTTGCTTGTGTTGAATTGGAGCAATTTATTATTATTTGCGTATACAGACCCCCTGCGGCGGATTACAGGCTTTTTGAGAGCATTTTAGAAAATGTACTTTGTTGTGTTTTTAGTAGTAAAAAGTGCATAATTGTGTGTGGTGATTTTAATGTTAATTTGCTAGAGGAATCACCCACGTCTATTAACTTACTGAGTGCTTTTAAATCCTTTAATTTAGTAAATTTGTTCAATGAGCTTACTAAAATTACAGCAACTAGTGCTACGTGTATTGATAATATATTTAGTAATTTTGACCCTACTCGGAAATCCATAATCAACATCTTAAGTTCGGATCACTACGGCCAGCAAGCTTCGTTTAAGGGGAAGACTGATAATGCGCCCCACGAGTTTATATTTAGACCAATATCTAAAAATCGATTAGAATTATTTAATACTAAGGTCACTAAACAACTGAATTATATGACGTGTACTAGGGAAGATCCGGACAGTTTATGTACTTCGTTATTTAGTTGTATTATTAAAGAATTTGATGCCTGCTTTAGTCTGAAAAATGTTAAAGCCAAGCAAGGTACGAAATTTAGTGATTGGGCTACACCAGATAATCATGAAAAGAGGTACAAATTGTATGAGTTATATGCTTTAAGAGCTGTCGATCATAGGCCTGAGTTTCTAGAGTACGTCAAAAATTATTCTAAAGAGTTCAAGCAGCTTTGTGCTGCTGCGAAGTCTGAGTATTTTTCGAATAAGATTTGTAACTCTGACAACAAAATTAAAACCGTCTGGAATGTTATTAACACTGAAACTGGTAGAACTAGAATTAGAGACCCGCACTACAGCCTGCAAGTTGAAGATACTCTAGTAAACTCGGACCTTGATGTAGCTAAAGAATTTGAGCGGTTTTTTACGAACATACCTTTGGCGACCACTAAATCTTTACTATCATCTCCTGATAAGGCTGAAACATTATTAAGATCCAATGTGAAGGAATGCACAAATTTGTTTAAATTCCATCATGTCACCTCAAAAGATGTGATTAAAACGTTTAGGTCTCTTAATATCAAAAAGACTGAAGATCTTTGGGGCCTCTCTGTTGCAGTACTATCCAGCATATATGATTATTAGACATATGATTGATATGCCTAAAAGGTCCATTCAAATTGAAGTCACCAATTTTGAATAGGTAACTGCATCTGGTATAACTACGCAACTACCATTAGCCATCAAATGCTCAACTACCTACAGGCGGTAAACTGGGCGAGTAAAGGAATGAGTTGTTGGAATACCCACATACCTAGTATCTATTTCACAATAATTGTATTTCCTCCGATTTTATTCTTAAATTGCTTTGTTTTACCTGTAAATGTAAGCCGTATTCACACGAAGAGTAAACAT
The DNA here is from genome assembly GCA_963241965.1 of Tortrix viridana. Classification (NCBI taxonomy): domain Eukaryota; kingdom Metazoa; phylum Arthropoda; class Insecta; order Lepidoptera; family Tortricidae; genus Tortrix; species Tortrix viridana. The sequence continues at coordinate 1,289,378 of OY725177.1, read as the reverse complement.
TTTACTATACTTAGCAGCACATTAAGCATCGTTTAGTCAAATACAACAACACCGGCGGTTACCGGCAACGTTTTATTTCAATTTTGGTTTTTGTTAAGAAGCGCAGTCAATAAACCACTATTAAGTCTGTTTGAGCAGAGTTTATTAAGTAAATGTATCACATACAAGGGCGTTATAATCACACACAGCAGCAAGATGGCGATAACACCGGAAGGAAGTAAGAAAAAAACTTGACATGTTGCCAACTTAAAATAACCAACATTGCACCAATATAACAACACCCTCCCTCAATGTTAAGTTATTTAACTAAGTACTACATAGCCCTTAGTCCTAACATATCTCTGAATTTCTGAAATTTAACTCTTCCTAATGGCTTTGCTAGAACATCAGCTGGTTGCTCATTAGTTCCAATATGCTTCAACACAATTTTCTTAGCGAAAACTTTCTCTCTTACAAAAAAAACTTTAACATATAGAATGCTTGAGTTTATGATGGAACTGAGGGTTTTTACAGAGGCTGATTACTGGCATATTATCTTCAAAAAGCACAACAGCTGTTTGATTACCAGATAGACTACAATACAAATTACTTAGCCAACAAGCCTCACTAGCTGCCATACTTAAAGCTATAAATTCTGATTCCGTTGATGACAGAGACACAGTTGGTTGCTTCCGAGATACCCAAGAAACATTACAACCCAAAACTTTAAAAAAATAACCCCCGGTAGATTTCCTATCTACTCTGTCACCAGCCCAATCTGAGTCAACAAAACCAATTATATCTTCAGTACAATTTTCATTCCTAGTGTATACCAGGTTCAAAGTTAGGGTTCCCTTAATATAACGCAAAACTCTCTTTAAAGAATTCCGTAGATCCAAACTTGCACATGACTGGTACCTACTAAGAATACTTATTGCTACACAAATATCAGGTCTAGAGCATAACATAGCATACATCAGAGACCCTATTAATTTTCTACATCTTTTCTCAATATCCTCATTTTCAGACTTTTCTTTTTTTAACACACTGTGATCAAAATTCTCCTCCATGGGAGTCAAAACAGGATTACATTCAAACATATCAAAATCTTTCAACGTTTTTTCTAAATAGGTACTCTGACAAATAGTAATAGTTCCCTCCCTTAAGTTATGAACAACATTCATTCCCAAATAAATTCTAATAAAACCCAAGTCCTTCAAAATTATTACTTAATAACAATTTTAAATTATCAGTTTCACTCTGAGAAGTTGAAGCTATCAACAAATCGTCAATATACAAAAGTAAGTATGTTTTATTACTGTTATCTGTCTTTATATACAAACAATACTCATATTCACATCTTACAAATCCCAAGCTAGTTATTATAGTATCAAACTTGATATTACAACTTTTGGGCGAGTCCTTTAACCCATAAAGATCCTTCCTAAGCTTGCAGACTTTGCTATTCATCATTTCATCACAATATCCAACAGGTAACTTTATATAAAAATCCCCAGCAATCTCTCCATAGAGAAAAGCACTGCAAACATCCAACTGATAAATAGGTAAGTTATTCTGATTACAAAAAACCAAGAAAATCCTGACTGAATTTAATTTTGCTACTGGACAGTATATTTTTGAAAAATTTACTCTTTGTTGGAAACCTCTAGCTACCAAACGTGCTTTATAAGTTACTATGTTACCCTTCTCATCTCTTTTGCGCCTAAAAACCCATTTTGTATCTATGATATTACAATCATTTCGCTTACTTACAACATCCCAAGTATTATTTTCTTTAAGCGCTTTTATTTCCCGTGCTATGGCTTCTTTCCAATTTTCAGCATCACTAGAAGCCATTGCCTCAATGTAGGTAGTAGGGTCCTCATCATTTACCTCTGTCAGCAAGCCCCACTCATAATTCTGTAAGTATCTTGAAAACTGAATATTTTCTCTGGGTCTCAAGTTATATGGTGTCTCTTCCTCAACAACCACCACATTTTCCTCTGCATTTTCAAAAAATTCTCCACAATCACTATCTTTATCATTTTGTCTGTTTCCACTAATTTCCTCCACAATCTCAGTCCTTGCTTCGTCTTGTATGTTCTCTTCATCGCTATAAATGCTGTCAAATTTTACTACAGGAACACAAGACTTTTGTTCCTTTACAGGCAATGATTCGGGCAAGAAGACTACATCACGATGCACCTCAATATTCTTTGTGGATGAAATAAAAATTCTGTACCCTTTCACATCATTATCATACCCCATAAAAATTCCCATCTTGTTTTTAGGATCCAACTTCAGTTTTTTTTCTTTATGTACAAACACAGACACGCGAGCTCCAAATGTTTTGAAGTCTTCTAAAGGTAATTCTTTGCTATAGAAAGCTTCATAGGGAGATTTACCTCTGACAGGACTTGGACCGGTTTGATTTAGTACATAAATAAATAAATATCAGGGGACAATCTCACACAAATTGACCTAGTCCAAAACTAAGCTCTAGGCTTGTACTATAGGTACTAGACAACGATAAACATACTTATATAGAGAAATACATACTTAAATATATAGAAAATATCCATGACTCAGGAACAAATCAGTTGATCATGCGACCCTTATTTTAAAATTGGAACATTATGGTCTATCAAATAATGCTCTAAGACTTATGTCTTCTTACCTCAGTGATAGAACACAAACGGTTGTTGTAAACAATACGCAGTCTGTTGGCACTGCAGTTAAATTAGGTGTGCCCCAGGGCTCTATATTAGGTCCTTTCTTATTTTTGGTTTATATAAATGACTTACCACCCATAGTAGATACACTTTGTGATATTGTACTATTTGCTGATGATACATCACTCATTTTCAAGGTAGACCGAAAATCCGTCGACTACAGTAGGATAAACGCCGCGCTTGTTAAAGTACTTAATTGGTTTACGAGTAACAACTTACTACTCAATGCTAAGAAAACTAAATGTGTTAGGTTCGTTTTGCCTAATGTTAAACCGGTAAATTCTAGTATTTTTCTTAATGGCGAGTGTTTAGAAATGGTAGATAAGGCACTTTGCTTAGGCATAACTATAGACAATAATTTGCAATGGAGTCCCCATATAGCAGTTCTAGCAGGCAAATTAAGTAAGACCGCTCACGCCGTTAGGAAAATTAGACAACTTACCAATGTTGAGACAGCTCGCTTAGTTTATCATAGTTATTTTCATAGTGTTATGTCATACGGTATTCTGGTTTGGGGAAAAGCAGCTGACATACAAACTATATTTGTGTTACAAAAAAGGGCCATTCGCTCTATATATAACTTAAATTCCCGTGATTCATTAAGAGAACTTTTTAAACAAATTAATATTTTAACAGTAGCATCCCAATATATTTATGAAAATATTATGTATGTTATTAAGAACCTAGACTCTTTCGTTAAAAATTCTGATATACATAATATAAATACTAGGAATAAAAATAAAATTGCCATAAAAAAGTTTCGTGTCCGTAAAGTATATAAATCATTTGTAGGTCAATGTGTTCATTTTTATAATAAATTACCCGACTTAGTTTTAGAGTTACCCCTTCCAGCACTTAAAAATTACTTGAAAAAGTCGTTGATGTCAAAGGCGTACTATAGGGTCGAGGACTATCTAACGGACAAAAATGCTTGGCCTAAACCAGAAAATTAACTAATGTTTAATGTTCAATAGCTTACCTACTACTCGTACATACCTCATAAAAATCATGTAAACGCTGTATCTTGTCTAGGGGACACGGTTTATGTAGGAAGACATGTCAAAACTGTTTTGTGTGATATATATATATAAATTTTCTCGTAGTCATTCTGACATGTTTTCCTGCAAAACTACGCAGATATTTAATATTATTTTTACAGTTTTATATAATGCTAGAATAAGTAGTGACATTGTTATATTTTTTAAAAAAAAATGACTATCTGTTGAGTTTCTTGCGGCGCTTCTTCTCAGCAGTGGTCTCCTCTTGGGAAGCGCTGGTAGATTTTGACGTGTAAAAGTGCCCGTGCGGCCTACTTACTGAATAAATATCTTTTATCTTTTATCTTTTTTTAAATCAAATACTCGCGCTCATCACACAAATATTTGTCCATACCGGGATTGGAACCCAGGACCGCTAGCTTCGTAGGCAGGGTCACTACCAACTAGGCTAACTGCGTCGTCAAAGCCGCCGTGTTAACTGCTTCAGCCCAGAAATATTTCGGCATACCGGACATAATCGAACGGGCAGCTTCAACTAAGGTACGCATTTCTCTTATAGGTTATAGGTTGTAGCGGGCTAGTTTTCCACAACTCGACGACTAAGCGCCTGTTTTGCGTGAGTGGGTTGGGGGAGGATATTCCTGCCAACCCAGTTCTACCAGGAAGCCTAGCAAACCCTTGATGTTGCCGACGACCTCTGGTAGCGACCTCGGTGCCCCGAGGTGACGCGCCCGGTATGTTGCCACCTCCGAGCATTCCATGATGACGTGGGCTGCAGTTTCGTCTGCCGTCATGCAGGCTCTGCACAGGGGCTGTCTGTAACACCTAGAGTGTGTAAGTGTTTGTTAAAGAGGGCGTGTCCAGTTATTGCCCCTGTTACTAGTCTAAGCTGGGTTCTCCCTAACTTTCGTAGCTTCTGCGACAATCCGGGGTTGATCGTCGGGAGGGCTTCTCTGGTTTGCTTGCAGGTACTAAGGTTGCTCCAGTATTGCTGATGCTCTACCTTGGTCATTTGTCGCAGTCTGTTCCGAAGCCAGCTGAACGGCAAAGGCAGGATGGGCTCAGGACCCACCGCCTCCGTCTCTGAGCCTCTCCTTGCCAGCTCGTCGGCTGCGTCGTTACCGCGTGAGTTGCTGTGTCCTTTTATCCATTGCAGTGTAATGGGGTTGTTGTTACCTACCTTCTCGCATTTCTCTTTCAGCTCGTCCGTTCTGTTGCGGCGTGTACATGGTGCTTCTCTGATGAGTTATGCCATTTTTATTCAAAAAATTACGTAAATCAGTATTCACAAACTCCAATCCTATTATTATGAAGAATGTATATTCATACGTAACATTTTAGGTTTACAATAATCAGCATTTCGGACATAAATAACTATGGTTACACACATTCTTTGTATTTCACATTCTTTGCTAAGAGAGTGAGACGCTTCTGCCTACTTTTCATCCAAGCTTCTCGAAGTTAGTCTGCGATTTCATTGCCTTTGAAGTCTTTGACAATAGGTATTTAGTCATTGTTTGCGGTTGCTTACTTGGTCTGCATCTGTAAAGAATTAAATTAAAGTAATGAAGATAACAAACAATTGAGAATCGTGTGTTTGTTAATATTTGAAAATACTTGAGTGATAATGACATAAAACAAACAAACCTATTTACAAAATATTTTGTATTAATACTAAACATCAGATCTATAGGCAAATTTCATCTAAATCCGTCGAATTGTTTATGCGTTATTGATTCGCTTATATCCAAATATGTTCATGCACTTTTACATTTAGAATAGTAGTTAGTAGGATAACATAGGTAGGTATTAGCATACATACCTAGTGGCTTGTTGATTTTCCACGGAATGTTCATTACTATTTAATTGCAGACTAGATTTATTCGAAATCAATGAAAGCGAAGAAATACCGGCAGATGAAGTCTCCTCTAACTGTGACTTTTTTCTATTATTTCTGTCGGCATACCCCAGCTGTCCAGTAAATTTTTAATTTCATCTTACATGTCTGAAAAGAGAATATGTCTATAGTTACAAATAGGTATTTGTGCTCATCAAATTTATGACCCGCTGTATATTCGCGTGCCAGCCGCCAAATATGGCCGCCATGTTTATCGTTTGCGTTCGCGACGCATCAACACGGCGTCGACGCGGCTACTAGTCGTTGTATTTTTTTACAAACGCGTGGTAACATGTCACACCGAACGCAGCCGCGAAGCGTGAGCAACGCAGGCACGTGTTCGAAACGCGTTGAAACTGCCGTCTGCCTGCGGTGTGCCGGGTGCCACGTCGCTCACAACACGAGTTTGATGTGCCCAAAGTTTCAACACTCCTCGTCGTACCTATCTTTACGAACATATGGATTTTTTTTTGCTAAGTCCCCGACTCTTAGTAACAGCTTGTCACAGAAAAAAACTTTTTGGACCCCTATAGGTATCTCTGTAATCATTGATCTGAGAGAAAAAGGGTTACATAACAAAAGAAGCTTAGTTTAACATGTTCTACACGATACATTAATAAAAAACATATATTATAAGTACTAACATCAACTACCTATGACCAAAAATTTAATATGTTATGTTATAATATAAATTTTAAATGAAAAGAAATTGCTACGTACCTCTTTTTTTGTTCTATTCGTACGTTCGTCTTCTCGTCTGCTGGTGCAGTGCAGATGCTGTCTGTTAAATTGGCGATGGCCCCATGATATGCGATGGCTGATGAAGCAGAGTCGACGCCCAATGTACAGTAACCCAACATCCTGGGGTGCGCACGGCTCACCCGGCCTTACATGCGCCTATGGTCTGTTCCGTATTGTAGATGTGTATCCACTAGTCGTCTAGCTAGCCAGCAGCCGCCGCCGGCGCGCGCGTCACTATGAAACTAGCTACAGACAGTCGCCCTTCGCATGGCATCACAGAACTAGTACTTGCATAGAAATCGGACTATAAAAAACAGCAAAATACGATCTTCATTATGTTTGACCTTTTTCTGTTTATGGAATTCATAATGAGTTAGAAAAATATGTCCTTATATACCTACCTATAATATTCTTTCGTTTTCTTTCATGTTATCACAAGGCTTAAATTGGATCTGACAGGTATTTTTTTTAGCTGCCCAATTTCAAACTATTGGGAGAAATTGTCCCCCAAAGTACTGAAAAGTGACTAAACCCTCAACTCTTTTTTAGTTAATTACTGGTTTAATTATGTCTTTGAACATGAAAAAATAATGAGCACGTGTTTTGTTGTATCGGCTCAAACTCATATTTTCCTAAAAAAACACGAATAAGAAATAAAAAACTTTAAAGAGTTTTTTTTTACCAAAATATGAGTTTGAGTCTATATAACAAAAGACGTGCTCATTATTTTTTCATGTTCTCAAACATAATTAATCAAACCAGTAATAGTTTGAGAGTGGGCAGCTAAAAAAATACCTGTCTGTTATTTTAGACTACTCTCTAACATACTACTCTGTCAAGAAAGTACCGGGAAAAGATCAATAATACACAAACTGTTTGTTAATCATCCAAATTTATTTTATCACCTTCAAAGTATGCTCCTTCAGAAACGATACACTTACGCCAACGAATAATCCAATCATCAAAACATTTTTTAAACGCTGTTTCCGGAATTGAATTCAGTTCTCGGCGCGAATTCTCCTTTATGTCTTCTACCGATTGAAAACGGGTGCCACGAAGTGGTAATTTGAGTTTAGGAAAAAGAAAGAAGTCGGCAGGAGCCATATCTGGTGAATATGGTGGTTGCTCGATGGTATTTGTTGAGTGTTTGGTCAAAAATTCTTTCACAATGATGGCCTTGTGCGAAGGCGCATTATCGTGGTGCAAAATCCAAGAATTTTCATCTCAATCTTCCATCACATCTCGACCGCTTTTGAACGCTTTGTACCACTCATAAACACGTGTTTTTGATAAAGTCGAATCACCGTAAGCCTTCTGTAACATTTTCAGTGACTCCGAACACGAAATTCCATTGGCGATGCAAAATTTAAGACAAACTCTTTGTTCAATGTTTTTGTTCATTATGAAATTCGCAATACACACTAGATATGATATAACTAAAAACAGCACTGTATTTAATATAAATAACAGATGCAACTCAAACTCCGCGCCAAAATAGAAAACAGTTGTGCCAATCTAACAACAACAAAAAAAACAAAAATTTGAATTTGGAACCATAAACAAATCATCCATTCCCGATACTTTGTTGACTGAATGTATATCAAAATAAATCAAAGCTGAGCCGGACAGTTAGGTACCTTTCCCTGTGAGTCGACAATAATATCGATATCGACTTAATTTCGCAGTTGTATTCTTCTAATGATTTATGGGCTTATTTTTCTAATTGTCAAATAAAACCATCTGGCAGTAAAAGTTACCGCTTTCCTTTTTTTACAAGCTTTCATTTAACTTGCAATGTTACAATGTTCATAATAATAAGTAACTTGTCCATTTCAAAATTTACAGACCATTTTTCAACGACTTCCCGGTGTTTGATTGAACTGAAATTTGTAATACGTATGTAAACCCGATGACAATGTAATATTATGGTTTCAATGTGCAGATTTGATGATGGAGTCGGAAAGTGGCCACAGGATCCTCAGCTGTACTTAACGTAGTCCCACCGAGATGGGACTCATTAGTTTGGTCTTGATAATTTGATGATGACAGTGTAAAAAAAGTACAGTTGTCAATAAACAAATTGTCCAAAAATGAAATTTTTGACAGAAGCTTTTTGTCATATAAAAGAAAAGGCGAGAGCTAAAATTTATCTGACAGAAAGTGTTATCTGGAGGTTAAGGAAATTAGGAAGAAGGCACCCTGACACAAATTTACTATTGGCATATCAACTTTTAATTTTTTTTACACTGGGGTTCGTGTGAAGGTACATTGGCGGGCCACTCGGTCCATTCAAATTTGACATCTTAAAACCTTTTGACAATGACAGTTAATGAAGAAAAAACAGCCTAATTTTTGTTTCACTTCCGGAATACGTAGCGTAATCTAAGAAGTAGAGAAAGATAGCTAGTGCAAAGTTCACCTTATAGTGAGGTTTCTATCAAAGTACTTATTCTGTGCTGAACTGTGATGAACAGGATGATGTGGCGCGCGGCACGTTCTTAGCGTGGAAATGAACAAGGAGTTGTATGCAGGCCGTCACACAGAATCACGACGCGCCGCGCGACGCAGCAGGCAGGGTATGACAAGTGCTGTATCTAGAAAGTGCAGGTAGAACTAAAACTATTTTCAAATGGCAACCACCACAGGTTGGAGTAAACCTTGGACCATGTTGCCAATTTCATTCCGAACAGCGCCCTCATTTTTAGGGTTCCGTAGTCAAACTAGGAACCCTTATAGTTTCGTCATGTCCGTCCATCTATCTGTTTTTAGGGTTCCGTACCTCAAAAAGAAAAAAGGAACCCTTACAGGATCACTTTTTTGTCCGTTTGTCTGCCTGTCTGTGTGTCTGTCAAGACCCTTTTTCTCAGGAACGCGTCTATCAAAATAAAATACCAGTAATACCAATTTTTTTTTCCCAGTGTATAGATATGTTGGCTACACTGGACATGTCCGCGCGGCTTGACGAGCGCGACTACAAGCAGCAATGGCGCGGTAAATCGTTACTATCGCGGCTGACGCGTTGGAGTGCTGCTGTTGCGGTGATACACCACTACGCGTGGCGTGACGCGATCCTGGCGCGGCGGTGTGCTGCTGTTACGGCTATGGCGCGCTGATGGCGGCTATGGGGCGCTGATGGCGGCGATGGCACTGGTGGCGGCTATGGCGCGCTGTTGACGTCGTGACGCGTTCCTGGCGTGGTGACGCGCTCCTGGTACGGTGACGCGCTCCTGGCGCGGTGAAGTCCTGCTGGCACGACGGTGCGCTGTTGGCGCGGTGACGCGCTCCTGGCGCGGTGACGCGCTCCTTGCGCAGTTCCTTGGCGCGCTCCTTGGCAGACTACTGTTTGTAGTGGGACTAATGTCCGGCAGACTTCACTCCTGTGGGGTGTAGTGTGATTTACAATCACGGCAGACTACGACAATTCGTATTACGGCTTATGGCCGGCAGACTATGCCCTTATGCGTGCCAGTGCGATGTGTGATTGCGGCGGACTACGATACTCGTAGTACGGCTTACGACCAGCAGACTGCATCCTTACGTGTGACAGTGCAATATGCAATCATTGACTTACTAACGTTACTTTTGTTGAGCATAGAAAACTAATCACGAATGAATATAGGAAATTGTGACAGTGTGTGTTTGTTGGTATGAATCTGACTTTTCCTTTGATGTGTATGACGTGAAAGGTTATCTTGCATGATATTGACTTAGTGCGCACAGACTTTATCATGCATGAACTTTGTATGGTTTCTGTCAGGTGGTGCTCAATATTTGATTGGTTGTAAATGGTTTCTGTTTTTTCTGCTTACAGCCAATGGTCACCCTGATTACGACAGCAGCCCCCCTAAGGACCAAGCGGACGAGGGCGTCTCGCTGTCAGGAGAGGCCGTGTTACGGAAAATCTACTTGTGGTGACGTCACGTCTACCTGGACCGGCTATAAAAGGAGGATCAACTGTCAGTCGCCCCCTTCTCACTACTGGAGCGCTCAGACGGACTGGTTGTGTGCTAGACTAAACTGAATTATAGAACGATACATTGTCAAATTTTGTTCCTTAAATAAAACAACTTCAAGTTTGTGTAATTTTTATTAGTCATTTCTTATCGGATTTAGAGTTCGCTAACACTATATAAAAAAGTAAAAAACACACTAAAGGTAGTTAGAGGAGTTTAAGTCAGAGCTCGGCAGATTTCCCGTGTATCCTGATGCAATCACATCATACATTCACGTGATTTCGCTAATCATTCATAAAGTGTTATGATGTCATTGTAAAAAATGCTTCATTACTTATACTTTTAATTATTTTAACTGTTGTAATCAACGTTCACATCACGATTTTTATTTATCTTAATTACATTATCAAACTCTTCATAAATAATACAATTAACTGTAGTTGAAAGTGCGGCATCAAACTGAACCTCTAAACGGACACTTTCATGCTTAATAAGATTCCAATGCGTTGTTGCACTAGCTGAGAGATCAGGAGTAAGAACAAAAGCCATTAAAGAGTAACCGCCGCTGTAATCATCTCTACTTATTGAATTACCTTCATTCAAAAAATGAATCCCAGTTCCAGAAAATAATGTATGATAGGCAGATGCTATTAAATTATTACGAAATGATGGTCGCAACGGTTTTGAAGGAATCTGTTGTCCATCAACATATAAACTAAATAAATGAATATCATAGTGGTGGAAATTAAATGGATTTAAATTTTAACTACTATTAAATACTGCATTATTAATAAATCCTATGATACATCTTTTAGGTATTTGACCTAAAAATATGTTGTCCAATGTTTTACACCGAACTCCGGTTTCTATAGACATAACTTCAACCTCGGCTCTTGTGATAGGATACTTTGCAGTTGTTGTCGCTAGAACTTTTTGATGTGCTAGTAAAACTGTAGGATTGATACGAGCTCTGCGAATGATTAAACTTGCATCAACAATTTTTACATTTAACTTTTCATCACTGCTGCATATGAGATTGAAACTTTCTTTACTTCGCACTAATTTTACACGCATTTTAACACCATTGATCAAAAACTTTTCTTGATTAAAAATATCTCCATGTAAGTGTCCAATCATCTCTACTGTTTGTCGCAACCTACCGGGGTGGTTAAGAGAAACAAGTCGAAAGTTAAAGACGTATAATCACGTATCTCCCGGTGGCTCGAACAATAAGAAATTTAGAGTGGGTAGGTAGATATGATCTGCTTTCGTATACGCGTGGGACTTCCCTCGGTAACACGCAGCGATGGGTCGCGGCACCGGAATCCGGTGGTAGGTAGTCCAGCAGTCGTACTCCCAGCAGTGGAAGTACTCTCAGCCAAGTTCAGCTCCCAGCGAGGTTGAAGACCCAACAAGGTTGTAGTCAGAGTTCAGCTCCCAACGATGCTCCCTGTAACCGCCGAGCATTGGACGGGTCAGTAGTGCCTCCAGGTCCGGATAATCCATGCCAACCGCCGTAGTGGAGTGAAGCTCCGAGGAAAGTAGAATAATAGTTGGCGGTGGCAAGAACTATCGAAACGGGGTTACATTTAAACAAGGAAGCAAAGAAAGTAAGATAAAGTTAACTAAAGACAATTTACTAAATAGGTTAAAATAATAATTTGGAAGAAACTGCAAATAATATAATAATCCTAAAATACAAATGACGGAAATAACCGTTAGTGCCTTTTGTTGGCGGTATAAAGTCTACCGCGCCAATACTGATAACAAAGGAAGTATCCTATTAGCTATAGAAGCTAACGGAAAATAATATTTAAAACAACTAACAAGAAAACAAGAAAGATTTTACATAGCACAGCAATCTACACAAGAAAAGAGAATATTAAATCGTTGCACTAGCACTTACCCGATTTGGGGAAATGTACCGTAGAACAAAGCAAGTGTTTAGGCACCTGGTTCTAGGTAGTAGACAGCGAACAAAGAAGGCAGGACTGTGATGTCCCGGGCCTTTTATAAGCTTTGCAGCCTGAACCGTTATATTCGCGAATGTGAATACGTGATCTCACATACCCCCGTTAAAATTCACAACGCGAGTGTCATCTACCCGACAATTACTCGATATAATGCGACGTTTACTTCCCGTGCCCGGCAAGAACGAAGAAACAAGTCGTAAACGAAATACAAAAACGTGTAATAAACCACAAATTACTACAATACTAAATACCTGAAATAATATGTCTGGCGTAACCTTTGGATAGAGAATGGGTCTATTTTATGGAGCTGAAGGAAACAAGTTAGTAAGTTGAACACAATATTTATTCCTATAGGTAGTTTCTGTTTTACATTCAAGAGTAATTGCAAACCATTACTTAGTCACAACGACCAGACATGTGAAATTCATAAATTAGTTAGCTCAGTGAAAGCATGGGTCGTGCTTAATATCCTATGGTTCTTATTATAGGTTCACAATTATTTATTCTAAGTTGGTTAGTCCCTAAGAACCTAATGCCATCAATTCCAATATTTAATTTAAATCCTACTTCCCTACATGTGAATCTCAAGGAGATTAATTGAAATCCTACTTCCCTAATTAATAAGAAATTATATAACCGACCTCGCTCTGTAGAAACCTTCCCGCAAAGGCTGTCCGGCTGCAGACTGGATCATGACAGTGTGAGTCGAAACGCGAAGCTCCGGGCGTTGGCTCTATGCAAGCTCCAATCGCAAGCCACACAGGAAGCACGTGAAGGGTATGTTCAGGCGGCGCAAGCACATAGATGTATTGAAAATTGTTGAGCTTTAAGAAGTTTGAAGCAGAAGGCTACTAGTCATGAACTTGCTGCACAAAATGGCGGCTAGTAAAAAGGTACCTAGCCCGCAATACTAAATTACACAAAATCTAAATCTCTGGTGCAAAAAAATGAGATATACTAAACATGTGCTTATTTCTTTCAGAGCTCAGAAGAAAGGAAGCTAAACATGAGAGCCCTAAAGATAACTAAACTTGCAAAGTCCACAAGGTGTACAGCTCAAGTTGTTTAATTATTGCATTACGAATTTCTTAAAATTGGTTTATTAATTCATTCATTGAATTGAATTTACTTTAACTGAATTTATTTAGATTTTATAGAAATCAACTTAATTTTACAGAAAATTGAAATCGAAATAGAAATCAAAATCTAATCAAAATCTAATAATCAAAAATAATCCCATTCAGCTGGAAAGAAACAAATTGCTTCGATTAGAATATGCACATGGCAGAAATTAAGCGGAGAGCAGAGCAAAGGTGATTAAAGGATCCTTACCGGAGACCATCCAATAGAGATTATCTCAAACGCTGTCTTTCCCTCCGTCCCGGCATGTAAAATCTCTTGAAGAGCTGAAAATTAACCACGAGGTTAAGAAACTAAACTGAGATGATGCACTTGCATTTCCCGAGGAAATATTTACTTACGATTTTGTTACTGCCACAAAATATAACTTAAATCGGCTGCTCCTCAACCAAATCAGCCACTGGAGATGTCCATCCAGACATGGACCTCCGTCCTGCACAAGATAATTCAAGCTTCTTCATGCACTCATCACGGAGCCCTAGATATAAGCTTTTTGACTGCTATGGTGGCCGGAAGCTACGACAGGAGCACCCTGGAGCACCCTCGGATGAAGAAATTTACCTTAATATTTACCCTAAAATTTACCCTGAACTGACTTCATTTCCAAATGTAATTTTTGATCGATACCTAATAATGATTCAATGCAATTATCGCCGAAACCCTTTACTTGTTATTCCTGAAACCAAAATTCATTCAAAACTCTATTTCAGCATATACTTCTCAATATCTATTTTAATAAGTTTTATCCAATGGAACTCAAGTTAATTTTATTACCCTAACGTCAAGCAGAACTTCTTAGGCTGACAACCCTAAAGCAAAACCAGAACGAAACGTCATTCAGTTACCAGCCCTTAAAAATACTACAAATTATTGCCATGTCTCAAAGATTGGGTTTGTTTGAGTAAATGATAAAAACACAACGTGACAATACTCCCCTTCCCAATGAAAGGGTTCATCGTAGGTGAACCGTACGCTGCCCTCAGCGTTAACTTCACCAATACAAAACCAAACTCAATCTCCAAAACCTGTAAATCTACTAACTTCCAAATTATATTCTAAAACGTTACCTAACATATAAAAAGTATGTGCTCAACTCTTAATTAAACAAACGAGAGAAAACAGTATGTAACACTCTACCAACAGAACTATCATACCTTTTAAAACCTTGTGTTACAAACCTGAAAAAACTCTCCCAAAACTAAACCTAATCATTCCAACCATTTAGAAATCTTATCCGTTTACCTTTCCAGCACAACGGCAATGTTGTGCTGAAGAGGTAAATTGCCAGCAGCCAGGACCGATGTTCAGCATTCTTATATATATCCCCTACTTGTCCGGGCGAAATCTACAAAACAACTAAAATTAGTAGGTACTAACCGAAAACCCCACCTAAACATATCGGTTATCAAACCGCAAACTAACCCTTCACCAAGTTATACTTCACTAAAATGTCAGATACATTCACAATGTGTCTGATTAATGCCAAAATCTTAAATCCTAGACGGCGTTGTCTGAGGAAACGAAATGTATCTCCTACCTAGGATGGAGATAACTAAAACTAAACGAAGCATAAAACACTGTGCAACACAACATCGCATCCACACATGAACGAAAACTCGATTTGTTGGATGCGAAACACAGGTGTACATAACAATGTACCTAAATACTAAATAACTTGGCAGGGCCTAAAAGATGTTACTTGAGATCATATTAAAGATTGCTCTTGATGGTATTGAGTCATGAATGTGTAGCCCTAAATTCTTCACCTTACACTTTCTTTCATACTTCACGCACATAATTCCAATAGTGAGACAGTTGTTCCTGTTCACCACACCAAACAGTTTGTGATTGAATATATTACTGTAATATTCAACACTAAATGCTAACACAGTCATGAGGTAGGTCTGATAGTCAACAGTGGCGGCGCGGCGAGCAATGACTAGCATAACGGGCCGCGCGTCCACTGATCACGAGATCAGCTACGACTTTAAATCTTTAATATGCCAAGAACCTATTGGATGTCCGTCCATCCTCTCTAATTCATAAACTAAAGGCGACAAAACTTTCTTAACCTTGCACTTTTCGTACTTAGGCGCGAGCTTAGCCATTCTAAATTTATCAGCATCGCTTTGTACATAGGAGCGCTTCCAAACGATATCGCCTTCTGAAAACTTGGCCGGACGACGTCTTAAATTATAATATTTAGAGTTTGTGGCATGCGCCTTCAAAAGACAAGATCGAACTTGTTCAAAAATACTTCTTAAACAGCCAAATTCGCCTGCATATTCCTCTCTAGGGATACCTACAATATACTGCTCCTGCGCATCGCGGTAAAACGAGCCGTTTATGACCGGTTCCCTGGCGTGTACCAAGAAGAAAGGAGAAAACCCCGTGGACTCGTTAACTGCACTGTTTAACGCAAACTGAATTTGGTGCAGTTGCTCGTCCCAAGCTCGGTGGTTTTCTTCCACGTACGACGCTACAGCAGTCATAACCGTCTTATTGTACCGCTCAACTAAATTTACCTGAGCAGTATACCGTGGTCCATAATGTACCCTAGGAATATTGTACTTCTTGAGTAGTTGCCTAAATTCTGATCCCGTAAATTGAACCCCATTGTCGGTAATTACGGTTTCAGGTACACCATGCGCTAAAATAACATGGTTCTCAAAGTGTTTTGCAACTAAAGCGCTGGTCGCGCGGCGAAGTGGAAACAGCAAAGTATATTTTGATAAACAGCATGTCACAACAAACAAAAATGTGTAACCTGACCGAGAACGTGGTAGAGGACCTACTAAATCTATGGATACTACTTGAAATGGTCTTTGACATACCTTTGGCTGGCCCATCAAACCAGGAGTTCGAGTTTGTGAATGCTTGTAAGCTGAACATACTTCACAAGCCTTCACAAAATCGACAACATCCCTATGCATGCCGGGCCAAAAGTAAGTCAAAGATAGCCGCCGGTGAGTTTTGAAAACACCGAGATGTGCTGCTGTAGACTCACAATGTAATTCTTGTAGTATCTTATTACGGTCACTCTTCGGAACTACCACTTTCCAGTCAAATTCACTCAGTAAGTTGTACTTACTCCTACAAAATCGGTATAGCTTTCCCTCCTTAAGACAGAAATTCGGAAAATTTGTGGGGAAAGACTTACAACCGTTCACAACCCTTTCGTACCATAAATCTTTCTCAACGTCGTCGTTGGTGACGTTCACTGCGTCAACCTTCATGAGCCTGGACAACGCATCCGGTACCACATTATCGGTGCCTTTCCTGTGCTCAATATCAAATTCATATTGAGACAGTCTGCAACCCCAACGTGCTAACCTACCAGATGGGTTCTCCAGGTTCATAAACCACTTAAGTGACGCGTGATCTGTAATCACCTTAAAGCAACGCGAGCCTAAATACGCCTGAAACTTCTCGACAGCGAAAAGAACAGCAAGAGCCTCCCTCTCGGTCGCGCTGTAATTTCGTTCGTTTTTGTTAAGGGAACGACTAACGTACGCGATCGGGTGCTCGTGGCCATCGATAGTCTGACTGAGCATTCCACCCAATCCATATGAAGAAGCATCGCAGTGCACAGAGAAAGGCTTCCCAAAATCTGGCACCGCCAAAATAGGAGCACAAACTAATGCGTTCTTCAATGAATTGAATGCAACTTCTGCCTCATCAGACCATCGAAAGGCGGGTACGTTCTTCCCCTTTGCTGTTAATCTATTTAAAGGAGCGGCTATGGTCGAAAAGTTTCGTATAAAACGACGATACCAGGAGCACGTTCCTAAAAATATCTTAACCTCTCGAGAAGTTGTGGGTATGGGGAAATTCAAAATGGCCGCGACCTTTTCAGGATCAGTACGCAACCCGAACTCGTCCACGACGTAACCAAGGTACTTGAGCGACTGCCTGAAGAACTTGGATTTCGCGAAATTAATAGTTAAATTTGCCATTTTTAATTTCTCCATAACACGCTTAAGTAGCACTAAATGCGTCTGAAAATCCGAAGAACAGATGACTATGTCATCTATGTAACAAAATGCTAAACCGTTCTCGATGTCACTGGTTATATTGTGATCAATAAGGCTATCCATGAGCCGCTGCTGTCTAGCAGGTGCTCCGCACAAACCAAATGGCATAACTTTAAATTTGTATAACCCGCGACCAGGCACGGTAAAGCTTGTCTTTTCCTGTGACGTTTCACTCAACGGTATTTGCCAAAATGAGGAACTTAAGTCGATTGACGTAAGGTACTTCGCTTCCTTTAAACTATGTAATATCTGTGGAATGTACGGAATGGAATACGAGTCTCCCTTAGTAATCGCGTTAAGTTTCCTACAATCTAAACAAAAACGCCAGTCGCCGTTTGCTTTACGCACTAATAAGGCAGGATTATTCCATGGGCTTTCGCAAGGAGTAACCACATCCAATTGGAGCATCCTATCGAGTTCGGCGCTTAATGCTGCTCGCTTCTCCGGTGAGAGCGGATATTGCCTCGTCTTAATAGGATAAGCATCGCCGGTGTCAATACAATGCTCAATTAGAGCAGTCCTGCCTAAACCCTTCTCTTCAAATGAAATGGCCTTAAACTTTTCTACCATCGCGTCAGCAAGCTCTTTCTGTGTTGAACTTAAGTGGTCGTACGACTGGATCGTGTGTACTTGACCTGAATTAATACCGTTGCAGTTCGTAAAATAATTATCCGGTTTCGGTGTATACTCAATGTTGTCGAATATTTCAGGCGCTAAACGAAACGACTTCCAAAAATCTACTCCTAAAATGACGTCCGTAACAATATCAGGAACCACAAAAAATTTAACAACATGTGTTACGTTATTAAATGTTAACGGAACGAAAATATTCCCTATTGTTTGGACCTCAACGCCATTCGCAACATTGCATGTTGTTGGTTGCATATCTTGTAAGTTGAAACCGAATTTCACAAAATTTAAATGAGCATTGTTACCTAAAATTGAAACGGATGCTCCAGAATCCAATAATCCATAAATTTCAAAATCACAAACTTTAAATTTTAAATATGGCCGAATATCTTCCTTATTCGGTGCGAAAAGAACTGTAGCGATTGAATTATAACTATAAAATTTTGAAATGGATTCTTTACATTTATCACTATTAATTTCACTACAGTCCAAATTTATTAGTTTTTTGAATTAATAGGAAAGTGTGAAACTGGCCTTTTATTTGTACCATTCTCCGTACACTTCGGACAATTCGCGATTATGACACCTGTCATTCCGCAACCGAAACAGCTTAATTGTTTGTTGTTGTTCGACCTAAACTTGCAGTATCTGAAATTATGTCGAGTTCCGCCGCATTTGTAACATATCGGTATCTGTTCATGTGTGGATGGCATCGCTGTATGTTTCCTAGCATTAGATGTACTTGACGGCTGTGAAACTACAGAACACGACTTTGGATTACTATTGGAACTCTTGGCAGTACTAACTGAAAGTGAATTAATATTCTTGGACTTCCCTTTGTACATAAAATCACTGCCCAAAATATTTGAAGTCGACTTTGGTTCTGTGAAATTCTCGGTACGCTGCCGAGCTGCCTCGATATTACGACAATGCTGCTTTAATTCCGCTACTGAAGAAACATTCACCAACGCAAGCTGTTGTGTGAAATGCGGTCTAATATTATGCTGCAAAATCTCCAATTTCTCTTCCTCAGACAACGGTGTACTACGACGCTCGAACATACAACTCATAATCGCGAAATAAATGTGAACTGGTTCATCAATACCCTGAGTCCGTGACCTAATTTCACTCATTAACCTATAATCATAATCTGTGGGATCAAACTCCTGCAATAATATTGCTTTCAACTCCTTCCATGAAGATACCTGGTGTTTGATACCACGAAACCATAATAGACCTTTATCCACAAATAGTTGTGCCGCTGAATTGAACAACTTAGTCTCAGAAACGCCAAATGCTAGCTTAAGTTCATCTACACGTTCCAAAAATGACCTGGGATCAGTTGTGCCATTGAACTTCAACCCCCATTTTGAAATATTTTTATCCCCGGAACACTCAATTTGTAGATCACCTTGTGATACACCTGAACCTGAAGAAAGTGCCTGTCTGTTGTCAACTACACTAGAAGAAAGCTCCGAAGGTTCAATTTTTACCAAAAGTGACTCAAGCTTTAACAAAAGTTCTGCCTTAATTGCAAACTTGGCTGTGTCAACCTGAACTTGAATTCGTGTCAATCTGTGAAATAAATGATACCCCAGTGCTTTTGACCTATTAAATGAGTACTTGTCTTGTGTCTGTGTGTATCTATCTACAACTGTACCCAGTTCAGTTAACTTATTTGTCACAACTTTTAATTCCGAGTCGACTGAGAAGTCTGTTTCCAAAATTGCCTCCGACGGGCATTCCTCACTTAAAACTCTCAATTGTTTTCTCAAAGAGTCAACTGTAGCTGATGGTGTTTCAGATCTAATTGTAACCTCATAAATCAATTCATCTTTTAAAAGTGAATGAAACTGTATTTGCCTGTCCATAATTATGAATTTTTTCTTGTAATTGGAATTAATGGCTCACAAAATCATTAAAATTAGCTTTTAAATCAATATTCTTGTAACTCTGTAGCACTAAATGAAACAATTGTAAATACACAGTAAGGTAAATGTACAAGTGTTTTCATCAAAATTTCTAACAATTGTAAATACACAGTAAGGTACATGTACAACTGTTATTACCAAAATTTCTAATTATTACTTAATATTTGTACTTTTTTTCTCTTAATATGATGTAGCCTTAGTGATTGTTACTGTAACTGTACTATGCAATTAAATTAATAAAATGTTTCTATTTTTATAGACTAGTATTTTATTTTATAGGTATGCAACCATAACTTATTAGAACAGTCGTTGACATAATTTCCGTTGCAATAATTACAATAAAGTGTTTGCTATAAGACTTGCAATACTGAATATAATTAATCTTTATTTCTCTATTTCCAAATAAGTAAAGTATGAAAATTTGCATAAACTTTTTACCTAGATGTTATTAAAAGTACAGTATCTGAAAAATACACAGTTACGTTTTTTTTTTTTACTATTTCCCGCTTACACAATATACAAAGACAGTAGGTACTACAGATTCAAAATCACATGGTTATTTGTCACTTTCACTTGTCAAAATCGGAAAGAAAGTTGAAGAAAGTGATTTGAGGTTATAAAACTTCTTCTAACTGTAAATATTCAAAATATAGTTCATAACATAAGCGAAACTGTGGAAACGACCGTGAAATTGTCTCAAAAGGCTAAATTACACTGAAATCAAGCACAATATGGTTTCCACCTGGCAAACAAAGTGAAATAAATGGACTTTGATGGCATAAGATTATCTGTACGAAATAGACCCAATTTCAACCAAAAGTCACTCTAAATTAACCGAAATAACAAAATAGATGGGCGCCATTGCGACGTTTGCTTCCCGTGCCCGGCAAGAACGAAGAAACAAGTCGTAAACGAAATACAAAAACGTGTAATAAACCACAAATTACTACAATACTAAATACCTGAAATAATATGTCTGGCGTAACCTTTGGATAGAGAATGGGTCTATTTTATGGAGCTGAAGGAAACAAGTTAGTAAGTTGAACACAATATTTATTCCTATAGGTAGTTTCTGTTTTACATTCAAGAGTAATTGCAAACCATTACTTAGTCACAACGACCAGACATGTGAAATTCATAAATTAGTTAGCTCAGTGAAAGCATGGGTCGTGCTTAATATCCTATGGTTCTTATTATAGGTTCACAATTATTTATTCTAAGTTGGTTAGTCCCTAAGAACCTAATGCCATCAATTCCAATATTTAATTTAAATCCTACTTCCCTACATGTGAATCTCAAGGAGATTAATTGAAATCCTACTTCCCTAATTAATAAGAAATTATATAACCGACCTCGCTCTGTAGAAACCTTCCCGCAAAGGCTGTCCGGCTGCAGACTGGATCATGACAGTGTGAGTCGAAACGCGAAGCTCCGGGCGTTGGCTCTATGCAAGCTCCAATCGCAAGCCACACAGGAAGCACGTGAAGGGTATGTTCAGGCGGCGCAAGCACAATGATGTATTGAAAATTGTTGAGCTTTAAGAAGTTTGAAGCAGAAGGCTAATTGTCATGGACTTGCTACACAAAATGGCGGCTAGTAAAAGGTACCTAGCCCGCAATACTAAATTACACAAAAATCTAAATCTCTGGTGCACAAAATGAGATATACTAAACATGTGCTTATTTCTTTCAGAGCTCAGAAGAAAGGAAGCTAAACATGAGAGCCCTAAAGATAACTAAACTTGCAAAGTCCACAAGGTGTGCAGCTCAAGTTGATTAATTATTGCATTATGAATTTCTTAAAATTGGTTTATTAATTCACTCTTTGAATTGAATTTACTTTAACTGAATTTATTTAGATTTTATAGAAATCAACTTAATTTTACAGAAAATTGAAATCGAAATAGAAATCAAAATCTAATCAAAATCTAATAATCAAAAATAATCCCATTCAGCTGGAAAGAAACAAATTGCTTCGATTAGAATATGCACATGGCAGAAATTAAGCGGAGAGCAGAGCAAAGATGATTAAAGGATCCTTACCGGAGACCATCCAATAGAGATTATCTCAAACGCTGTCTTTCCCTCCGTCCCGGCATGTAAAATCTCTTGAAGAGCTGAAAATTAACCACGAGGTTAAGAAACTAAACTGAGATGATGCACTTGCATTTCCCGAGGAAATATTTACTTACGATTTTGTTACTGCCACAAAATATAACTTAAATCGGCTGCTCCTCAACCAAATCAGCCACTGGAGATGTCCATCCAGACATGGACCTCCGTCCTGCACAAGATAATTCAAGCTTCTTCATGCACTCATCACGGAGCCCTAGATATAAGCTTTTTGACTGCTATGGTGGCCGGAAGCTACGACAGGAGCACCCTGGAGCACCCTCGGATGAAGAAATTTACCTTAATATTTACCCTAAAATTTACCCTGAACTGACTTCATTTCCAAATGTAATTTTTGATCGATACCTAATAATGATTCAATGCAATTATCGCCGAAACCCTTTACTTGTTATTCCTGAAACCAAAATTCATTCAAAACTCTATTTCAGCATATACTTCTCAATATCTATTTTAATAAGTTTTATCCAATGGAACTCAAGTTAATTTTATTACCCTAACGTCAAGCAGAACTTCTTAGGCTGACAAACCTAAAGCAAAACCAGAACGAAACGTCATTCAGTTACCAGCCCTTAAAAATACTACAAATTATTGCCATGTCTCAAAGATTGGGTTTGTTTGAGTAAATGATAAAAACACAACGTGACAATAATTTAACTGCATGCAAAAAGTTGATTAAAGCATTACGAATTTATTAAAATGACATTATTATGTTTAATATAAATTTATTGAACAATATTAAGGCTATTTATTATAATTTAGAATAAAATAATTGAAAAGAAAGATTGACGATAGTAACGCCATCTTTCGAGAAAAGGTAGCTAACATACGTCATTATTGAACTAATGTCAGCCTTTGTTAGCATAGCTCAAATAGCACGCAAGAAGTGACATTGACAACTGACAATCAAAACAAACAGAAGATATTGTGATGATTTAACGTTATAATTGTGAAGTTAAAAGTTGTGTTCATTATTGTAGCATAAAAGTGAGTATCGTCACAACTACATTGTGACATGTTTTACTTTCAATGGTCAAGTCTTTCCTTTTAATGAATCCTTCATTGGATGAGTCAGTTGAATCAAATTTGTGAGTTGTATCTACATACCATAGTCCGCAATTAAGATGAGATTTTTTAGCTGATGGACCATAGTTAAGTAACGTTTCAATGTACGCTCGATACGCGTATGTATTGTTCGGTGGGGATACAAGTTTCTGATTTAAGTAAATATCTAACTGACTGAAAAGTGAATGTAACCAATTATGGACCGGTGCTACAATTGTTGTTGGTTTCATTTCAGAGGAATCTTGATGTAAAATTTTAGCTTTAATATTAATCATCGTATGAGACAGATCTAAATAATCGTCACCGGTTCCAGGTACTAGGAATTCAAGGAGTCCATCATCAGTTAAAGAAGATATTGGTTTATAATGAATCCACTGACCATTTTCTATACTTGTTTGAGTAGATGAAAGAGCAAATAAATATAGTTCTGACTTGGTGCACTCGCATGAATTATGATGTAAGAAAGACATTATTAAATTTGAAAAAATATCTTGGAAATTTTGTTTACTTCTAGAACCTCTTCGTCTCGATGCTTTTCTCTTAATGGTGGAATGTAAACGTTTTCTGTTTATTTTATAGCCAGAGCCCGTCATTAGATAATCAATTTTATCATCTGCTTTTCGCTTTAAATTAGCACTAGCGTCCTTGAATCGAGATTTAATCGATTGTTCCAAAGGACGCGAGTGCATTATATCAGACAAAAACCCAACACCAGCATTCAACGCTTCTTTACCGATGGTTCGAGCACCGCTAGATAATACTAAACTTTACTTTATTTTTCAACAGTGGATGTTCATTAAAAGCATTTAAGAAATTGTCTGTACTATCATATGTAGTAGCAGGGATATGAGCTTTATATTCAATGACAGACAGAGTGTTTTCATTGGGTGCGCGTCCTTTTACTTTTATATATAGTACATTCTCATGTTCTTGAACATTAAACATGGTACATGTATAATGAAACTCAGCCAATCCTACCATCCATTCTCCTTCTAGCTTAATTGTTTTGGGTATTTTGGTTCAGAAATTTGCAGTTGTATTCTTTGGATAATAAGTTACCGAACTGTTACTTAGTAAAGTTAGGTAAAAACTGTTTTCAATCATATTGCTTCCAAACTTGATGCTGATATCCAACTGTTAAATTTATTCGGATATCCTTTCCATTTCACCAATACTTCTTTTCTGCTACCGACACGACGTGAGCGTATTATTTTATCTATTTTGTGTAAAGTGGTGGGGTTAAAGATTAGTTTTTGCAATTCTTTGGAATAAAAAGTCCCTGTTATTGGCTCATTGTTCAAGTCTTTTAGGGTATATACAACCCAAGGTAATCGTTTAATCATTGAATCAATTATAAATCCTTCATCACTCCAGTTACTCTCATATCCTTTTTGGAATATATGTTTATACTTTGTTATTCTAACATGATCCCCTATTTGGAATTTTGGTGATTCTGTCGCTTCCATTTTGTCTTTTGATCTGTTGTATAAATTAGACCAAACCGTCATAATATTATTAGAATTAACATCGACGGGGCGCATTTTTATGCTCGAATGGTAGTGTAACGGAACTAGCTTCTCCTAAGCTGTTTCGTCACTTCACAAAATAATTTGCAGGCGGAAAAAGTTAATAATAAATAATACTAAAAATAAATTATAATTTTAGAAGCAAATAAGTCAATACTATGAAGGGGCTGTGTAATTATTATAATCAAACTTAATCCATTTATAATGTATGTAAGCTAAGTTTAAAAAAGTGCAAGATTCAGTAACAATTACTTAAAAGTAAAATTAAATAAATAAAGTTTTAGAACCAGTATAAAACTTGAACCAGTATAAATGCTTAAAAATTCTTGGAAAGGATTGAATAAATTATTGTTGCTAAGCGAAATTTAAATTAAAAGAAATTGAGTCCTATTTGTTAGACATTACGATATGTTTGACAATGCAGTTAGAAAAAGGGACGCCATCTTTACGTTAGACGCATCTATAATACGGAATAAACAAATGTCTAAATAGAAAATCAACTTTAAACTGAGGATCATAATGTTGGAATTGGAACCGATGTAAGACTTGTAGCAGGGCCGCCATTCTTGTACGTCGGCGCCAGGTGATCAGATGTCTAGACATCATCAGAGTTCTATCTAGATAGAAAATGAGCTTTAAATTTAAGGGAATAATGTCGGAATTTGAAGCGATGTAAGACTTGTAAGAGGGCCGCCATTTTTTGTACGCCGCACCGGGAGGGCGAATGGTTACTCGTAGATAGAAAATAACCTGTAAACTGAAGGTCATCATGCTGGAATTTGAAGCGATGTAAGACTTGTAAAAGTTGTCGGGGTCGAGAAGGCATAAATAGATGTGAATAAGGGTGATTTGGGCTTTTTGTTGGCGGGCTTCGGAGGAGTAAGTTGTAGCCGAAAACTGGGAGCAGATTTTTATTATATTGTACTTATGTATTTGTACATATTTTTTAACTGGGGTAATTTAGTATATAAATGTTTGGCTTTTTTGTTGGCGGGCTTCGGAGGAGTAAGTTGTAGCCGAAAACTGGGAGCAGATTTTTATTATATTGTACTTATGTATTTGTACATATTTTTTAACTGGGGTAATTTAGTATATAAATATTTGGCTTTTTGTTGGCGGGCTTCGGAGGAGTAAGTTGTAGCCGAAAACTGGGAGCAGATTTTTATTATATTGTACTTATGTATTTGTACATATTTTTTAACTGGGGTAATTTAGTATATAAATATTTGGCTTTTTGTTGGCGGGCTTCGGAGGAGTAAGTTGTAGCCGAAAACTGGGAGCAGATTTTTATTATATTGTACTTATGTATTTGTACATATTATTTAACTGGGGTAATTTAGTATATAAATATTTGGACTTTTTTGTTGGCGGTCGTCAGAGGAGTAAGTTGTAGCCGAAAACTGGGAGCAGATTTTCATTATATTGTACTTATGTATTTGTACATATTATTTAACTGGGGTTAATTTAGGATATTCATATTTGGGTTTATAACTATCGTCGGTTGGGTGAATTGTTGCTGCCAATGGGAGGTTGGAGTTAATACTTATTTCTTGGGTATTTGTGGACATCATTTAATTGGGTTAATTTAGAATTTAATTATGGGGTTTTGATGGTGCAGCTCGATGGGATATAATGGATTCATAGCTTGAAATTTGGGGTATATTATTTAATTGTGTTAGTTTAAGGTTTAATATTTGTGTTCCAGGTATTTAACTTATAGTGAATGTTTTGCTTGGTGTTAATTTTGTTTTTAATTCCAGGTCTCCGCTTTGTTCGACTTACTTGCTAGTCGTTGGGCTGAGATCCAGGCAGACGTTGATAACAATTATAAAACTTCACTTACATTTTGGTTAAGGGATATTTGAATATCAGATCTTATCTTTTAACCAAGTAAGTTAAGGGTTTTCGCGTACGGCTCTGACGGCTGTTAACTCGCGTTTCGTCAGATATCACCAGCAATATTCTGTAAATTTGCTCTTCAGGTACCGTAACTGGAACCGATGCTTTGGCAGTGGAGACGGTATGCAGAATATGTATTAGTGATAGTCCCTTATTTATATATTTATATATCGACCACCTTAGATATTTATCCGACTCGAATGCCAACTTAAGGCTTTCATTAGCCGGCGGAACAGTCTTAGGATTACACACAGGAATTCTAGTTCCGAAGTTTTTGTCATGATAGGTTTAGCTGGTCTAGCAGGGTATCTTTACACCGAGATATCCTGACACTACACATCTACACGATTAATTGTAAATGTAAGAGTTACGTGACTCTTTAGTTTGGTTCAAAACAGTAGAATTTTAGGGTTTGTTAGGTAGTTAGAAGTTTCCTCATTACACCGTGAGGAGCTTTAATACACATAATTGTGCTTTAGCTAGGCAAGAAATTGTCGAATCACGTTAAACAACAAAATAACAATAAAAGTTAAAATATCCATATAACTAAATAAATTATAACGATTATAGTAAAATGAACTATATTTAAAATAATAAGAATTGTGCTTCATACAAGATAAGGCTAGATTGTTTTAGAATGAAAACAAATTTCCAGATGGAATCAATACCAGTTATTTTACCTTTTAAACTGAATCAATCAAGCTATGAGTTTAAATATAAAACAAATAGTGGGTAAAGAGCCCAAATTACCAATCTTATTATGTTTCTTGAGGTTGAAATTAACCTTTTGATATTGGGTTTCAATTATTAGGAGAGCAAACCTAAGTAAAAACCTAGCTAACATGCTAATTCTGCATCTCTAAGTAAGAAGCACTACTTATATGTATTGAAATGGTCAAATTAGACGTTAAAGTAAAATTCTAATAAAAGGCTAGAATGTCTTACATGATTTTCTTTGATTGTTGATGACAAATAGATAGTATGTGGAGCAATAGACAGTCTGGGACGTATTGCACAGCTTCCTGCGGCGGCGTGGGCAGGAAGCCTTCCCCTACACTAGGGGGGGCCCTCATAAGCCATTTCATTATATATATTTAGCGTCACCGAGAACCATACAACTCATTTTAATCGACATTAGATTTTATTACTTGAAAGCGATGAAGTAAAACCACCTTCTAATTCTGCTACTCAGTTGCCTTAATATGTCAGGGTTAGGTATGGTTATTCTAGACTTGTATCTGATACTAGGAATCTAGGTCCCCTGATAAAACTATAAATTTGGGCCGGAGATACAATATTAACTCCCTATGTTGGTTGATTGCATCTGTTTACCATATTCAAATCCAATAAGTACCTATTAATAGAATAAACAGGGTTTGGAAATTAATGTTATAATTATTATAGAAAAATTAGAATAACAATTCTTCAGATATAACATTTTTAATACAGATAATAATGAAAATTAGGCCTAGTTTCAAACTAAGCTCTGACTGTACTGTGGGTGCTAGACAATGACATGCATACTTGTAAGGGGAAAGACATGCTTAAATGTATAGTAAACATTCATGACTCAGGGACAAGGTGGTTGCTTATTACACAAATATTTGCCTGCGTCAGGTTTCGAACCTGGGACTGCTAGCTTTGTGGGCAGGGTCGTCACCAACTGGCTAACATACATTAATATGTCAATATAAAAGTCATATGGGCTAATATACTTTAATAGTAGAGCAAATATAAATTTAATTAATATTTTAGGTTGTACTCAATCAATTAAAGTCATTAAAGTATGAGAATCTGATAACATTTATTATTAATGAAAATATTGCTGGATTTTCAAATAATGGGGTAAAACAAGTTGTTAGGGTATTTCTGTTTCAATGCATAAAGTAAATCATAAGTATATCTCTCCATTTTATAAGTTGACTATTAAGTATTAATTAGGTTCATTAGGTAAGTTAGGAAAAGTAAACTATAAGTCTTAATTAGTTTGAAAAGAGCTTGGTTGCTACTGTCATAACTAGGAGTAATACCACTATGATGATCACATTCTATAACAAAGGCCAAAATATAAATAAAACTATTTTCATAAATTTAGGGTTCCTTATTACATCATTTCTGATATGAACACTTAACAATTCCAAATTAACAACTAAATATTTTACCAATGGGTTTAACTCCTTAATTGTTATTATTACAAGTAGGGTTAAAAGGTTGCCACAATTTAATATCTTAAATATCTCATAAATTTTAATTATCTTGTTAGGTAGGTACAATTTGGTTGCACGGTTTAATTATGGTTACTGACTAATATAGCACATTAAATAGCTAATATTTATAATACTATCCCATACTGTAAAGCTACATTTTGTTAATTAATTAATTTAATTTAGGTTAGGTAGGTCCATTTATTGTAATTCATATTATTAATAAGTCCGGGTCATTTACAGTAGGTATGATTATAAGAATAAAGCAAGTCTTGTAAGACATCAATGTATTTGTATGTATTTTTATGAGTAAAATATCGCCACATTTTACCTTTTAAGTTCCTCTGAAATCTTTCTACAATGCTAGCTTTTATATCGGGATTATTGGTAGTGTTATAGTTTATATTTCTAGTTTTGAAGTATTCTCTTACAACTTTTGAGACAAATTCAGTTCCTTTATCGGATTGAATATGAGTGGGGGTAGCCTTAGCTTCAGTAAATATGCTTTCGAAACAAGTTTTGACCGTTTCCGAGTCTTTCTTTTTCATAGCTCTTGCAAAGGCATACTTACTAAATACATCAATAACACAAAGAATATACTTAAAAACATCATTATATTTACTATAGGTGCGCATATATGCGCTTAAATCAGCTTGCCAAAGTACATTAAAATTAGACAAAATATATTTGTTTCTTGCTATGCGTCTCTGAACGGGTTTATGAAGAGTGTACGTTTCTTGAGCCTGAAGCCATTTTTTTACATCATCTTTTTCATTTTACCATGCATGGCTTTGGCTAAATTGTTAACACTATTATAACCAGCTGGATTAGAAATATCATAAAAAAAATATCGAAAGAAAGAAAAAATATCTTTTATCTTTTTTTATCTTTTTTTTTATCATAGTAAGTATTATAAATATCTAATCCGGGCTCGATTTTTCCCAGTCTATTTTTTTATTTAACAGTGGGCGGTTTTCCACTTGCCGGCACGGCGCCAGCGCCGGCGCTTCGTTTTTCCACTTGCCGGCACGGCACCGGCTCGGCGCCCGCGCTACGGCTCCCAGGGGACACCCTGGGAGCCCTACTCTACATCCTTAAAAAATCCTGACTTCTCCCTGACTTTCCCTGACCAAAAATGCAGCATTACTGACAATTTTTTTTTATTAACCGGGGAAAAAAATTACAAGATTCGATTTTTTAGGAATAGTTAACAATTATTTCTGAAAATTAAAAATGTAATAATGATTTCCGTACAAAGTGGGCTTGATATCGCCTTCATGAAACGCTGGTATTTTTTTATGGCATGGAGAAGAGAAATGGAGTAAATAAAAACTTTTTTCACTTCTCATGCTCTTAAAATGCTACTTTAGTCTCTGCGTATCGGGACTAAAATTCCTTTTTAATCTCTAGGGATTAAAGTAATATTTTTTTTAATTTATTTTGGAATCACCTAAACAGCCAATCACGGTGTAAGTGAATGGAGGATTATGACAGAATAAGTACTTGCATAGAAACCGGAATATAAGAAAGAACAAATGACGTAGGTTTGACTTTTTTATATTTATGGCATTCATAACGAGTTAGAAAGAGATGTCCTTATCATCTTGTCTTTCCATCATGCTGCCAAAAAGTTTTAGACGTCAAATTTGAATGGACCGTGATGAGCCCGCCATTGGACCCCTACCGAACTTACAGTAATACAAAATTAAAAAGTCGATATGCGAATTTTGTGTCAGGGTGACTTCTTCATTTAGTAGCTTTATTAGTTTGACAGTGTTGTGAATATATATCGATATTTTCAGATTTTCAAAACATGAAAACTTGATACTAGAATTATTGTCGACTCAGCAGCAACACTGGCATTGACAGATCCTTGTGACAACATGATGGAAAACAAAAAAATACCTTTATGAATGCCATGCCATAAATAGAAAAAAGTCATATACGTCTTTTGCTGTTTCTTATAGTTCGGTTTCTATGAAAGTACTTATTCTGTGGTATAGACAATTTTAGGGCGTGGAAATAACCTCAAAATGACAACTCTGCCCTCATAAGAAGAAAAGGCACATGTGCAAACGAATTGGTATTGCACATGCGACCCTTATTAACGTACACGTAACGTAAACGTACACGTAACGTAAACGTAACGTAGTGAAAAGAAAATTAAAATACGGGGAACAATTTTTTTTGCTATTGTAATTTTGTATAAGTAGAACGTCGTTATTTTTCCTCGCATTCGAAGTGAAAAGTAGAGTGTTTAACTCGAGACTAAAAAGCCATAATGACACTCGAACTTCATCCACCCTCGCTTTGCTCGGGTGTATAAATATCTCGTGTCATAATGGCTTACTTTAGTCCCTTGTTGAACAATTTACTATTCTTCCAACTATGCAATAATTTTGTCATAACTGCACTAAATACTGAGCACAAAGCGGCACTTCTCTGCCCTAGAGAATAATTTCCTAGGTTTTTGGGTTTGGGTTTAATTTACTATAGTTTGTTTGACACACTACTCGTGCAGTTGTTGAAAGAAAATCAGATTATGAACCTCGCATTATGTAATTTAGTAATGCAGTCGTGCTTTTAGAGCCCTCGCCAAGGCTCTGGCTCCAAGTGAGCACACGGTGCAATAATAAATTACTTTCTGCTCGATGCAACAATCTAACTATTACATAATTAACTAAGATGAATACAGGAAAAATAATGTCAATTGTTTTTCAAATCTTACAAAATACTTTGAAGCCATGTAAAATTAAAAAAAGCCGGTCAAGTGCGAGTCGGACTCGCGCACCGAGGGTTCTGCACAAACTTGTAGGTAGTGTTCCAAAGGACGCCTAGATTGCTGAAAGCCTATAAAGCTCTTTAACCCCCAAGCCTAGTTATATTTAGCAGCCTAGACTGTCGGAGCTCGTTACCTTATTTAAAGGCCTTATATTTAAAGGCTAAAAGTCCTTGTCAAAATATTGAGACTTCAAAATATTTAGGCCTCCAAGCTTCATTAGGCTCGGAGGCTAAAATATGTTTGAGTTTATAAAAAATATTTATGTAATAAACTCGCCGCTTTTTTGGTGTGATGTTTTAACCATTTTATATTTGAAACCAGCAAAAAAACGCCAATAAAATAAATTTTTCGTAAGGGAGCCCCTTTATTGTTTTGAGTTTAAGTATTTGTTGTATAGTGGCAACAGAAATACACAACTGAATTATGTTACGTGGTATGCACATAAATTTTCAAAATTAAAACAATTGAATAGGTCTTGAATTACGTCATTCGAAGTTCCAATAAATATAAAACAAAATAAAATTCAACCAGTTCCGACTTAGTTAATTCTCTTCGCACACACTCCTGCAAAAAAAAGATGCGATTGAGAAAAGGAAAAACAAAAAAGAATATATATATATATATATATAAAGTTATTAATAAGCAGAAACAAACTTACGTGTTTATAGAAATGTCACGAAGAGTTTTTGGCTAATTAACTACCTACCTATTTCTTCAGCTGCTTTCATTCTACTTCCTGGCTTACAAATACAAATTATATATTCTGTAGGCCTACTTACAGGGGCACTTTTACAAGTCACAAGGTCAGCGGCTACAACCTTAAAAAAGGCTTTAGCCTTTAAAAAATCTTAAACCCTTAAAAAAAGCATTTTTAAGACTTTATTAAAATCACTAGCTCTTCGAAACCCATTCCATTAAGCCAGCTCTAAAAAGAGCTCCGGAGCTTTAAAATTCGGGCTAAAAAGGCTCGAGTCCTATGGAACACTACTTGTAGGTAGGTATGTAAATAGTTCGTAAATCACGGGAATACAATATAAACAAAGTCCAGTATGAACTGACACGCGATAAGTATGCAATTTAGTACTTAGTGAGTATCAGCTTATACTGGACAGTTTTTTATGTGATGTAACTACAAATTAACTCTTTCGGCGCGCATGATGCACATGTGCTTCATGGGATTGCACCCCCTCGCGCGCGCATGATGCACATGTGCTTCATGAGATTGCGGGTCCTTGAGCGCGCATGATGCACATGTGCTTCATCACAAACGTTCATGAAAATGTACTATTTTGCCCAAAAATTAAGTAGTTTTTCGTTGATTTAGATTAATAGGTAAGTAAATAATGTAATGTCATAAATATATTTTGTTTATTCCCGGGTATAAACAGAAAAATATTACTTTGAAATTTGACTATCATTATTTATCTGTATTTGGTTAAAAGTTGTCTTTTTTATTTGACAAACCGAAAGCGTAGGCCTCAAAGTTCTTTTTCATATAAATAAATAAACTTTATATTCATATTTTCATTTTAAAATCCCATGATAACCACGGTGCTTCATTGCGCCGGAGCGTACTGCATTTATTTTAAAGCGAGTCTAAAATGTAACAAATAGTATCCGCGTTGTACGATATTAGACGTTATTGCAACTGCCTCAAGGTTGATTTTTCTTTAACACGCGCGGTTCTCGTCTTCGTGGATAACACTATACAATAATCAGAGAAACCAAGAAATGTTTATAACGTTATATTAGTTTTTATTTTATGAAGTGAAATTAAATCTTCGGTCCCTGACCACAACGTTGCGGTTTCCTTTGTTCTTGAGAACAATGGAGAAGATCGTGTTTATTTAGGTAGGATTATTTGTATGAGTACAAAATATATCAGATCAGTGAAAGTTACGGGCCTTATTTAAGGATAAAAATGCTTCTAACAATAAGCACTGGAGAGGCGACGATACTAATATATTATTATCAGCTCGTTAAAACTTATTTGTTTGTGTAATTTTCTTAACTGGTCGTATTTTGCGCTATTTTATGCACGTGGTGGTGGAGTGTACCTTCTCCCACTCTACCAGACAAGCCGACTTCCCGAAGCCAAAAGGGTTCGTTCAGGTAAAAAAATGTTTATTGTTCGAATTACCTGCTCCAGCGTCCACCCAGTATAGATAGTAAACATGGGTAGGTATTGTTTCGTAGAAAATTAATAGCTCGATTTTCTTTTGCCCGAACACGATACTTCGATTCTCAGTAACGCGAATTTTTACTTCTTCGAATTTTCGTTTCTCCGAATTTCATTACTTCGATTATTAAATTTCCGATTTTTAATTGAAAATATGTTCAAATCTACGAAGTTTTAATATCCCGAATGCACTTTTCACAGAATAGGTTTTCCCCGATTGTTCAGTTAAACGATTTATGTTTCGGGCGCTTCGCCGGCCGCTGCCGCGGCACGCTCGCTTCGCTCGCTCGGCTCGCGTGCTGTTGTGGTCACAGTTCTAACCTAACCCAACCTAGTGAGGGGGGGTATTTGTTTTTTTTATGGCGGGGGGCTTCGCCCCCCGAGCCCCCATTATGGGGGGCTTCGCCCCCCACACCCCCTCCGCCTAGCTATCCCACTCCGCCTTCCTAAAGTGTGTCTAACATTCGAAGTCGAAACCCATTCGAAAAGTATTAATTAGGATTTCCAACTATCAGGATCAACCGTTTTCGGTGAAACGTTTTCGAGAAACAGAAAATTTTGCCTATTAATATTCGATGTATTGAAAAAGCAGCAAGTGAAATTAGGAGAACTGTAGTTTCGGACAACAGATGACTTCGAGTAAATGAAATTACAAAGCAATGAAATTCTAACTATCGTGATTCGAACAACTGAAAATTCTGACAAACGTGGTCGGAGAACCGAAATTCGAGGTATTGACTTTCTACGAAACGATAGGCACCCAGTAAACATAGCAAAAACTAAGTTAGGAACAGATCGTATTTACACTTCAATCTTCTCTCACAACGGAAAAGGCTATCGAAGTGTTATTTTATTTATTTTTATACTTAATAATTGATATGCTGATGACAAAACCATCGATCAAGTTTAGTTATAGACAGTTAATTTATTATTATATTTTTAAGAAGAATATAGATTTACTTATTTAATAAAATTTTAATTTAAAAAAAGAGAATAACGATAATGAACTTTTACAATTGTTTGGCCGCTTAAACAATAACAAAACCATTTCGATAGCATAATTTATTCAAAATCAGGTTTTCCTATTAAATTAAACTTTTAATCATGCATTATATAATTTCTCAGAGCCCAATTTTTGAAGTAAATTGTAGAATTTGCATAGAGCCCAATCAATAAATATTAAACCAATTAGTGAGCGGAATTATTTTTTTTACATTCATTTGGAGAATGCTAAGTTTAAATAAGTTCAAAAGTTCCAATTGCTGTCAATAAACGGTTGCATGCCGATGCCGGTATCAAAACAAAAAATAATTAAATTAGTACGTAATGATTTAAACCGGAGTAAACTTAAACAAGGTGAGTCGCACAGGTGTTTCATTGCGGGTAAAATCCCATTTCCGGTTGAAAATCGTTATCAGTAAATATAGGTCGCAGAAAGGGTTATTTTATCATCGCCGCTTTCGCTCCCACATTTTGGTTATAATAAAACAATGCATGTGCCCATATATATCTGCACCTGCAACACTGACAAAAGGACCTAATCTAACACATATTCATAAATAACAGTCATAATTTTTCATTTCACCAAAAAAAAAAACAATTTAATAATAAATATAAAAGTTATTTTTTCTTTTACCCGAAAATAAACACTTTGTGTTTGGTTATTCTAAACGGCGCATGACGCCATCCATTCCTTTGTTGTTCGAGGCGGCAAAAAGTGTGCGGTACTACGGCGCGCGATGATGCACAGGGTGCATCATGGTTTTTAGTACGAAACAAAATGTATGTGCGCGCGGGCGGGTTGCAGCGCGCAGTGAGGCCCGCGCGTGTGAGCATTGCAGCGCGCTAGGAGGCGCTCGCGCCGAAAGAGTTAACGGTTTTCGGATTTTTTCCTGTACTTGTGCTATAAGACATTGCTTCTTGCAAAATTTCATGATTCTAAGTCAACGGGAAGCACCCTATAGGTTTTGATTTCCTTGAGATTCCCTTCAATATGCGGCATAAACGGCCGTATCTTTTGAATGCGTTGACTTAGATGTTTGATTTTTTACTGATCCAAGGGATTGCAGACTTAAGTATTTGATATTAATTTCAACTAGATACCTCCACGCGTTCCTGAAAAAAAGGGTCTTGACAGACGGACAACAAAGTGATCCTATAAGGGTTCCGTTTTTTTCTTTGAGGTACAGAGCCCTAAAAACCACCTTATTTTTTTAGGGTTCCATACCTCAAATGATAAAATCGGAACCTTTATAGGATAAATAACTGACTGTGAATGTCCACCTTTAGTCCAGTAAAAACACTCACTAAGTAGGTGCATACTTAGTGCGTGTCAGTTTATACTGGAATTTGTTTCTATTGTATTCCCGCGATTTACGAACTATTTACATACCTACAAGATTGTGCAGAACCCTCAGTGCGCGAGTCCAACTCGCACTTTACCGGCTTTTTTGTAAAAAAAATTAAAAACTACCTTGATTAATGTTATCTATCTTCTATCTAAATATATAAAAGAAGAAACTGACTGACTGACATATCAACGCACAGCCCAAACCGCTGGGCCTAGAGATTCCAAATTTGGCACGTAAGTTCCTTATGAGGTCTAGGGGTGCACTAAGAAAGGATTTTTCAAAATTCATCCCCTAAGGGGGTAAAAAGGGGGTTGGAAGTTTGTATGAAAGTCATCCATTTTTAAAGATAGAAACGTGGAAATTGGTATAAAGACTACTATTTACAAATGAAAAATACTACCTTCAGCGATTTTGGATAAACTACCCCTAAGGGGTTAAAATGGGGGGTTAAAGTTTGTATAGGGGTTTGGACATTTTCGAAGTTAGGAACGTGAAAATTGGTTTATAGGCTACTGTTTACAAATAAAAAAAGTACTACCGGCAATTTTGAAAAAACTACCCCTAAAGGAATGAAATGGGGGGGGGGGGGGTAGTTCCTTTTGGAGTGGTGGTTGGTCCTTTTTGAAGTTCGAAACTTGAAAATTGCTATAAAGAATACTGTTAACAAATAAAAAACGACTTAAGGCAATTTTGGATAACTACCCCTAAGGGAATGAAATGGGGGGTGGTAGTTTGCAAGGGAGTTTGGTAATTTTTGAAGTTAGAAACATGGAAATTTGTATACAGGATACTGTAAATAAATAAAAAAGACTACTTTAGGCGATTTTGGAAAAACTACCCCTATGGGAATGAAACGGGGGGGGGGGGGAGAGAATGTGTGTATGGAAGTGTGGTCAATTTTGAAGTTAGAAACGTGAAAATTGTTATACTCTCAACAGATTAAAACAACTTCCAGTG
The DNA here is from genome assembly GCA_963241965.1 of Tortrix viridana. Lineage (NCBI taxonomy): Eukaryota > Metazoa > Arthropoda > Insecta > Lepidoptera > Tortricidae > Tortrix > Tortrix viridana. Next base: position 1,252,278 of record OY725177.1, on the reverse strand, counting down.
ATTTTGGATAACTACCCCTAAGGGAATGAAATGGGGGATGGTAGTTTGCATGGGAGTTTGGTCATTTTTGAAGTTAGAAACGTGGAAATATGTATATAGACTACTGTTAATAAATAAAAAATACTATTTTCGGTGATTTTGAATAACTACCCCTAAGAAGATGAAATGGGGGGTTAAAGTTTGTATGGGAAGGAGGTTGGTCCTTTTTGAAGTTAGAAACATGGAAATTTGTGTATAGGCTAAATGAACAAATAAAAAATACCACTTTAGGTGATTTTAGAAAAACTACACCTAAGGGGGAGAAACGGGAAGGGTGAAAGTTTGTAGGGGCGTTTGGTCATTTTTGAATTTAAAAACGTGGAAATAGATATATAGGCTACTTACTGTTAATAAATAAAATACACTATTTTCGTTTTGAAGTTAGAAACGTGGAAATAGGTATATAGGCTACTGTTAACAAATAAAGTAATACAATTTTCGGTGATTTTGGATAACTACCCCTAAGGGGATGAAATGGAGGTAATATTTGGTCAATTTTGAAGTTAGGAACGTGAAAATTTATTTTGGCTACTGCTTACAAACTAAAAGTATTACGTTCGATGATGTTGGAAATACTACCGTAAGGGGGTAAAATTTAGGGTGTAGTGTAGATTTGTTAGAGTTTGGTTATTTTGGAAATACGTTTCTAGACTACTTATTATATAAAATATGAGTTTTCGCGTTTTTGGAAATTCTGGCAGAGCATAAAAAGATAAAAGATAAAAGATATTTATTTAGTAAGTAGGCCGCACGGGCACTTTTACACGTCAAAATCTACCAGCGCTTCCCAAGAGGAGACCACTGCTGAGAAGAAGCGCCGCAAGAAACTCAACAGTTAGTCATTTTTTAAATGAAAATATAACAATGTCACTACTTTTTCTAGCATTATATAAAACTGTAAAAATAATATTAAATATCTGCGTAGTTTTGCAGGAAAACATGTCAGAATGACTACGAGAAAATTTATATATATATATATATATCACACAAAACAGTTTTGACATGTCTTCCTACATAAACCGTGTCCCCTAGACAAGATACAGTGTTTACATGATTTTTATGAGGTATGTACGAGTAGTAGGTAAGCTATTGACCATTAAACATTAGTTAATTTTCTGGTTTAGGCCAAGCATTTTTGTCCGTTAGATAGTCCTCGACCCTATAGTACGCCTATACCTTTAATAACACCTGTGTATGTTCTCGCAAAATAAATAATTTTAATTTCAATTTCAATTTATACCCCTAGGCAAGGTGAAAAGGGTTAAAAAAGTCGTATGGTTTAAATTTGTTTCTATCCCATCATGCATGATACGTACGATAATGAAAACTTTATCTGTACTTTTTAACAAAGGTACTGGACTCTCCGCAGACAAAGTCACGGGTGGAAGGATTGCGTATATATATATTTGGACTCAGTTCACGTTCTCGAAAACGGCTCCAACGAGTTTGATAAAGATTGCGACATGAGGGTTTACTGGGGCGAAAATTCGATCTAGCTAGGTCTCATGTCTGGGAAAATTCGTTTTCCCCGTGTTTTCACGCAAAAAGAATTCTCGCGCAATGGTTCGTAATTACGGGGTGGCTGCTTCCGTCTGAATAGGCTGATGGTTAGAGCTTTGGCCTACTACGCAAAGACTGCGGGTTCGAACCCCAGCTATAGACCGTTTTTTTGTTTTTGTATAGAAATTCGATGAAAAATCGGTTGCGACCCCAGCGACGACGCTAAATAAAGTTTGTATGGATGTTGGGATGTTTTTCAGTTACGCCTAAATAGTTGAACGGATTCGGATGAAATTGTCACACAGGTAGTTGTTATCCTGGGTTGGCACCTTTTTTTTCCCAGACAATTTGATAGTGTCCAGGGTAAAAACGATAAACGACTTACTTAAGAAGAGGAGAAAGAGGTACAGTCACCACACGGGATTGTTGAGCCACTACAGATCCCTCTCACAGAAAGTCGACGGAAAATTTTGACGTAATTTCTTTTGAGTGACTTGACGTTGTCATTATGACAGGGTTCTATGGTGGCTCAACAATCCCGTGTGGTGACTGTACTTAATAAGTTTGGATGTAGGGGGTAATCTCCGAAACTACCCATCCGATTTCTAAAATTCTTTCAGTGATATTCAGAATGAGGTTTCAGGGTGGACATAGGCTATATTTTAACTTATAACCGAAGCTAAGCGAGGGCGGGTTGCTATACTTGATATTATATAAACACGAAAGTAGACATACTTTTGCGTCTGTCTGTCTGTAAAGCTTTCCCTGCTAATTCGCTGAACCGATTTCGATGAAATTTGGTATGGATATAGCCTAAGTTTCGAGGAAGGAAATAGGCTACTTTTTATCTCAGAAAATTGAACAGTTCCCGAGAGAGCAGTGATAAACGACTTCTACGCGGACGAAGTCGCGGGCAAAAGCTAGTAACGATATAAAATTTGATAAAGTTATGAGTTTCAAATTTCGAACATCTTTGAAAAACAAAACAATTTTATTTAACCTCAATTCTATTATGTGCCTGTCGGAAAACACAACGTCGCATTATGAAGAAGCTATGTGTCACTCACCTCGCTGTCAGCCAATACTTATGTTTCTGGACGTGTTGAGTATCGTATTCCTGAACGTCACTGTCACTGTCACCAGAAAGGCGCGATTCGCGCCTCTCCTTGTCAATGCGTGTGTAACTCACCGCCATTACGGATTTAAAAACTTTAACTTATTAGTTAAATGTATGTTATAATGTGTAAAAGTAGTGAAAATTGTGTTACAAGTGAGATAAAAGTAGTGCAATTTGTGTGTGTTTATTGAAAATGAGTGGTTCGGAACGGGAGGGCCGTTCAGCAGCCACAGACGAGTCGCCGCATCCGTCTACCTCGTCCTCGAGCTCCTCGGGCTCGGGAGTCCGAGAAGCCTCCGTTTTAACGGAAGGACCGGCATCAAGGTGGGCCGTACCCGCGAATTGATGCATTGGTTAACCAGGTGGGCTATCTTTCTCATTTTATTTAGATAGTAGGCGGACCGTTAGGTACAACAACAACCCCGTCCGGTTAATTTTAACTCAACTATTAAGGGAGTTCTTAACAAACCCCAACAATGTTGGTAAAACTGTAAACTTTGGTAGGTACCTAATTTAAAAACAGAGAGACACGGAATCAATTAATTAAACCAGCTTTTCCAGAGAAGGTTAAGGTTATTTATGTATGGCAACATTTTGGTTCACCACTTTGGAAGGAGGTGAAGTATTCCAAGTCATTGCAATTTTTATATTATTTTTTACTGCCAGGCCAACTTTTATAGATTTGAAAGTAAATGAAGAGCTTGGCCATTTTACAAGCGGAAAAGGATCTTTTACTATCTCCTTTTTTCTCCATTGATTTCTCTGTCCCAATCTATAACAAAAAGATTTACGGTTGATCTTTCAGCAAGGATAACCGAGGAATGACTGAGGTTAAAGCAGTCAGAATAATACTGCAAAAACTCATGTTACATCGCGGAGATGTTCCTAGTAAGAAAAGCCAAGGAGGCGTAAGACCCATATTGTATCTTCGAAGCCTAAACAGGTCCATAAAATCAAAATCTTTTCACCTGATATTGCAAACCTCTATACCAGACTTCCTACAACCAGCGGACTGGTTGGTAAAAATGGACATCACCCAAACTATAGCTCTATCGCACCGGTCCTTCCTATGCATAGGCTATTTAGGAGAGGTCTGGCAAATGACTTTCCTGTGGGTTGGCCTTTCATCGGCTCCTTCCCTTTCGCCACCTCTTTGCGAGTATACTTGCTGGATCGCGGAGATCCTAAGCAAGAAATGTTGTCGGGATCTAGACGACTTTCAGAATTGATCCATTTTAGCTCACAGGCCGTGGAGACTGTGGAGCTTCAGGGACCCCTGGGTTGGCAGGTCAAGTTTTGTAGGTCAATTTTGACACCAACACAACAGTTGGAACATATGCGTATTTACTGGAAGACCAACTCCAATCAGATGTACCTCATAGCAAATTAAAAAATAATAATTATTATAATAATAATAATTGCCCATCAACTTCACAATTTGACTCGGCTAGGGATATGCAACTTCGACAATTATAACGCCTTCTAAGATAGTTGAATTTTGCATGCTTTGCTTTGCTTTGTAGACCAGAGGGCAACTTCACTGTCGACATCTGCAGATATTTTCTCACTTGTACAGAAGAAACACTCATCTGACGCTCACCTTTGTTGCAGAAATTCTAATACTCCAAGTGTTGTTGCAGAAATACTTGGAGCATTAGAATGGTGGCTCGGAGCCTTTGCATCTACAGCACTCGCCATTCATCTAACTATCAGTTAAGTTAACCATTTCCTGGCAACGTATGCCTGCCTCGGAGGCACCTGTAACTGGTCTCAATGCCAAGCCGTTGGCACAGCAACAAAAAATGAGGTGTTCGCAGAGTTGTCGGCAATAAAGAGTCAGGGTCGGGCCCAAGCCAATTCATATGTTGCAGACAGACAATCGAAACCTAATCGCTTATGTTCGAACGGAGGGGGGAACACATTCAATAGGACTCTTAAACTTAACATTCCAGTTATTATCAGTAATAGACCAGTGGAATGTAACTCCTGCCTAATATCTCCCAGGGAGGTACAACACAGTGGCAGATCGTCTGCCTCGGAGACAGCTTCTACAAAGTGACACTTATTACCAATAGCTATCTCGGAGATATATATTCAGCCATTGGGGAAGACCCACCATAAAACTTTTCGCTGCAGAACAGTCTGCTGTCGTGGTAGGTTATGCCAGTATTAATCTATGCGATTATGGAGTAGGTTTTATAGATGCATTCAGTCAAACACATAAACTACTATTATTTTTGTGTTACTTTTATGAATGTTTCTTGTTTGAGTTGCTACACTTATAATATATGTTTCATTTTAGTGTAAATGGTCAACCGGTAGGTCATACAGAACCTGCAGTTGTATCTTAGCACTCTGCAGTTGTATTTTATATTATTAACCCCCGACACAAAAAGAGAGGGGTGTTATAAGTTTAACGTGTCTGTCTGTGTATCTGTCTGAGGTATCGTAGCTCCTAAACGGATGGACCGATTTTCGTTTAGTTTTTTTTTGTGTCATAGATCATTTTATCCCGAGTGTTCTTAGCCATGTTTCATGAAAATCTGTTCAGCCGTTTGAAGATCATCAGCTCTTTTCTAGTTGATGAGGGGATTGATTTTTTAATTCTTGAAATCTTCTAGTTGACGAAGTCCCTCCAGTGAAAATGTACCTACGTGCTTGGAGCCCTTTGAAGGTTTTGCTCATTACTCAGAAGGTTTTTAGGCGCTGATATCGGGGGTTTTTAACTCGGTTAGGTTAGGTTATTCAATTATTATTGTTAATATGTCATTTCAAATACATATTTTTCCATAAATTATTTTATGCTGTAGAAACATTTTTCCGAGAGCCAGCGTTTAGCGTATTATTAAATTTAATTAAATTATCAATTTGTTTAAATGACTCCGGTAATCTATTAAATATATCAATACACATGCTGTAATAATTCTTTGTCAGTATTTTTTTTATGCGTGATTTGCGTGAAAATACGGGGAAAACGAATTTTTCCAGGTATGAGACCACGCTAGATCAATTTTTCGCCCCCATAAACCCACATACCGCTAATTTTATCGAAATCGTTAGAGCCGTTTTCGAGAAAGTAGTACAAATATGTTTCTAGTTTAAAAAGTAGGATTATGTGTTTTTGTCCAAGGCGGCTTCCTTTGATTATTGGCACATATTAAATAAGAGTTACTACGTAACAGATATTTCTCTTCTATTCAAAACTACAAAGTACCTACGTCCGATAAATACCTACAAAGCAATCGATCATATTGTTCAGTAACCCTTGGGCCACACTAACGGGGAAACGCCGTTAATTATCACGACGATAGTCCTTATGTGTAGCAGTCAGTATACGGCGATTGACGTTGATTTTTATCGGCGTTTCCCGTTAGTGTGGCCCCAGCATAAGAGTAGCGCCCGGTGGTGCACCTACTATCCGCGCCCCGCATGCCCGCGCTCCTGCTCGGAGCACGACTTGAGCGACGACCAGGGCCGTCAACACCGCTGCTTACTGGGCATCATGCATTTGAGGAATCTCAAAAATGAAAATTTGTTTATAACTTTATCTTGGCACTAGAAATGAGGATCTGCGGAGTCCTACCAAAATTTAGGGGGGTAGAGGGGTATGGGCAGGGGAGAAATTAAAAAAAATGCACATTTTACAAACTAGACGAGTGTCATTGGGTGGCAGGTATTTTACAAGCGTTTATATTTGCAATGTATGTAGGTATGTATGTATCTATATGTGTGTGTTTAGGTCAAATCTTGCAAGTCAATTTTGAACCAGTTCCCGTTAAAGGAGTGTACGGGGCTAAAATTTGGAATACGTAAACCCGATGAAAATGCAATATTATGTAGTAATTTGAGCTAGTCTGATGATGGAGCCGGTAGGTGACCACGAGAACCTATGTAATTAAACAATGCAACCCCTTCCAGTTTGGGCTCGTTTATTTCGTCTTGATAAGCATTCTGATCAGATACGGTATCCAGGTTCTGATGATGAAGCCGGTGGGTGACCACGAGAACTCTGTAATTAAACAATGCAACCCCACCGAGTTTGGGCTCGTTTGATTTGTCTTGTCAAGTACTCTGATCAGAGATGGTATCCAGGGTCTGATGATGAAGTCGGAAGGTGCCCAATTTGTTTTAACAAGCACTCTGATCAGAGATGGTATCTGTTTCTTAGGGTTCCGTAGTCAAACTAGCAAACCTTATAGTTTTGCCATGTCCGTCCGTCTGTCTGTCTATCTGTATGTCACACTCACTTTTTCTCAGAAACTATAAGTGTCACAATGTTGAAATTTTGTATAGGTACTTTTAACTAAGATATATTTTTACCGCGCATCAGATCAATAATAAAACTTGTTAAAATTTTTATGTTTTTGGAGTACCTACCTCCAATACATGTTTACATCATAATATAGTATGAGCATGGACAAAATATGGGGTTAGTATCATCTCGTCTAAAACCCTAAGGGTCTACGGCAGTAAATGGTTTAAAAAGCAATTCGTCAAGTATCATCAAATCGTCCAAATTGCTGGTCTAATTAACAAGTGGTCTAAAACGCAGCGGTCTAAGTAGCAGGTGGTCTAAAATGCAGCTGGTCTAATTAGTTTTAATTCTAAAATTGCAAGAGGCTCGATGTGCAGTTCAAAGCACAAACCACAGTGGGTAGGTTAAGTTCGTTATGTAGCTGCAGATGCCCGAAAGGCAAATCGCCCAGAAATAGGAGAGAGGAATTTTGAAAATAAATATGACAGCTTGTGAACTTAAATTAGAACACTTGCTATATAAGACCAGCTGCGTTTTTAACCACTTGCTACTTGGACCAGCTGCGTTTTAAACTACTTGCTACTTAACTGCGATTAAGATCACTTGCTGCTTAGACCAGTACCTACGAGTATAACCCAAATATGTTGTTGATGATGCCAATCAATATTTGTGACTGGGTGTCAGTTCGTTTTATGCCACTGTAGATGCTATGACAGAAATATGTTTTATGCCACTGTAGATGCTATGACAGAAATATGGTTTCATCTGCTGAATGGCTAGCACAAGTTGTCAACAACTCGTTTGTCGCTTAGCAAACCTCTCTATCTAGTCTGTAAACAAAAAAGTTGCACTGAAAACGCAAATTTATGCTGACCGTATGGTCACCTTGTATTGGTAGGTAGGTAACTAAAAAGCACCAAATAAAATAATGATAAAAACCTTTTTTTAAAACAAGCTTTTATTTAAATGCCAAAAGAAAGAAAATGAACTTTAAATTAAATCAAACCCATATATTTATTACATTAAACAATTGCCCATGCATCACGACCTACACGTGCTGCATTAAGGGTGCGTCCACATTTGTGACATTTCGGCGTGACATAGTTCCGTGACCATGTCAGAAACGCGTGTTTGCTCGATTGTGTAGACGGTTTTTTCTGACACGGTCACGGAACTATGTCACGCCGAAACGTCACAAATGTGGACGCACCCTAAGGTGCTAGTTATCCTGCTTGTTAAGGGGAGCCTGCTGTAGCGTTTTCGCTGAAGCAAGCTTCATGTCATGTTCAAGTTACGGGATCCCTCTGTCACCCATAAAGTTGTTGTATCGAATTTTGAAAGTCAGAAATTGATTGTCATACTATTTTTGCTCATAACTATCGATAGTCATAAAAACTGTAAAGCATAATGCTTAATTATGCTAAAGTGTATAGTCCATAATGTTAAGGATTATAAAATTTATAAGTCATAAAAATTATATCTATAACATTCAAAAGCATATTGATGATTAAACAGAAATATTTTAAAGCATATATTTTAAGCCACTAATTATTATTATTCATACCGTTTCATTCGTTCGTTTCATTGCCTCAGTACATAAGTATGCAATTTTTATGACTCCAAATGTTCTTTCTTTTTTAATTTTAAATTGATATTATGAATATGATGTAAATATATAAGGAAGGTCTCCGTTAGGTACGACGACGAGCGAAGCGAGGAGGAGTGTTAGGTAGAACTGCGACCCTACAGCGCGCGAGCCGAGCGAGCGAAGCGAGCGTGCCGCGGCAGCGGCCGGCGAAGCGCCAGAACCAAAAATATTTTTTAACTAATATAGTAGGCAAAACTTACATTTTATGTAAAATTTATGTATATTTTATGTATATTTTATGATAAACAAGTTTGGACCTTATAATCACTATGTCAAGCAATATTATTACCTTTAACATTATGAGGTGTAATACATTATGATGTAAAAAGTTATGAATAAAGTTTTTATGACTTTCGACAAATATGACCAGGAAAAATCGGAAATACAAAAATATACCCTCAAATATTATGACAATCAATATTATGACTAACAATATTTATGACTAAAAACGTTATGGAATCTTAAAAACGGAACTAAAACTTTATGGAAGACAATATAGACCCTCAAGTTACATTTGCCGTTTTGTGACACTTCACTCGCCTAGTTTGTACCTAAAATGTGCATTTTTTTAATTTCCCCCTGTCCATACACACCCCTAAATTTTAGCAGGATCCTCAGATCCTCATTTCTACTACCAAGATGAAGTTATAAGCAAAGTTTCAGTGATATAATGATATCCTATTTTTCCTGTACTAACGTATTAACACGCGGCGGGACCCACGCCGCGCCCGACTCGCACAAGCTGCGTGTGTGAAGGCGTCCATAGGTAGGTACTATGTTAAAACACCCGCTGCACTTCAGGCTTGTTCCGCGCCCGACCCGCGCACGCGCTATGTGTTTCGCTTAATAGGTGGGTAGGTACGTTAATGCGGCCCCGCGCACACGCACACGCACACGACTACTATACGTATACAATACACATGCAGTTTTGCCGGCCGGCACCGAGTGGGAAGCTTGCGGTCCCGGCGCCGGCAAAGGCGCCGGTGGGAGTCAATGCGTAGGTATTTTAATGCGGCCCCGCGAACACGCACACACACATGGCTACAATACGTACACAACACACATGCAGTTTTGCCGGCGACGGCATCGGCGGGAGGCAACGCCGTGCCGTCGCCGGCGCCGTGCCGTCGCCGGTAAGTGGAAAACCATGCCATAGTGCTACATACATTTATGCGTCCTCGGCTGCCGGGCCGGCGCCGGTGCCGTCGCCGTGCCGGCAAGTGGAAAAGCGCCCAGTTTATGATTTAATTTGAGTGTTGGCGTTTTTTTATTTTCAATTGATGAGGAAGGAGTGCCGTAGTTTTTTTGAATTTCTGTAAGTTCTTGTTTGTGTAATTCTTTAATGTATTTCAGATTTTCTGGATTTCCAATATAAGATCCAGGTACTCTAAAATCTTTTAAGCCTACAGCAAAATGTTTCCAACCAGTTGGTTTCGGACGTTTTAAAGGTCTGACGGCATCGTTTATCAAGTCTACAATATTACTTCCGGGTATAATACTCGGAAGTAATATTCATTATTTACTACAACCTCTTCCTTTTCTCTCCACCAAATTAGGGGTTTATTTTTAATAATAAAATCTAGCAGCACTTCTCCTTTCTTTTTGTATGTTCTAGGTAATACCTTAAGTATATAAGATGGTGTATACTGTGTCGTTAACGACTTAATCTGACTGGGTGTAACGTTGTCTTCCTCTCGTGGTGGTGGGGTTGTGACTGCTGCCTTTACATTATTATCTTCTTTTAATTGTTCTGTCCCCACTTCGCCAACTTGAGAACCATCATCCTTATTTATAATAATTGGAAATGTAATGGGTTTTCTTTGTATTTCCGAAAAATGTAAACATCGCTGTAAAGCTTGAGAATACAAGGCCCATTTTTCACGATCATTCAATTTATTATTCAAAACTGCAGTGTCAATGAAAGGCGGGTTAAAAGCTGACTGGTTTATTAATACAAATTCGTAATCTACCTACATATTTGTACATGCATACCCTACATCTTCTCCCCTCTAAAATACACGTTTACCTTACCTTACCAAGTATCTTGGGAGTTCATATTTAGATAAGTACTTACATAGCAGCAGTAATTAACAAATAAATGTTTTTATTGTAAGACAGTCCTCTCTTGGGTGGTTGCTCTTTGAGCCCGATTCCGTGCACGCAGTGCCCGGGCGGTCGCGGCCGGCGAGGCGCGGGGCGACGTCGCGGCCGCCGGCGCCGCGCCGGGCTCGGGGCTCCCGCGCACCGGCGAGCGCGGCATCTCCCGCACCTCGCCTTCCGACGCATCCTTGAACTCGTCGTCAGCACCGCACTCGACCGGCGCGGACCCGGAACTAACCCGACCATTCCCCATGCTCGCACGCGTCAACGAATATTTGTTCCCTTTTTTAATATTTACCGGTATAACCTGATCCACGTGTCTACGCCACTCGATCCCCTGCCCCACATTTACTTTGTGTGAAACCGGCCCGGTTTGGGACACGAGTTTGCCCTGCGTCCACTTCTCTCCCCTCGCGGAGTAGTCGCGCGCGAGGACCGTATCCCCGACGCGCAAGTCCCGCGGTGTGCCCCCGGCGGCCGCGGCCTGCCGGTCCTGCGCGGTGCGCGGGCCGGCCGCGCGGTCCGGTCGTAGCGCGTCCAGCCGGCCGCGCAGGCGCCGGCCCAGCAGCGCCGCCGCCGGAGACACGCCCGTCGTGGTGTGCTCGCAATTTCTGTACTGAAATAAAAATCTACTGAGCGCCATGGCTACGTCCTCGCCCCCGTGTAATGCCCTTTTGGTCGCTTTCTTTACCGATTTCACGGCATTCTCTGCCGCCCCGTTTCCTTGCGGCCGGTACGGTGCTGACGTCACGTGCTTTACACAATTACTCATACAATAATTCTTAAATTCCTGCGAAAAAAACGGTGGCCCGTTGTCGGTCACGAGCTGTGTGGGCAAGCCGAAACGCGCGAAAATTGCCCTAAGCGCGAGTATGGTGGACCTGGCATCTGTACGATTCATCACGATCGCCTCGATCCATTTCGAATGTGCATCGACGAGGATCAAGTAACGCTTGCCTCCCGCGTCCGCGAAGTCAGCATGCAGGCGCTGCCACGGATGCAGCGGGAACTCCCAGCAGTGCAGAGGCGCGCGCGGCGGCGCGTCGCGCACGGCGCGGCACGCGCTGCACTCTCGGCATACTTCCTCGATGTCCCGGTCGATGTTAGGCCAATATACAAGGTGGGCCAAAAGAAGTCATCCGATGTTGTTTGACTCTCTTTTTTTTTCTAAATGAAAAACTTGGATTCTGTTTTTTTATTATATTAATTTAAACCTTTAGAATTTTATTGGTCAAGTCGAGAAGATTATATCGGCCAAATGGGCGCCGTCACAATTGATTGTCATACGGGCTCGTTTTATGGCATTTTTCATCACTTTGGCGAGAACTTCGGGCGACAGATTCTCGCACTCGTGTCGAATGTTGTCCTTGAGGGCTTCCAGAGTCTCGGGCTTGTTCACGTAAACACGGGACTTCAAAAAACCCCACAAAAAAAAGTCTGGAACGCTTAAATCGGGTGATCTTGCGGGCCAGTGCAAATCGCCAAAACGAGAGATGAGGCGACCCGGGAACGCCGCCTTCAGAATATCGGTTGTGGCTCGCGCAGTGTGTGCCGTTGCTCCGTCCTGTTGGAACCACATGTCGTTCGGTCCTAATTCGTCCAATTGCGGCAGAAAAAACTCGGTCAACATGGCCCTATAGCGCGCACCGTCCACTGTTGTCGTATGGCCAGCGGCATTCTCGAAAAAAAATGGCCCAATGACTCCTCCAGCGTGAACAGCGCACCATGCAGTCACTTTGAGCGGGTGTAATGGCTCCTCGTGCATCACTCGTGGATTTTCGGTGCCCCAGAAGCGATAGTTTTGCTTGTTCACGTACCCGCTGAGGTGGAAATGAGCCTCATCGCTCATTATGATTTTGGTCGAAAAATCGTCCACTTCTTCCTCGAGATTGAGAATGGCTTGGGCGTAGGTTACGCGCGTTTGGCGGTCGGCAGGCAGCTGCTGATGCACGGACTGGACTTTGTATGGGAACATGCGCAGGTCTTTGACCAAAATTCGCCTTAGGGACGTCCGTCTGATGGCTAATTGCGTGGCACGGCGTCTGGTTGATGTTTCCGCCGACAGCTCGACATCCTCGGCAACAGCGGCGATATTCTCGGCAGAACGGGCGCTCCGGGGCCGGCCACTCTTGGCAACGTCTCGTGTGGTCCCATACTCTTCAAGGTTGGTGGCCAAACGGCGCAGTGTTTGCGCAGTCGGTGTCTGACGGCCGGGGAATCGGCGACGGAATTCGCGCTGCGCCAACACCACAGACGAATTGTTACGCAAAAAAATAGACACGATTATTCCGCGTTCTTGGGGAGTGTATCGCTCCATGGCTTGTTCACTTGTATTTTGCATCTGTCAAGTCCACAAATGTCAAAACAGATTTGACATTGGCGACCATTTGCAAAAATGAGAGCATCTTCCAATAGGGTGATTTCTTTTGGCCCACCTTGTACATAATTACGCGATATATTTTTCATCTTTCGGATCCCTAAATGCCCCTCATGAATTTCATCTAGCACTTGTTTCCTGACCTTGGACGGAATGACTATCCTATATTTGTATACCAAGCAACCCATGTCTACAATTAACTCCTCTTTTCTGCTAAAATATGGCTTCTCTTCCTCACAGCTCGTGGCCCCGGGCCACCCAAAAAGGACATAGCCATACACCTTACATAGAACGGGATCACTTTGCGTTTCCCTTGCGATATCTTTAAAGTTAATTGGTAACGACTCTTCGACAAACTGCATGTAGCTACACGCGTCGGAGGCGCGACCCTGGTGCGGCAGCGGCAGCCTGGAGAACGCGTCGGCCGGGCCGTTGTCCGCCGAGCGCACAAACTCCACTGTAAAATCGTAAGCCGCTAAGCGCGCCGCCCATCGTTGCAAGCGACTTGCGGCAGTTTGTGGAATTCCACTTTTTCCACCAAAAATGTAGCTTAACGGTTTATGATCAGTTCTTAATGTAAACCTCCTACCGAATAAATATTGATGATGTTTTGTTATTCCGTAAAAAATCGCTAAGGCCTCTTTATCGAGCTGGCTATAATTGCGCTCGGCCGCGTTAAGCGTGCGCGACACGCAGCTAACGGGCCGCTCGCTGCCGTCGGCATACCGGTGCGCCAGCACGGCTCCCAACCCGTAGGCGCTGCTATCCACCGCCAGCACCAGCTCGCGCCCCTCCTCCGTAGTGCGCGAGGACGCGCTCACCGACCAGCGCCCGCTTGGCTTCTGTAAAAGCCCTCTCGCAATCCGGACCCCATTTCCAGCTGACCTCCTTCTTGAGCAAAGCGTGCAGGGGATGCAGCAACGTGCTCAAGTTAGGGATGAACTTCCCATAATAATTTAGTAGTAGTAGTGTGTTATTAAGGGTTCTGGCTCACTGTTTATTTGCGGTTGGTAAAACATGTTGCGTAGGTGTAAATGTATGGGTGATGTATGGTTGTGGTTAAAAGATAATGTTTTTCCAACTGCATAAAAAGCGATATTTTGGTAATTCAAAAAGTTGTTTGTAGGTATATTAGCGTACGATTGTTGTTTTTTTTTTTTTTATATAAAAAGTAGAGATGGGTATGGGCGAGGGTGGTCGCAGCAGCCGTTGCTTCTTGTTGTTGTTAGGTGGTTGGTTGGTTGGTTGGTTGGGTTTAAGGTATTGTGCAGGTGTGTAATGTAGGTAGGGTAGGTTTAGCGCGGGTGTGTTAGCTGGTCGGAGTCGGTTTGCGCAGGTGATCGGGGGTGTTAGCGGGGACGTTAGCGGGGACGGGGGGCGTTAGCGGGTTCGAGGACGGGGGTGCTATCGGGGGCGTTAGCGGGGACGTTAGCGGGGACGGGGGGCGTTAGCGGGGTCGGGGACGGGGGTGCTATCGGGGGCGTTAGCGGGGATGCTAGCGATGAGGGTAGGTGATGTCATAAAACCATCGAGTGTTTTGTATGATTAGTTTAACAAAGGAGACGGGGAACGTTTATAACGATGACGTCACACATGGTGCGCAGGATTGGCTCGGGATGACACCACATAAGCACCACAATTTTGAATTAGAACCGGCATATGTCATAAAACCATCGAGTGTTTTGTATGATTAGTCAAGTTATCAATTATTATTATTATCTATACAGGATGTGTACGCGGTATGTAATGAAAAAGATAATAATATGTTTCATTGTGGTCAATGAAGTGTGGTTATTATTGCGAGAGAAGTTGAGTTGAGTGGTTGAATAAATGATAATAATTGTATTAATAAAAATGAATGATGTTATTGAGTACTGTATTGAGCGGTGGTTGTCTCACGAGGGGATGGAATCCAACTTTAGTACATTCTCAAATTCGGTGGAGAGTTTGGATATGTTAAAGAATATTGACAGCATGATGCTAAGCAGTACTAAAGAAGTGGAAAAAACGAAGTGGGAAGCAGCACGTAAACTATTAAAGGTGAAAATTAGTGAAGAATTAGAAAAGTACGAGTGTGTATGTTTGCATTCAGGATTCAGAGCAGAGGGGATAATAGCAGACATATTGAGAAAGTGTAAGATACCGACATTATTAACAGTTCCGGTACAGCAGAAAATGATTATATACAAAGACGGCGATATGTGGATGTGTGAGATATTCACTCAGAGAACAGGGAGGGAGTTGCGAGTTTATACAAGCGACAGTGTCTGTGTTTTCGTTTAACCGCACGCAATATGTATCCGCATCCTGTACATTCTAAATATACGTTGGTAGCAGCACGCTTACGTACATTCAAATATTGAGAAAGTGTAAGATACCAACATTATTAACAGTTCCGGTGCAGTCACTCAGAGAACGGGGAGGGAGTTGCAAGTTTATACAAGCGACAGTGTCTGTGTCTTCGTTTAACCGCACGCAATATGTATCCGCGTCCTGTACATCCTAAATATACGTTGGAAGCAGCACGCTTACGTATATTCAAATATTGAGAAAGTGTAAGATACCAACATTATTAACAGTTCCTGTGCAGTCACTCAGAGAACGGGGAGGGAGTTGCAAGTTTATACAAGCAATAGTGTCTGTGTTTTCGTTTAACCACGGCATAACATAAACTGCAGAGCTACTTTAAACATACTAATGTCTACGTCACCACTCATAAATGTTGATATGTGTTGTGAAGGAGAACGCTTAAAGACGTTTGTTAAATGGCCAATAAATTTTCTTAGCCCCGAGTGTTTGGCACGCAACGGTTTTTACTACCTCGGTCGTGGAGATGAGGTGCAATGTGCGTTTTGTGAAGTGCAAATAATGTCATGGGAGGAAGGTGATGATCCTGCCAAGGATCACAAGCGGTGGTCACCTTTGTGTCCCTTTGTCAGGAGGATGAGGAGGAAACAATACGATGGGTGTACGATGAGTATGTCATCTTATCACCTACCACGTCCAATACATCCTAAATATGCAGCGGAAGCGGCACGGTTACGTACATTCAAAGATTGGCCTCGTAGTATGAAGCAAAAACCTGAAGAGTTAGCGGAAGCTGGTTTCTATTATATAGGGTGCGGTGACAAAACAAAATGTTTTTATTGTGATGGTGGTTTAAAGGATTGGGATGAGGGTGACGTGCCTTGGGAACAGCACGCGCGCTGGTTTGAGCGATGTGCGTACGTCAATTTGGTGAAGGGTAGAGATTTCGTGCAGAAAGTGATTTCTGATTCTATCTTAGAGCAGGAGCCTACCTCACCTTCCTCCTCCTCCTCCTCCTCCTCCTCCTCCTCCTCCTCCTTCTCTCCAATCCATGAGGAGCACATGAATAGTGACATAGTACAGGTGTGTAAGATATGTTATGATAAGGCATGCAATGTTGTGTTTGTACCATGTGGACACGTGGTTGCATGCGCTAATTGTGCGTTATCAGTAAAAAAATGTCCCATATGTATGGTTACGTTTGATACGGTAATACGTCTATATTTTTCTTAATACTATTATTATTATTAATTTTTTAACCCACTCAAATCATTTGTCTTTGTTAGTATTAAGTATTATTGTATGTCTTTACCATATTTGTATTATTAGTATTATTATCATTTTAAATGTAGTAAAACTTAACTACTCAATGTTTAAATATAATTTTAAGGATACTATACATGCTACCCACTAATAATATAATATTGTATAGCTATGTAAGAAGAGGGTAAGTGTAAAACAAAAAATAAAACAAAGATTAAAATAAAATGTTGTTTTTATTTATTTTTCAAGCTTGTAATGACCCCACGATAGGGTGTTTACATTATCATTCAAGATACATCTTTTATCATCATTTCCACATAAAACTTTTTTCTTAGTAACCATAGTATAAACAGAGTGTTTTGATGATTTAAAAGTATACATGTTGTCATATAGAATGTTACCGAGATTAAGGGCATTCTTATAGTTTTCAAAGTGTAACCGTCTTACAACAGCCGCTGAGGTGCCCTTATTTTTTTTAATGCATTTAACATTATGCACACCCTCTTTGTTAACATCATTATCATCATCATTTTGTATTAAATATGCATACATTTTTGAACGTAAACCTATAAATTCCTTAATTATTTTTCCATTACATTCATCTTTCATTAAACCCACCACCTTTTTATTGACCTTGGGTAAATTGTAAATGTTGTTGGAGGGTAAATCTGAGGTATCAAATTTCGAGGGTAAATCATGTCTGATATCTTCGTAAAAATTATCAGTTTTGATTTGGTAAATAAATGAATCCGTATCAGTGTATAGTAATTTAACATTAGATTGATACTTTGGTTTCATGTAGGAGTAGTGAAAATCGTACATGACATGTTTGGATAGTTCTAAGACGGCAAAGCCTATGTAAATGGGTTTATCATACATCACAACAGTGGGAAGCATTTGGATAGCGATGAAATCTTCTGAGAAAACGGTAGTGCTGTGAAAGTTGAGTCTGCTAATGTAACGTTCAGCTCCAAAGTGATGCTTAGTTCGACTATTTACACCATCCTTCCATCTATTAAGGAGTTTGACTGTTTTTCGCTTATCAACATTTTCTATTGTTTTACCAAATATAGCATTGTTTTTGAGTTTATAAAGGTCCTTTTCAAATGTATTGGTAGCAAGCATACGTTTGTTAGTGTTGAAGTCAATGTACTTTTTAAGCCAAGCCGATTGGTTGAAGGTTAGTACTCTATGGATTTTTTTACAAATCATTCCATTTTGCAAGCATTGCTTTAGATTAACTAAATGAGTAATATAATTATTTTTATCATCAAGCGTGAGCATTAGTTTTTTCTGTTTACTACCGGGTGGGGGCTTTGTCTCAGCACAAAACGGATATTCATTATGACTATCATGTAGGTGTTTTGGATAAACTAAATCCACCTCTAGGAAGTAACCTATATCTGCATCCGTACTTTGACTATCAATATTAAAGTTTTCAATTTCACTCTCTGACATCCATTTAAAGTTTCCGGTAGGCAGTTTTTGACTCATAGCATAACCATATAAATTGTTAACATCAAGATATGTAATAAATGATGACTCATCATTCGGATTGTAATCATCCATAAATTTATTGTTAGCTTTAACGTGTCTACACATTACTTGACTGATACCACCTCGTATTCCCCCCTTTACAAACTGCACCATTTCATAGTCGGTGAGAAGCTCTAATTTAACTCCAGTCATCATTAACATTGCGTTCCAGGATAGAGAGGGTGCTGTGAGATATTGACAAGGGTCTAAGGAGTAGTTGGATTGACAAAGTTGACGGAAATTTTCAAAAACATCTGCCAGTAATAAGACATCTGTTTTCACATATAAATCACAATATTCCCCTATCGTTTGCACATTAAAATAGTTCCATACCGCTTCCGCATACTTGTAATCATTGTCTGAGATGTGTGAGTCACATAAAATGCTGTAAAAGGAGTCTTTATTAGGTAAACGTGTTTCATCAAGTCTCTCCCAAGAATCAACATACTCATAGGGGTAGACACCTTTTCGATATAACATCTTCATATCGGACGGTGAAAAATATTGCATAGTGATTTTTAAATCTTCACAGGATAGGTTTTTGACTAAGCTATCTAAAGAGGAAGCCATAAATTTATAAGAGTCTATAAATCTTAAATGTGTTATTAGAGGAGGCGCACCTCCAATGATGTTGTTTTTTAAATATAATTTCTTACTGAATGAAATGTATTTTTCTTTTGTTTGAGGTATGCACGTGATTTCACCCCTATACTCTGCCAGCTTTTTGATAAATAAATGTGCATCATAACCGCTGAGATTATGAAAAACTATCGGAATAAAGCATGCTAATTTATGATTTATATTACATTTTACATGAGCCATGCCTCTCACATCACCCGTCAAATGACAATGGTCAATTACCCTACCATTATCGGTAGGTTCAAATGTCTTTTTACAAATATGACAAGCTGTAGATGATGACACTTTTTGCATTTCTGATAAGCTCTGCCACCTTATTGGTATCTTTACACATAAAATTTCATTAATTCTCTCCGCTTCAGCATAGATACCTTCTATAAATTTCTGAACACAATCTTTACCGCGATAAGAATAATATCGAGACAATTTCTGATTATAGTAACAATGTGTATAGTAAGCAAAACTGCATGGTACATGTTCATGGGTAAAGTGGGCGGTATTACTAGCAGCAGCAGCAGCACTAGTGTTTGTGGTGGGTTTTAAAATTGATTCAAAATCAGCGTAGATAACGAAAGGAACTCTTAACATGTGATGATAATTTTTAAATTCTACAATACTATTATTTTCATTCGGTAGCTGTATAGCTTTCTTCATACACCCCATTCTTTTATGTATATTAAGCTTATCCTCTCCAATAAAATGATGTAAACATGTATCACAAAAGTAATGTCTACGGTTATCGTTAGTTATCTGTTTCCTTATTAATCTAGATAAATTTTTAATCCAACAATAATGACTCTTCACTCCGCATTCATAATAAAGTAGATTTACATGTTTTCTTTTTTCAACTTTCTGCGATAGATAAAGCGGTGTGATGAGACACTTGGATTTAGACTGTATATTATACACATTAATACTTATATTATTTAAATTTTCAAACCTTTTCAAATCCTTAAAACTTACAGGACATTCTATGTCTTTTATATTTAACACTGATTTGTATGAGGGATAAGAACTAACACGATCACTATTTTTCTTCACAGGATAAAGAGCACTTGTCACCGCCCAAAAGAAACATGCGTTATCCGTATTCTTCACATTTACACATGCCTTTTTTAAAGCCACCACTTTTGGGAGGGGGAGGTAGGATGATGCCCTTAACGGGTTGTATTTATTGATATTAATATCCAAAAATTCAATCCTTTCCAACGCCCACCCGCTATCTCTTTCTTGGAAATCTTCACTTTTTTTCAATATCATTGATATAATTTTACCGTAATATTCAGATAAATCTGATTCATTGGTTAAACGCTCATTCGCAGTATTAAAAGACTTCAAGTCTCGAATCACTTCCTCCTCCTCCCCCTCCCCCTTTCCCACATTCTTGGTTTTAATGTACGTGCAATATAATTGTAAATTCACTTTCACACAGGTATGCTCTTTTAGTTCCGTTTGAATTGTTTTAAGAACACTCGCGCTGACTGTATATAAGAACATTTGAGGATTCAAGTCTTCCGGTGATCCATTGATGCGGTAGGTGATGATTCGACATTTAAATGCACTGTCAATTACATACACTGCATATTTCTCATCCTTGTCTTGCACGCACAATAACTTATGACGCTTTGTATTCGAGTGGGATATTAATTGATTGTTAGGTACGTGTGTTTTACAAAAATGACAAAAATAAACCATAATAATTATCAAACCCCCCGCGGAGAGGTATGTCTTAATAATCACTACAATCGAATGATTAAATACTAATTACAACCTCATTTATATTTACACATTTATATACCTATTAGTTCAAATTGTATGTTAAAGAGGAAGTGGTTGCGGTGAGGTGTAAGATAAGAAAAAAATAGAAGTATTTTTTATCATTACATTTATTATACTCATCATGTTAGAAAATAGGTATTACATAAAAATTTAACAGCATAACACTTAATTTCACTATCTACTATATCATCCTTATCACACAATCTATTGAGAATATGGTGAGCCTCCTGTAGGCTGGTAGGATGATATGCTGCGACGTTTGCTTCCCGTGCCCGGCAAGAACGAAGAAACAAGTCGTAAACGAAATACAAAACGTGTAATAAACCACAAATTATTACAATACTAAACACCTGAAATAATATGTCTGGCGTAACCTTTGGATAGAGAATGGGTCTATTTTATGGAGCTGAAGGAAACAAGTTAGTAAGTTGAACACAATATTTATTCCTATAGGTAGTTTCTGTTTTACATTCAAGAGTAATTGCAAACCATTACTTAGTCACAACGACCAGACATGTGAAATTCATAAATTAGTTAGCTCAGTGAAAGCATGGGTCGTGCTTAATATCCTATGGTTCTTATTATAGGTTCACAATTATTTATTCTAAGTTGGTTAGTCCCTAAGAACCTAATGCCATCAATTCCAATATTTAATTTAAATCCTACTTCCCTAATTAATAAGAAATTATATAACCGACCTCGCTCTGTAGAAACCTTCCCGCAAAGGCTGTCCGGCTGCAGACTGGATCATGACAGTGTGAGTCGAAACGCGAAGCTCCGGGCGTTGGCTCTATGCAAGCTCCAATCGCAAGCCACACAGGAAGCACGTGAAGGGTATGTTCAGGTGGCGCAAGCACAATGATTTATTGAAAATTGTTGAGCTTTAAGAAGTTTGAAGCAGAAGGCTAATTGTCATGGACTTGCTACACAAAATGGCGGCTAGTAAAAGGTACCTAGCCCGCAATACTAAATTACACAAAAATCTAAATCTCTGGTGCACAAAATGAGATTTACTAAACATGTGCTTATTTCTTTCAGAGCTCAGAAGTAAGGAAGCTAAACATGAGAGCCCTAAAGATAACTAAACTTGCAAAGTCCACAAGGTGTGCAGCTCAAGTTGATTAATTATTGCATTATGAATTTCTTAAAATTGGTTTATTAATTCATTCTTTGAATTGAATTTACTTTAACTGAATTTATTTAGATTTTATAGAAATCAACTTAATTTTATAGAAAATGGAAATCGAAATAGAAATCAAAATCTAATCAAAATCTAATAATCAAAAATAATAATCCCATTCAGCTGGAAAGAAACAAATTGCTTCGATCAGAATATGCACATGGCAGAAATTAAGCGGAGAGCAGAGCAAAGATGATTAAAGGATCCTTACCGGAGACCATCCAATAGAGATTATCTCAAACGCTGTCTTTCCCTCCGTCCCGGCATGTAAAATCTCTTGAAGAGCTGAAAATTAACCACGAGGTTAAGAAACTAAACTGAGATGATGCACTTGCATTTCCCGAGGAAATCTTTACTTACGATTTTGTTACTGCCACAAAATATAACTTAAATCGGCTGCTCCTCAACCAAATCAGCCACTGGAGATGTCCATCCAGACATGGACCTCCGTCCTGCACAAGATAATTCAAGCTCCTTCATGCACTCATCACGGAGCCCTAGATATCAGCTTTTTGACTGCTATGGTAGCCGGAAGCTACGACAGGAGCACCCTCGGATGAAGAAATTTACCCTAATATTTACCCTAAAATTTACCCTGAAATGATTTAATTTCCAAATGTAATTTTTGATCGATACCTAATAATGATTCAATGCAATTATCGCCGAAACCCTTTACTTGTTATTCCTGAAACCAAAATTCATTCAAAACTCTATTTCAGCATATACTTCTCAATATCTATTTAAATAAGTTTTATCCAATGGAACTCAAGTTAATTTTATTACCCTAACGTCAAGCAGAACTTCTTAGGCTGACAACCCTAAAGCAAAACCAGAACGAAACGTCATTCAGTTACCAGCCCTTAAAAATACTACAAATTATTGCCATGTCTCGAAGATTGGGTTTGTTTGAGTAAATGATAAAAACACAACGTGACAATACTCCCCTTCCCAATGAAAGGGTTCATCGTAGGTGAACCGTACGCTGCCCTCAGCGTTAACTTCACCAATACAAAACCAAACTCAATCTCCAAAACCTGTAAATCTACTAACTTCCAAATTATATTCTAAAACGTTACCTAACATATAAAAAATATTTGCTCGACTCTTAATTAAACAAACGAGAGAAAACAGTATGTAACACTCTACCAACAGAACTATCATACCTTACAAAACCTTGTGTTACAAACCTGAAAAACTCTCCCAAAACTAAACCTAATAATTCCAACCATTTAGAAATCTTATCCGTTTACCTTTCCAGCACAACGGCAATGTTGTGCTGAAGAGGTAAATTGCCAGCAGCCAGGACCGATGTTCAGCATTCTTACATATATCCCCTCCTTGTCCGGGCGAAAATTTCTGCAAAATTACAAAAACCGAAACTCCTTATAAATTTTCAAATGTCGAAACTCCTCCGAACACTACCAAAACTCCTCCAAACTCCTACTGAAACTCCTCCCTTAAACAACACAACCTCGTCAAACACTAATGCAAATGCACTTTGTGTTTGACGGATAAAACATAAACATCCCTGGGCAGCGCAATGGCAAAGCCATATACGTAAAACACCCCGAGGGTAAAATTTGTTTCGAACACACGCGGTGTCCGAAACCGGAATACCCCAGACACGTCTGTCTGAGCGGAAAGTATCTCTGACAACCTATGCCAGAGATAAACGGAATCACTCAGTCAACTCCTGACTGAGCCAAAATATCTCAAACACTATGAACCTATGTCCAATCGTCATGTTTGAGAAACCAAAACATCCCTAGCTCTAGTGCAATGGTATCAAGACCAACAGAAATGCAACTTGCGCTTGCGGGGAACTACACAAAATACACAACAAATGTAACATTCTTAACCCTAGTGCAATGGTATTAGGACCAACAGAAATGCAGCTAGAGGTAAGGGGTCACTTAAACAAACAAAACAACACAACGAAAATACCTAACTTTGTAAACACCCTGAGGACTGCTCCGTTGGAAAATGAGCTAAAATCATAACGTACCTAATATTCATTTCATAATCATCACTTTCATTCCTACATCATTCTTTCATATCCTCGAACATAATTCATCTCATAGAAGGTTGTAAGTGAGCCAGCCAGTTCCCTGTTCACCACGCTCCAAACAGAATCGTGATCAAATATCTAACGCGATTTTTGACACTCTAAACGAAATAATCTTAAATGTGTACAAAAGCCTTAACTTCCTTAAATTAAGTCCTCATTGTGCCAAAGCCGGATACACAAAACCCTTTGCACACTGTAAATTTAAAAAAAAATGTTTGTATAAACTTAAAGATTTGTAAGTGTGCAGCAACCTTAATAATTTTGTAGTCCATATCGGACCTTAAATATGTTTGACACTCATCATAACATTAAACTAAATTATCTAATCTGTGATCATTCGGTATTCCATCCATTTGAGCAAATTATCTGTGTCAAACAAAACAATAACAATCCCTGAGTTTACCATGCAGTGATAATAAAAAAACGATGGTGATGACTAAATTTAACAAACGAAATCACGAAATTGCACTGCAAAGCAAAACAATTATATGATGTACTTGAGGCTGTGAAACTGCAGAACATGACTTTGAATTACTATTGGAACCCTTGGCAGTAGTAACTGAAGTGAATTAACATTCTTGGAATTCCCTTTGTACATAAAATCACTGCCCAAAAATGTTTGAAGTCGACTTTGGTTCTGTGAAATTCTCGGTACGCTGCCGAGCTGCCTCGATATTACGACAATGCTGCTTTAATTCCGCTACTGAAGAAACATTCACCAACGCAAGCTGTTGTGAGAAATGCGGTCTAATATTATGCTGCCAAAATCTCCAATTTCTCTTCCTCAGACAACGTTGTACTACGACGCTCGAACACACAACTCATAATCGCGAAATAAATGTGAACTGGTTCATCAATACCCTGAGTCAGTGACCTAATTTCACTCATTAACCTATAATCATAATCTGTGGGATCAAACTCCTGCAATAATATTGCTTTCAACTCCTTCCATGAAGACACCTGGTGTTTGATACCACGAAACCATAATAGACCTTCATCCACAAATAGTTGTGCCGCTGAATTGAACAACTTAGTCTCAGAAACGCCAAATGCTAGCTTAAGTTCATCTACACGTTCCAAAAATGACCTGGGATCAGTTGTGCCATTGAACTTCAACCCCCATTTTGAAATATTTTTATCCCCGGAACACTCAATTTGTAGATCACCTTGTGATACACCTGAACCTGAAGAAAGTGCCTGTCTGTTGTCAACTACACTAGAAGAAAGCTCTGAAGGTTCAATTCTTACCAAAAGTGACTCAAGCTTTAACAAAAGTTCTGCCTTAATTGCAAATTTGGCCGTGTTAACCTGAACATGAATTCTTGACAATCTGTGAAATAAATGATACCCCAGTGCTTTTGATCTATTAAATGAGTACTTGTCTTGTGTCTGTGTGTATCTATCTACAACTGTACCCAGTTCAGTTAACTTATTTGTCACAACTTTTAATTCCGAGTCGACTGAGAAGTCTGTTTCCAAAATTGCCTCCGACGGGCATTCCTCACTTAAAATTCTCAATTGTTTTCTCAAAGAGTCAACTGTAGCTGATGGTGTTTCAGATCTAATTGTAACCTCATAAATCAATTCATCTTTTAAAAGTGAATGAAACTGTATTTGCCTGTCCATAATTATGAATTATTTCTTGTAATTGGAATTAATGGCTCACAAAATCATTAAAATTAGCTTTTAAATCAATATTCTTGTAACTCTGTATCACTAAATGAAACAATTGTAAATGCACAGTAAGGTAAATGTACAAGTGTTTTCACCAAAATTTCTAACAATTGTTATTACCAAAATTTCTAATTATTACTTAATATTTGTACTTTTTTTCCTCTTAATATCATGTAGCCTTAGTAATTGTTACTGTAACTGTACTATGCAATTAAATTAATAAAATGTTTCTATTTTTATAGACTAGTATTTTATTTTATATGTATGCAACCATAACTTATTAGAACAGTCGTTGACATAATTTCCGTTGCAATAATTACAATAAAGTGTTTGCTATAAGACTTGCAATACTGAATATAATTAATCTTTTTTTTCTCTATTTCCAAATAAGTAAAGTATGAAAATTTTCATAAACTTTTTACCTAGATGTTATTAAAAGTACAGTATCTGAAAAATACACAGTTACGTTTTTTTTTTTCTATTTCCCGCTTACACAATATATAAAGACAGTAGTGTACTACAGATTCAAAATCACATGGTTATTTGTCACTTTCACTTGTCAAAATCGGAAAGAAAGTTGAAGAAAGTGATTTGAGGTTATAAAACTTCTTCTAACTGTAAATATTCAAAATATAGTTCATAACATAAGCGAAACTGTGGAAACGAACGTGAAATTGTCTCAAAAGGCTAAATTACACTGAAATCAAGCACAATATGGTTTCCACCTGGCAAACAAAGTGAAATAAATGGACTTTGATGGCATAAGATTATCTGTACGAAATAGACCCAATTTCAACCAAAAGTCACTCTAAATTAACCGAAATAACAAAATAGATGGGCGCCATTGCGACGTTTGCTTCCCGTGCCCGGCAAAAACGAAGAAACAAGTCGTAAACGAAATACAAAACGTGTAATAAACCACAAATTATTACAATACTAAACACCTGAAATAATATGTCTGGCGTAACCTTTGGATAGAGAATGGGTCTATTTTATGGAGCTGAAGGAAACAAGTTAGTAAGTTGAACACAATATTTATTCCTATAGGTAGTTTCTGTTTTACATTCAAGAGTAATTGCAAACCATTACTTAGTCACAACGACCAGACATGTGAAATTCATAAATTAGTTAGCTCAGTGAAAGCATGGGTCGTGCTTAATATCCTATGGTTCTTATTATAGGTTCACAATTATTTATTCTAAGTTGGTTAGTCCCTAAGAACCTAATGCTCTATGCAAGCTCCAATCGCAAGCCACACAGGAAGCACGTGAAGGGTATGTTCAGGTGGCGCAAGCACAATGATTTATTGAAAATTGTTGAGCTTTAAGAAGTTTGAAGCAGAAGGCTAATTGTCATGGACTTGCTACACAAAATGGCGGCTAGTAAAAGGTACCTAGCCCGCAATACTAAATTACACAAAAATCTAAATCTCTGGTGCACAAAATGAGATTTACTAAACATGTGCTTATTTCTTTCAGAGCTCAGAAGTAAGGAAGCTAAACATGAGAGCCCTAAAGATAACTAAACTTGCAAAGTCCACAAGGTGTGCAGCTCAAGTTGATTAATTATTGCATTATGAATTTCTTAAAATTGGTTTATTAATTCATTCTTTGAATTGAATTTACTTTAACTGAATTTATTTAGATTTTATAGAAATCAACTTAATTTTATAGAAAATGGAAATCGAAATAGAAATCAAAATCTAATCAAAATCTAATAATCAAAAATAATAATCCCATTCAGCTGGAAAGAAACAAATTGCTTCGATCAGAATATGCACATGGCAGAAATTAAGCGGAGAGCAGAGCAAAGATGATTAAAGGATCCTTACCGGAGACCATCCAATAGAGATTATCTCAAACGCTGTCTTTCCCTCCGTCCCGGCATGAAAAATCTCTTGAAGAGCTGAAAATTAACCACGAGGTTAAGAAACTAAACTGAGATGATGCACTTGCATTTCCCGAGGAAATCTTTACTTACGATTTTGTTACTGCCACAAAATATAACTTAAATCGGCTGCTCCTCAACCAAATCAGCCACTGGAGATGTCCATCCAGACATGGACCTCCGTCCTGCACAAGATAATTCAAGCTCCTTCATGCACTCATCACGGAGCCCTAGATATCAGCTTTTTGACTGCTATGGTAGCCGGAAGCTACGACAGGAGCACCCTCGGATGAAGAAATTTACCCTAATATTTACCCTAAAATTTACCCTGAAATGATTTAATTTCCAAATGTAATTTTTGATCGATACCTAATAATGATTCAATGCAATTATCGCCGAAACCCTTTACTTGTTATTCCTGAAACCAAAATTCATTCAAAACTCTATTTCAGCATATACTTCTCAATATCTATTTAAATAAGTTTTATCCAATGGAACTCAAGTTAATTTTATTACCCTAACGTCAAGCAGAACTTCTTAGGCTGACAACCCTAAAGCAAAACCAGAACGAAACGTCATTCAGTTACCAGCCCTTAAAAATACTACAAATTATTGCCATGTCTCGAAGATTGGGTTTGTTTGAGTAAATGATAAAAACACAACGTGACAATGCCTTGAAATATTTCTTGAAAAAATTGAGGCGGTTTTCATAGGCAAACTTTTTCTTATTCAAGTACTTGATGCGCGCGTTAATACACTTCATTATACATTCTATGTTACCCCATTCAAGATGATTTATCACCATGAGGATATTACAGGGATATTTATCAAGGTCTTCGTTGGTGGTAGTAATGGTGCCGGTAGCGGTGGTAGTTGAGGGAAGAAGAAGAAGTAGTTGTGAGGAAGGTTCTTTCCACTCCGCTTCAATGAAAACAGTCAAGCGGAGACGAGCGGTGCCGAGAGGAGCCGTGTAGGAATCGACCAATCACATTGGTTGTAATCCACATCTCGTCTCCGCTCCGCTTCAAAGGAAACAGTCAATCGGAGACGACTGTATCAACCTAACAGCCTAACAGCTGTACCCAAAGGGCAACATGGAGTCACACTCTGCTATCCGGCCGTTCGTCCGTCTGTCCGGATCCTTTTTTTTTACCACTATGTAGATATGTATGTATGGTTATTTTTAGGGTTCCGTAACTCAAAAGGAAAAAAGGAACCCTTATAGGATCACTTTGTTGTCCGTTTGTCTGTCTGTCTGTCTGCGTGTCTGTTAAGACCCTTTTTCTCAGGAACGCGTGGAGGTATCAAGTTAAAATTAATATTAAATACTTAAATCTGCAATTCCTTGGATCAGTGAAAAAAATCAAACATCTAAGTCAACGCAATCAAAAGATACGATCGTTTATGCCGCATATTCAATGGAATCTCAAGGTAATCAAAAGTATCAAAACCTATTGGGTACTTCCCGTTGACTTGGAATCATGAAATTTAGCAAGAAGCAATGTCTTAGAGCACAATCTTTCGAGACTCGATTCCCGTGATTTATGTACGAACTATTTGCATACCTACAAGTTTGTACGGAACCCTCGGTACGCGAGTCTGACTCGCACTTGACCGGCTTTTACCCTCGAAGAGGCTGAACGAACAAAACGGATAAAACGCAGTGTCACTGCGGACACTTTAATAAAAAAATGACGGTTTTGTAAGGATAATGTTTTCATGTACAATTAATTACTTTTGTTATTATTGCATGCGTAGCTTGTCTAGTTAAGAAATCTAATAATTACTTTCAATTATAAAAGTACATCGTATGACTGACTGGTCACGTGATTATTAGTCACGTGACTGATCACCCAACCTCTGCCTAGGGTATAGCGTCCGGTTGGGGGATACTGATTGTGGTGAGCATTCGCCTAGGATCCTCCAGAGTGAACGGACGCTAATTGTTTTAGTGTTGCGATATTCTGCTAGAAAGAGTACAGGTCAGTGAGTTATTAATATTAACTTACACTTTCTGGGTTTATTGTGTAAAATAATGTGTAGACTAAGCCGGATATTAATTATTTGTACGCAACATTATTAAATAAGTCTCCGAATAGAAAAGTGTTTATATAACTAAATAAACGTATCGTTTTGTTACTCGCTATTTGATTTAATAATTTTACTCCCTTTCAACTCAGAAGTGGGATACGCGAGTATTCTTGACGAATCACTCGTTTATCTCGCCTACGAGTAATCGGCCTTTATACAAGTGAAATAGATATTAATCATAAAAACAAAAGTTTTTATTCGCCTTAGTAAAATGAATAGGGTAGTTGCAAATGTCAGATTCATATTCAATTTGTTACCGGCTTAGTCTACCTACATTATGCTTTTATTTTCTTAGCGGGAATTAAGATTCACTTCTACGGTAGTGAATTATGATAGTAATACCACTGCATAATATAATAGGGATTATAATCATGCTTTAGCATTTTACAGAACAAGCATACATTTACTGAAGTGGTATGTTTTTTTTTTACTAGACTTAGCTTTAATCATTAGCTTACAGCGGTTAAAACTGAATTAACTTATCACTACGCTTTGATAAATTCTCGTAAGTGCCTTTACCAACCTCGTACTAGTGGAATGCATGATTATTTTTTTTGCAATAATTTTTATAATTACTGTAAATACTACTTATTACATTAAATGAAACAAAATATGTGAAATAAAGTGAAGTGCCGCGTTGCGTTGTTATATTGCGATTCGTCGCATCGCGTCGGGTTGCATCGCGCCACGTTCTGGTGTATCGAACAGCAACGTCGTGATGTTACAACATTACACGTTGTATCATATCAGATCGCATTGTGTGGTGCTTATCTTGTGTGTTGTGTATTGTGGTATCGCGTACCATCATGTCATACCTTCTAATGGTTTCCATGAAAGTAGGAAGCTAGGCCTGGCTTACCGTATATATATTCAAACGCATTATTAACCATGTAATGAAAGTTTCAGCTATGGTAAACACTGAAGGCGAGGAGACCACTGCCGACCAGCAAGTGGGACGCAGTTTTGTTCGTTCTCGTGACCCGGAAACTGATGACGAATGTGAGATTCGTAAGCAAAGTGAGGGAGCGGAGAAGTTCCTGAAAGGTAGGAGAAACCGCAAACACTTTTCACGTAATGATTATGTCTACGGGTCGCCTGTTGAGAGGCTTTCACGTTCGAGAACCCGTAAGAGTCGAGATAGTCGACTCCGGTCACGAAGTTTATCTGTTAGAGATAATCGGAGGGCCGAACCTTCAAAACGGGCATCGCGTAATCGCAGTAGATCGCCTGTTATAGAGCAACAACAACTTCATAGGTTGCGTCGGCAGAACCGACGTCGTAAGCTTCAAAGTTCGTCTAGCGAAGACTCTAGAGAACATATTAGACATGAACGACACTTTGAAAACGCAGGTTATAAGAAACAGCATCGACGGGAGGGGAGTAGGAAGCGTCGAATTGAATCCAGTAGTTCAGATGAAGATCATTCGGTTATATCGAAACGTAGGAAAATGTATTCCCGCTCCCCGAACGTCCAAGCGACTAGATATAGGACTGATGCAAAACATAAAAATAGACCGTATAATAGGAGGGTTAATAAAATTACAGAATGTAACGATGATATGATAAGTAAATTTTTAGATATAATTAAAGATATGAAGGGTCATTCATCCTCAAGATTGTCGTTGAATAATGTTATTCCTGAATTCGACCCTATGTCAAAAGAACAGACTATATTAACATGGCTTACCAAAGTTGAGGAATGTGCTGAGATTTATGGGTGGAAAGAAAACGAAATTATACATTTTGCGATCCCTAAGCTTACTGGCGTCGCTAAAACATGGTACCAAGGTCTCAGCACCGTTCTCTACTCCTGGAACGAATGGAAAACTAAGCTTTTGGAATCATTCCCTTGTCGTGACGATTATGCAGAACTTTTATTGGCCATGTTAGCAAAAAAAGCTCGATATGGCGAGTCTTTAGAGCACTACTACTATGCTAAAATGAATTTAATAAATAGGTGTGAAATAAAGGGTCGTAAAGCCGTTGATTGTTTACTTAATGGCATTGAAGATCGCGCTGTACGTGTAGGTGCTCAAGCAGCCAGTTTCCGTGAACCCGAGGGGGTACTTAAATATCTTAAAACTGTCAGAGTAGGAATAGGCAGGGACGTAGGTGAGAGAACAGATAAGCTGAGACAAGATAGGAGGCAGCCACTCAGTTCATCAGTACCTAGAAAATCCGAAACAATTAAGAAATTTGTCTGTCATAATTGTAATGAAGACGGACATAAAAGTTTTCAATGTCGGAAACCAGCAGTAAGTTGTACAGTTTGTGGTAAAGTGGGCCATCTTGCCTCATTTTGCCGGTTCAACAAGGGTAACAACGTTGATGATAAAGGTCAAAATCGAACAGCTACTAAAGATGAAAAACAGATTGCTGAACTTAATTTTGCTAACGATTCTAATTCCAAATATGTGTTTGAAATTCTAGTAAACGACAATAAACTTTTGTGTCACGTTGACCTAGGTAGTCAGTGTACCCTCATTAAGGAAAGTGAGGCTCACAAACTTATAACAGACCTCGACATGGAAAATCTTCCTGTAATGCGGGGTATTGGTGGTCATCTCGTAAAACCGATAGGTAGATTTATAGGTAACGTGAACGTACAAGGTATCAGTGAAGATATCGAAATTTTTGTTGTTGAAGATCATGTCCTTAAATATCCCGTGCTTTTAGGGCACACGTTTACTGAATTGCCGAAAATAATAATTACAAAAACACCTAATCAAATAGTTTTTGAAAAATCTGAGTCGCAAAAAATATTTTTACGTGTCTGTGATGATGTAACTATACCTCGGAGTGAGATATGCTCTGTTTCAGTAGATTCGTGTGATAAATTTAATGGCAGTGCTTATGTAAATGGATCCGTCCGAGGTACGGTTAATAATGAGTATTACTTGTTGCCGGGGGAGTATACGTTTAAAGATGGTGTAGGTCGCGTTATAACTTTTAACATGTGCGATCAAGATTTATTTTTTTGTAAAGGTACTTTATTAACTCGAGCTGTATCTATATTAAATGAATACGAAGTTTCGGCAGTTTCGTTCGACGAAACACATCTTGATAGTACGATACATTGTGGACCTAATATCACTCTAGATCAGAAATTACAACTACAAACTCTACTATCAAAATATAACGACTGTTTTTCTTCCGGTTTACACGATTTAGGATTGACCACAGCGGGCGAGATGGTGATAGAGCTGGAAAATTCCGAACCTGTGGTATATAGGCCATATCGTATGTCGTTATCAGAAAGAACCCTTGTACGTGACATGATTACGGAAATGATGGATGCAGGTATTGTGCGGGAATCATCATCTCCTTACGCCAGCCCAATTGTTCTGGTGAAAAAAAAGACCGGGGAAAAGAGGCTGTGTGTGGATTTTCGTGCCTTAAATAGACGCACAAAAAAAGATCACTACCCTCTTCCCCGCGTCGAAGATCAACTGGATCAACTAGCGGGAAATAAACTGTTTATAACCCTGGATTTAGCGTCGGGGTATTATCAAATCCCTATTTCTCAATCGTCCCAAGACAAAACCGCATTCATTACACCCGACGGCCAATACGAATATACACGCATGCCGTTCGGTCTAGTGAATGCTCCATCCGTGTTCCAAAGGACAATAAACAAAATACTTTCCGAGGCTAAAATAAAGTTTGCACTGATCTACATGGACGATATCCTAATTCCAGCTCACTCATTCGAGGAAGGTATTACTAGGCTCGAGGAGGTTCTGGCCTTATTAAGAGAGGGAGGTCTGACTTTGAAGCTCGCAAAATGTAACTTCTTCTTTGAAGAAATTGATTTTTTGGGCTTTGAAGTCAGTGCGAATGGCATTAAGCCAGGTAGTCGGAAGATTGACGCTGTAGCTAAGTTCCCAAGTCCGACAAACCACCACGAACTTAGGCAATTCGTCGGTTTAGCTAGTTTCTTCCGGCGATTCGTCCGCGATTTTGCTGTAATATGTAAGCCATTAACCGATCTTCTAAAGAAAAATAGTGAGTGGAAATGGTCCAAGGAGCAGGATGATGCGTTTATTTTATTAAAAGAAAAACTTATTTCTAGGCCTATTCTTAACCTTTATGACCCAAACCGCGAAACGCAGCTACACACAGACGCTTGCAAATTTGGCGTAGCTGGTATCTTGCTTCAAAGGAGTGACGATGGTGCTTTCAAGCCGGTGTCATATTTTAGTCGGAAGACAACACCTGACGAGCAACGACTACACTCCTTTGAATTAGAGACCCTCGCCGTAGTAGCTTCTCTTAATAGGTTCCGCGTATATTTGTTAGGTACCCCGTTTAAAATATTTACAGACTGTAATGCCCTCAGAACGACCCTTACGAAACGAGATCTGGTCCCACGCATAGCACGTTGGTGGGTTCAGATCCAAGAATACGATTGCGATATTGAGTATCGTCCCGGTACCGGCATGGTGCATGCTGATGCACTGAGCCGGAACCCTGTAGGTGAAGCATATGCAGAAGATCATATTTTAGACGTGCTAACAATAGAGTCTGATAATTGGATATCAACTGTCCAATCTAGTGATGACGAGATTATTCGTATTAAAACAATTTTGACTGATCCTGAGTCCGAAAAAGTGATTGATGTCGTCAAAAATTACAAAATTAAAAACGGAAATGTATACAGACTGTTAGACGACGAAGGTAATATGCGATGGGTCGTGCCAAAGGGAGTGAGGTGGCAGGTAGTTAAAATGAACCATGACGACATCGGTCACTTCGGTTTTGATAAGACGCTTGCTCGAATTAGACAATCTTTCTGGTTCCCCAAAATGAGACGATTTATTAAAAAGTACGTTCGAGCGTGTCTTGAGTGTGCGCACCACAAAGGGACAACGGGTAAACAGCAAGGAGAATTACATCCGATTCAAAAGATCGAGATACCGTTTCATACTATCCATGCTGATCACCTGGGTCCGTTTGTACGCAGTAAGAAAGGTAATGTCTATCTTTTGGTAATTATTGACAGTTTCACGAAATTTATAAACATTAAACCGGTTCGAAACACAAAGACTTCGACTACATTAAGAGTGCTACGTGACCATATTAGCTACTTCGGAACGCCTACACGGTTAATAACTGATCAGGGTACTTCATTTACGAGCGCCAGCTTTAAATCGTTCACAAAGTCGACTGGTATAAAACATATTTTGAATGCAGTTGCAACCCCACGAGCCAATGGCCAGGTGGAACGGTTCAATAGAACCATCCTTGACGCCTTGGCTACAAAATGTCACAACAAGAACGATAAATGTTGGGACGAATATATCCCTGATGTGCAGATTGGTCTGAATTCAACGATCCATAAAACTACAGGCAAAAGTCCATCCGAGCTTTTGTTTGGAGTTCGATTAAAATGTAGCACTGAAAACGTTTTAAGTCAAGTTATCGATGAGACGTTAGACGTTGTAGCTTCAGAAGATTTAGATGAGGTCAGACGTGAGGTAGGTAAACGTATTCAGGATCAACAGATTAGAGACAAAGAGAAATATGATACTAAACGGATTACTGGTGTAACGTTTTCTATTGGGGACTTAGTTAGTATAAGACGAGAAGTACCTAGTGACGGCAAGTCAAAAAAATTGGCTATTAAGTATCAAGGACCCTATAGGATAATTAAATGTCTTCCTTATGACCGTTTCGTAGTAGAGGATACGCCTTTAACGCGCAAAATGGGAAATCGTCGCTATGAGAACATTGTCGCAATAGATAAATTGAAACCGTGGCTAAGTTTTGACAAAAATTATGGTAGTAGCTCTGACTCCAGCAGTGATGAGAGTAAACATGATCTGAAAAGTGATGCATAATTGTCATATAATATGTATTTACAACTAGTTAATCGCGATTAATTATGATAAACCTCTATAAAATACTAAAATATCCTGTTATTGCTAAAGTATTTAATTTTGCAAGAAAATAACTTCATTATTATATAGTCAAAACACATGTTAATTGTAAGTCAATCATTTCGTTTATTTTATTTTAATGTTATTTCTTTTTTTTGTTAAGCAAGTAAGGTTAAGCATATTATTTAAGGTTTAAGGATTATAAACTACTGTTAAATAATACAATATACAAAATGAGCAAAGGGACTTGCTCTAGCAGGATGGCCG
This sequence comes from Tortrix viridana, assembly GCA_963241965.1. Classification (NCBI taxonomy): domain Eukaryota; kingdom Metazoa; phylum Arthropoda; class Insecta; order Lepidoptera; family Tortricidae; genus Tortrix; species Tortrix viridana. The sequence goes on along the minus strand of OY725177.1, from coordinate 1,216,672 downwards.
AGCTGTAAGGATAATGTTTTCATGTACAATTAATTACTTTTGTTATTATTGCATGCGTAGCTTGTCTAGTTAAGAAATCTAATAATTACTTTCAATTATAAAAGTACATCGTATGACTGACTGGTCACGTGATTATTAGTCACGTGACTGATCACCCAACCTCTGCCTAGGGTATAGCGTCCGGTTGGGGGATACTGATTGTGGTGAGCATTCGCCTAGGATCCTCCAGAGTGAACGGACGCTAATTGTTTTAGTGTTGCGATATTCTGCTAGAAAGAGTACAGGTCAGTGAGTTATTAATATTAACTTACACTTTCTGGGTTTATTGTGTAAAATAATGTGTAGACTAAGCCGGATATTAATTATTTGTACGCAACATTATTAAATAAGTCTCCGAATAGAAAAGTGTTTATATAACTAAATAAACGTATCGTTTTGTTACTCGCTATTTGATTTAATAATTTTACTCCCTTTCAGTTTAAAAAATCTTAGTAGTTTTTAACGTAGGTACACATACATACGAGACGACAATATCAGAATATTTATGCAGTCGGGGTGTTATAGCTTGCTCTTTATTATTTTATTATTATTATTATGTATGCGGTCATTACGGTTAAATTGGCTCAGGATTTTTTCGAAAGTAGGTGTTTAGGGTTCCGTACCTCAAAAGGAAAAAACGGAACTCTTATGGATCACTTGTGTGTCTGTCTGTCTGTCCGTTTGTCACAGCCAATTTGCTCCGTCACTACTAACAACAAACAACGACAAAGACTAATTGAGTAAAAAAAAAGTTTTGCAAACTATAATGTGATATATCAATTAAAAGTGCTCGTTTGTGAGAATCTCAAATATATATTTTTTTATAATTTTAAGATCAATAGTTTTGAAGTTATTTAAGAAAATAGGCGAAAATTTACTATTCCCCTCCTATCTTTAAAACTACTAGGCCTAAAATTTTGAAAAAAATACATAATACATAGATTACAGGAAAACCTTTAAGAAATCTATGGTATTTAGTTACCACAATTTGGGTCAGATTTAAAAAAAACTTATGGAACTTAGACAATCATGTACGGAACCTTCTCAACGCGAGTTTAACTCGCACTTGTTCGGTTTTTTATTCAAGTGGTACCTAGTGGGCGGTGCGGGAAGGTTCCAAGCGGACTGGAAAGCGAAGTGTTGGCAGGCCTCCCACAAGGTGGACTGACAATCTGCTGAAGAACGCAGGAAACGATGGATGCGAGTAGCACAAAACCAACCGTCGTGCCTTAGTAAAGGCAGTCCAGCAACTAGAGATGTGTCGTTCCCGGAAACTAAATATCAGGGGACAATCTCACACAAATTGACCTAGTCCCAAACTAAGCTCTAGGCTTGTACTATGGGTACTAGACAACGATAAACATACTTATATAGAGAAATACATACTTAAATATATAGAAAACACTATATGACTGATGTCTAATCCTAAAAGTTGAAGACTTGCTACACTAACTTAATCTATGATGCTATTGTTTTTAGGGTTCCGTACCCATAAAGGGTGGCAACAAAACCCTATTACTAAGCCTCCGCTGTCCGTCCGTCTGTCCATCCGTCCCACAGGTCTACCAGCAGGCTGTATCTCATGAACCGTAATTAGGTAGACAGTTGAAATTTTCATATATAGTGTATTTCTATTGGCGTTATAACAATTAAGCCTAAAGATATAACAGTTTATAATAAAATTTTAGATATAACAAGCGCTCATCGTAGGGGGTATTTACCTAACGGTCAAGTGAATGGGGACAAAAGCGTAAAGTATCAACTTTACATTAAACGCATGCAAGAAAGTAACAAAATTAAAGGAGGTGGTTGTCTTAACCGTGAAACCTCATTAACAATCAAAAACTTTTACCCAAACACCGATTATGTATATTGGGATGATCCAAACGAACTTGTGAATCGTTTACGACTATTAATATCATCTCAAGCTGTTGGTAACACCTCACATTCCAACGAAATCAATGCTATTGTGGAAGAACTAACCGAAAGTGGTATAATCTTAAAGTGATCCGAAACGGAGCTGTTGAAGTGAATCGAGCTGTTGAACGGAACCGAGCTGTTGAACTGAACCGAACCGTTGAATCGGGCTGTTCAAGTGAATCGAGCTGTTAATTATACCGGTTCTAATTTAAAATTCTGTCCTTATACCTAATAAAAGAGGCTGATGGTTCTATACATCAATCACTTTCGTCATGCCTCTTAACAAGTTTGGTCAACACTTAAATACTAGCTCTCCAACCCGCCGCAGTGCGCTAGCTAATAATATTAAAGTGGAAAAAGAGTTAATTAACTTTGAAAATAAACGTTTAATGGGAGTGCAGAGGGGTATTCTCAAAGGTGATGTAATAAATAAAGCGCAATTAGATGAGTTACACAATTTAATACTTGGAAAGTTTAAGAGACACTCGAAGGATATAAACGCGTTGCGAGATCAACTTGGGAAATTGACAGCTAGAATTCAAACACGTCCACAAACACCACCTCAACCACCTGCATCGATAAAACGCATTGCTCCAACTCCATTGAGAATATCTGATGGGTAAAGCACAAGTGGTGAAGGAGATACATAGGTATGCGAGAAAGACTTTTCCACGTAGACGCTTCATACAGAGGGGGTTTGATGATACTTGGCAAATCGATTTAATTGACATGCAAAAGTACTCTAGAGATAATAACGGGTACAGATATATTTTAGTATGTATTGATACATTTTCAAAGTACGCGTGGATGCAACCGTTGAAAACTAAAAACGCTGATGACGTCACAAAGGCTATGAGTAATATTTTAAATGGGAGAAAGCCAAAAAATATTCAATCCGACGATGGCACAGAGTTCTTTAATAGCAAATTTCAAGAATTAATGCGACGTCACAACATTAATCACTACTCTACATATAGTGTGATGAAGGCTTCTATAGTAGAAAGACTAATAAGAACCTTAAAACATTGGTTGTGGCAGCGTTTCAGTTTAAACGGTTCATATAACTGGACCAAACTGATAAGTGATATACTTATACAATATAATAATAAAAAACACAGTACCATAGGCATGGCACCGATGAGTGTGAATAAAACCAACTCTAATAAACTGCTCCATAAGGTATATAATTATATTAAAGTCAAACCTCCAAACAAGTTCAAGGTTAATGACTACATGCGAATCAGCAAGCATAAATCAGCTTTCTCCAAGGGCTACACCGGCAACTGGACCGCGGAAATTTTTCAAATCGTCAAGGTGTTAATTACTAACCCGACAACATACTTACTTCAAGATATGAAGCGGGAACTCATCTCGGGATGTTTTTATGAGCAGGAACTACAAAAGGTTCAAAACCCTGACATTTACCTTGTGGAAAAAGTATTAAAACGTAAGGGGGATAAAGTGTATGTAAAGTGGTTGGGTATGAATGAAAAATCTTGGATTAATAAAGAAAGAAAAGAAAGAAAGAAAGAAAGAAAGAAAAACATTTATTCGTGACCAATATCAGCAAAGGACAAAAAAATACACACAGTAAGAATGTAGTCACGAAATTAAAAGTAAAGGTGAAATTATATAAAAATGGAATGTTTTTTCGTTTCCTTCTCCCCCCCTCCCACCTCACATTTAATAGTTATGTGTTTTTTAAATAAAACTGTATATGAATATTATTATTTATTTACAGTAAAACAAAGAAACATATTCTTAAAAACTAGCAGAGCAAATGTTTTTTTATTAAAGTAAAAAAAATATGAAGGATAATATACTTAAAACTAACAAAGCGTTATACATTTATGCGAGTACAGATGAAAGATATCTTAAAAACTAGCAAAGCAAATGTTTTTTATTAAAGTGAAAAATATATGAAGGATAATATACTTAAAACTAACAAAGCGTTATACATTTATGTGAGTACAGATGAAAGATAATATGATAATAATACTCTTAAAAGTAACAAAGGTTTCGCAGTAGAGACACATTTTTTTAACTGAATTACACCCATGCTTAACTAAAAAAAGTAAATACCATATGAAATTAATACAAATCGCTTTGCTAAATAAAAACTTAATCCATTAATCGCTTCATATTTTACATTAGAGGTAGTTGCGTTGTTTACACATTTATGCGAGTACATATGAAAGATAATATTATAATAATATTCTTAAAAGTAAGAAAGGTTTCACAGTAGAGACACAATCCATTAATCGCTTCATATTTTACATTAGAGGTAGTTGGGTTGTAACTGTAGTGAGGTACCATTGTAACAGCTGATAGTTATACAGCTGATACTTATGAAACATATGTTGAATAATGTTATATGCCTTGACATTAATACCTATTAAGATTTATTACTTATGATTCATGTTACGACTTCCTTAAATGGATCAAAACTCTAGTATATAAGCAGAACCTTTTCTAATAAATAAAACAGTTTACTCTCGACTCTTGAGTTGTCATTACAACGCAGCACCCTACACTTCATGGCGACCCTGCCAGTCGGGCTGCTCAAGGCAGCCCAAGCTTCAACTTGGACGCCGCTTGGAAGAACCAACTAGCCAAGCCAGCAAGCCAGCCGAGCCAGCAAGCCAGCCGAGCCAGCAAGCCAGCAAGCCAGCAAGCCAGCAAGCCAGCCAAGCCAGCAAGCAAGCAAGCCAGCCAAGCCAGCAAGCCAGCAAGACAGCCAAGCCAGCAAGCCAGCCAAGCCAGCAAGTCAGCCAAGCCAGCAAGCCAGCCCAGTCAGCTGAGCCAGCAAGGCGGCCCGCCAGCCAAGTCCAGCCAGTCAGCTGTAAATAACCAGCTGAAATCCGATCCACCGCAGCCTCAGTAAGAAAATCTCACGGCAAGCAGTAGCAGCAACAATGCGGAACCAGCCGGAGCAGAGCATCTAGCGACAGGTCAGCAGCAGCAGTCAGGCAGCAACAGCAGACAACACCAGCAGCACCACACCACCACAACATGGTTGGAGGTACCAATTCAAGACAACTAGGTTACCCCTACTGTTGTTCCTTTCTCCTAAATAATTTGTACTAAGTAAATGTAACAAAAAAGTTATAAATAACTTCCATTCAAAAGTTATATAAACAATTAAAATAACGGTAGTAGGATATTAGGAAGTTAAGACTAAATTGCCCCTAACAGCGACTTTCTAATGTATTGCCATATGAATTCAGTTCAGTTTGCAATTAACGGCGCAATGCACATATGGTTTATTGATACGGGCGCAAGCCTAAGCGCGATAACATATGACGCGGCAAAAAACAGCCAGTGGTCATATGACATCCAAGACAACTCACATTAATGGGATAGGAGGAGAGATTACGTCATACCACGTCATACAATAAAATTTGAATAAGTATTTCAACAAGCAATTAGACTGGTCACCTAAGAGCTATTGAAATTTTTATGAGCTAAAGTTTTCATTGAGTATGAGTAATTGATAGCGATTGAGAATGTGTTTTAAGAGATGGCAAGAAGAAAAAAATAATTATTTATTAATGATACTAATTGTTATCAACAGTTGCACGAGATGCGCTGTTGAGCAAATTGACATGAATAGGTATTAGCAAGGTACACGGATACAAGGCAGGCACGGAATCCTTGTCATCATATTATGATTTGGTCGAGTTACCAATTGTAAGGAGACATGGACACAAGGAATGTTTATTAAAGTAAGGATGTGTTAAAAGAACTGCCTGAATGTATTACATAATAAATGGTATTATGTTTATTGAGCAAGCACTCAAAACAAATATCCTTGTATCCTGAACTATAAAGTAAGGTCGACGGACCACGTATAAAACCACCACCACATATAAAAATGTGAAGTGTGTGTGATATGTACCTTGTCAAAGTGATGCCATTGCTGCACACTTCAGTTATTATATTTACCTATATTGAAGCTAGTAAGATTGATAAATAATAAAATCATAACAAAGACAGATGATCAAATACCGCCATCCAAATAAGGAACCGCTATCTCCATAAATAAAAGAGAAATCAATAACACAAAACATATAAACAGCAAAACCATTGCAAAATGCAACAATGCACTTCATAGCTATATAAGGAACATGAGTAATAACATAGCTTAAGAATGTATTAAGATAGTTTAAGAACATATGTAAACCATAGCCAAAAGTAATTAAGTATAAGCCAAAAATAGTTTTTGTTACAATTTTTGTCTCAAAAAAAAAAGAGGAAAGCTGTAGTGAGGTACCATTGTAACAGCTGATAGTTATACAGCTGATACTTATGAAACATATGTTGAATAATGTTATATGCCTTGACATTAATACCTATTAAGATTTATTACTTATGATTCATGTTACGACTTCCTTAAATGGATCAAAACTCTAGTATATAAGCAGAACCTTTTCTAATAAATAAAACAGTTTACTCTCGACTCTTGAGTTGTCATTACAACGCAGCACCCTACACTTCAGTAACACATTTAATTAAGTTTCTATATAATTTAAACCTAATGAAAATTCATTGTACTTCCCATAGTTGTTAAAAGTGCTTGAACAAATAAATGACCCAAATCAGTATTAAAGGTAGAATGTTCGAAGCAGTCAGCATCCGCTTGAGACAGTAAAGAAATAAAATGTTGGTACGAGTCAATGCAGTCATTATTCAATACATGCTCAATATAACACCCTAAGTCATCCCACATTCTTGATAAAACATAATACTCATATGTATAGCGACAATCACTTAAATGTAATTTGCAAAATATTAAATTCATATGATTTATTATATGTCTTGAGGGAACCGGTGTTGTCCAGGTGTACAATAAAGACACCCGCTTTAAAAATTCAATAAATTGTAATTGATTTAGTGCGGGATCAAGTACTGAGCTCTGATTATTATACATGTTTTACCTGTAAAAAAACATTATATAAATTCAATTATACACTTACAAAAAAATATTAATCTTCTTTTCGTTCAAATTTTAGTATATATGTTCGTCCGATTGGTCCTTTATTTATTAAACAAGTGTTCCCCTCATCCAACTCTTTTATTATCGTTTCATCTAAGTTATTGAAACGTGCGGGCACCGTCATTAGATTTTTGTTTTCAAATTTCACCACGGTTTCGTTGGCGCCGGGCGTGAATCGTGAGGGTGTTGTATAACACCCTGTTATCAACATGGATTGATTCACCGGCAACTCTTTAACTCGAATCCAATTTTTCACATCGGAAGAGGTTTCGTTTAACTTGCTTAGATTTGAATACATTTTTTTTATTATTAAATATATATATTTTTTAATTAATATTCACTTACACGTTATTTTTCGATAAACGGTGACTAAGTACGCGAATAAGCGTTGTCACGTTATTTCTCGCTAGACGATCACTAAGTATGCGTGATTCAAACAGATATGATACATATTATAAAACGAGGCGGAATTTATACTGTTATTCACACATGCATAGTTATTCACGTACACACATATATATTTCATGTCCGAATGTATACGCAATCTCTTTACTACACCATCATCATTCGTTTTCCCACATGCGGTTTCCCTATCATATTAAATTAATTATTTCTTATTATTGAATTCTTTTTGATGGGAACTTTTTAGATAAGTAACAACATCCTCTTATACGTTCGATTTCCGTGTAGGTGTCCTCACGGCGGGGAGGCGTGCTATACATAAATCATCAGCATTCGGATTAATTTCTAACTGATCCAACTCTTCACTACCCCATAGAATAATTTGCTCTAACATATATTTATATTGTTCACAGTTATCACTCAAAATCTTTGGTTCCCTTATAGGTAGAACAAATGCAGTGGTGGTTGTTGAAGCAGTAGAAGTTGTAATCGGTATACTCGTTTTGGTAGGTGCTCTTGCAGTAGTAGTAGTGGTGGTGGTGGTGGTGACGCTGTCAGTGGTTGTGCTGTCAGTGGTTGTAGACGGTAATGATGTGAATTTTTGTCTTGAAACTCGTACAGTGAACTCTATACCATCATCATCTTGAATCACTTGGTAATACTCTTTATTCGACCATGATTGCTTAATATTAGCCCCACGTCTCTGTCGGTGGTGGTGTTTAACGTTTGCTGGAGCAGTAGTAGGCTCCTTCAGAATTTCCATTTTAAATATAATCCAATTACCGTCAATGCATAATGGTAAGTCCGTAATCTGATCCTGGTGTACAATCACAGGTGGTTATATTCAGATCTATTACACTTACTCGTTTTAAAATCCATGATCGGGTGTTACATGATGATAAATAATCTTGATTTTTGGGTGATATTGTAACATTTTTAACATTTGTATCACTGGTTGCTTGCAGTTGGAGCAAAATTGTTAAAAGCAATAAGTTTGAAATAAACATACTGGTAGAGTACTATTTAATCGTAACCCACTGACTGGAATGAATCTATTCTCAACTAGATTTATAATGGAACCTAGTTCAACCCCCGCATTTCCGCAGAATGCGATTATGAACAAAGGAATTGAAAATATATAAAATAATATTCAATTGTTTTAGTGCAGGAAACTGCATGCATTAGCTGATAGCAATATCTGTGAACCTATGAACTAACTATATCCCACCGCCTCGCTTGTTCAATTAAATATAGTAATTTGTTAAACTAATCAAAATCATACAAAACACTCGATGGTTTTATGACATCACCTACCCTCATCGCTAGCATCCCCGCTAACGCCCCCGATAGCACCCCCGTCCCCGACCCCGCTAACGCCCCCCGCCCCGCTAACGTCCCCGCTAACGCCCCCGATAGCACCCCCGTCCCCGAACCCGCTAACGCCCCCCGTCCCCGCTAACGTCCCCGCTAACGCCCCCGATCACCTGCGCAAACCGACTCCGACCAGCTAACACACCCGCGCTAAACCTACCCTACCTACATTACACACCTGCACAATACCTTAAACCCAACCAACCAACCAACCAACCAACCAACCACCTAACAACAACAAGAAGCAACGGCTGCTGCAACCACCCTCGCCCATACCCATCTCTACTTTTTATATAAAAAAAAAAACCAACAATCGTACGCTAATATACCTACAAACAACTTTTTGAATTACCAAAATATCGCTTTTTATGCAGTTGGAAAAACATTATCTTTTAACCACAACCATACATCACCCATACATTTACACCTACGCAACATGTTTTACCAACCGCAAATAAACAGTGAGCCAGAACCCTTAATAACACACTACTAGTAGTCCTAAAAAACTTTTAAGCTGCAAAACGTCCTCCGGCCTTGGGGCGCTGGAAATGGCTTCCAGTTTAGCGGGATCCGGTCGCAGGCCGTTCTTGTCTATTATAAATACCAAATAATTAACAGTATTTTGCAAAAACTTACATTTACTGAGTTTAACAGTTAATCCCATAGCGCGTAGGCGTTCGAGTACAGCTCTTAAATTCCGTAAATGATCCTGTTCGTTTCCACCGGTAACGCAAATGTCATCCAGGAAGACCACACAATTAGGGATCCCGCGCAGCGTCTCCTCCATTAATTTTTGGAACTTTTCAGGAATACACGAGAGCCCGTACGGCGTCCGACGGTACACGAAAGTGCCTACATGCGTTGTAATTGCTGTAAACGGTTGGGAGTCTTCAGTTAAGAGACACTGTTCATAGGCATGCCTTAAATCTATTTTTGTGTATTTATCCCCCCCACTAAGATTCGCGAACAGCTCTTCTATCCTTGGCAGAGGGTAATAATCGCGTTTAAGCTTTGGGTTAATCGTTATTTTATAGTCCCCACAAATGCGCAAATCACCATTCTGTTTGACTACTACACGGGATAGGGTCTCGTCGCGCTCGAGCCGCGCCAGTTCGTGCTCGACACGTGCGCGCAGTGCGAGCGGGACCGTGCGCGCTCGCACATACACAGGATCGTTATCCGTAAGCTGTAGTCGAATGCTCTTTTTACAAGTCCCTAAACTGTCCGTGAACACTTCTGGGAATTCCTTACAAAGGCGGCTAACAAATTGATCGTCTACAATTTCATTAAAATTAATTTGACTTACTTTTAAAGCGCGCATCCACTCACGTCCTAATAACGGCCGTCCCCCGTTTTTAATGACGTACAACTGCAAATTAATGGCTTTTACCCCTTTAAGTACGACATCCACTAAAATATATCCTAAAGCTTCGATTTGTGAACCGCCGTAACAACGCAAAATTAAATTATCTGACATTATTGTCTTTTTTCCAAACATTTGTCTATATAGTTCCTTGCTAATAGCCGAGATACGACTGCCTGTATCGATTTCACACTCAATATCCTGTCCGTCGAGGTTCAATTTAATAAAGTAAGGTTGGTTACCTTGCGATTTCACCTGAATGTGAAATCCTCTTCAGACTCGTCACTGATGTAATTCTGGCGTCCAAACGACCGCCCTACATGACCGCGCACTTTATCACACATCACCTTCAAGTGCCCTCGCTGGTTGCACTTGTTAGAATATATTAAAAAGACATGATTTGACCACGTGATTGATGACAACCTAAAAGTGCACTTCTTGTAGTTTAACTATCTTAATAAGATTTAAATATGAAACATGTAACGTAATTCATAAATAACTTAAATATTTTTACATTGTGATGATTTAGAATTATTTACATAATACAATAGTTATTGAATAAAAGTATTGATTTGATCACGTGGCGTCAACACGGGCAATTTGTTATTCTTGCTTGTGATTGGTCAAAGAATTCTATTGGTGTTTAACGTCAGTCTTAATCCTGATTGGTTGACAAGCCTGTTGGCGCTTTATGCGGATCCACGTGGTGTTGTTGGCTATAAAATGCTCCTTCAGAGCACAGCGCGACACATTTTACTGGAGTCAGCCGAGCAGGAAGGTGCTAATCATAAGTTAAGTACTTTTATTATTTGTATATTAAAACTATTATCTTATTGATTATGATTTACTTGGAATTACTGGCAAATTATATGTGTGTTTCCCGTAATAAATACTTGTATGACAGAATCTTCATATATTGACATAAACTAATTACGCTTTAGAATATATTTATGTAGGTAAATATTAGATCAAGGAACTAACCTGACGATATTATAATTATGAATTATTCTTTTTATAAGACACGATAACCATAATAGTGATTAAATATTCACAGTGCTGATCTAAGCTTGTACGATCTGTGTTTGAATTGTTTTCAAAACAGTATTTAATTAACCACTGCCTAGGAACGATCGTCAGTTAAGTAACTTAGATTCACATCTTGTCTTGTATAAACTGTAATTATATGACTTACTATTGTATTTTGATATTACAAGTGATTTACAATGAAATACATATTAAATTGATAAATAGTCTATAGTTATTGTAGATATATGTATAAGCAATATTGAGAGCTAAGTACTTTCTTTATTCAAATTATGGCTTTTGACGAAGAGACCTCGTCGTGTTGTTCTCCTAGTCATTACATTTAGTGTAAAGTATTTGACCTTACATTTGTAATGTTTTCATTTGTGCTAGTTCTAATAATATATTTGTTACTTTATTACCTTGTAATGTAACTTACTTTTAAGTATTATTGTATTTTATATTTGAAAAAATGACCTTCTGCTGGAGTTTCTTGCGGCGCTTCTTCTCCGCAATGATGGTCTTGTCCGAAGCGCTGGTAGATTCACTCTATATTACTGCCGTTTGAATATTAAATATATTGTACTGTCGTCATAAGTATTGAAGGTTTTTATTTACTTTTCTGTCACTTTCTAACTGCTATCAAATATAGTTCCATGTTGCTCAAAATTGATAATTGCTTTATGTGACTTATTTCATATTTAGTCCATTTAGCAAAACATTATATTATTCAAAATATTATATTATTATTTTTTTATACATTTTCCTAACACACTCATCGCAATTATAGTGCGTGTACTTGCACGTGTCGGGCCGGTGCGCCTTCCCGCACCGCCAGCACTGCGCCGGGCCAGCCCGCGCCGCTGCGTCGCGTCCCCGGGCGGGCGCCGCGCCACCGGCCCCGGGCCCGCGTCCTCCGCGCCGCGCACTCGCGTGGTGCAGGCCCTCGCCCGCGCCGTCGCCGCCGCCGCCGCCCGAGGCGCCCGCCACCGACGTGGCGCCGCTCACCTCCGCGTGCCTCTCTGCGGCCTCGAGTGCCAGAGCCAGCTCCACCGCCTCTTTGTACTGGATCTTCTTTTCTGCAAATATCCGGGACCGCATAGCCTCACTCGCTAGTCCTGAAACAAACTGGTCGCGCAGGTTCTCCTCGAGAGCCGTGCCAAAGCTGCAGGTGCTCGCTAGGTGCTTCAGGTTCTGCAAGCAGTCCGCGAGCGGCTCCCCGGCGCGCTGCCGGCGCAGCCGGAACACGTGGCGCTCGGCGATCTCAGAGCGCTGCGGCTCGAGGTGCTCGGTCACCAGGCGCACGAGTTCGTCAAACTTGATGTCTTCCGGGTGTTTAGGTGAACACAAATCGCACATTAGCGAATACGTGGCGTCTCCGACGACCGTAATAAGCATCGGCACTTTGAGTTCGTCCTTGACTTCATTAAGCACGATATATTGTTTCACGCGACGAATGTAGGCCGGCCACTGCTTTGAACTTAGGTCAAACGGTTCTAGCTTCCCAATCGGCATAATTAAATCCGAAACACACCACTTAAATAACAAAAACCGAATTAAATCCCGTAATCGTCGCCAGTGCAGTGTCAATGAAAGGCGGGTTAAAAGCTGACTGGTTTATTAGTACAAATTCGTAATCTACCTACATATTTGTACATGCATACCCTACAAAAACCTTTTGCATTTCGCTATCCAGAAGCGATAACGAGCTTTGTGGCATGTGGGTTTGTTTATCATTTTGCTTAAATCTTTCAATGAACTCAGGTTCTACAAGAATCATTTTTTTTACATTCTCCATTTTTATTGTACAAATTGACCTATTAATGCGTTAAGAACTGCACCTAAAAGTATAGGTAGAAATGCACCACCTTTTTGGATGATAACACTTCTTTTAAGCTTTGATTTACCCTTAGCTACTAGGTTGCGAAATGTTCTTTTGTATTTTTCTAATTTGCTTCGCTCTTCATAATTTAATGGAATTTTACCTTTCAAAACATTGTAAATGCACTCGCAAATTATATTGATTTCTTGATTATTACAGGCCTTTAACAAAGCTTTCCGGTATTTTGACTTTAGTGTGTGCAATGCTTTCAGGAGGTGTTTATGAGTGATTACTCTTTCGGGCATTATTTAGAACTGATGAATATAGGTTGCTGTTTGTCGTATTTAAATCCTTTTTTAGGTACATAAACAGTGCAATAATCATCAGACGGAAATATTATATTTTTAAAACGACACATGTCATTTGCATTTTGTTTAAGATCCAGTAATAAATAACCGTGTGCTTCTTTAGTTGCATCTTTGTAAGCTTCTTCAACAAATTTCGAATTATCTGGATACACCTGACGTGCTAAATAGCGGATTCGAGTTTTATCTCTTGGATTTTTGAAAAACACAATGTTGCTAGAATTTAATGAAATGTCACGTTGACCTTTGCCTTGATGAAATAAATTTTGAGTAATGTAAAAAACACTTAAATTTCGATGATGACTTCCTTTAGTAAAAATGTCAACTATACGACCGTCAGATTCTCTCATTAAATCGTCTATAATGAGTAGTTGTGGTTGTTTGCCATCAAACATACTTAAATCGGGAATACCCTGACTATAATTGACATTGTTCAAATTATATAATGGTTGCATTTCATCATAACACCACAAATTAATATATAAAATTTTTCATTACAAACACAATCCAAATTATTTAAAAAATTTGTAACATTGATTGATGATGAATCTAGTAATGTAAGATACCATTGATAAACTTCGGAAATAAGGCTCGGCTCTAACGATTTCGATGAAAATTGCGACACGGGGGTTTACGGGGGCGAACATTCGATCTAGCTAGGTCTAATATCTGGGAAAATTAGTTTTCCCCGTATTTTCACGAAAAAAAAATTCTCGTATGGCTCGTAATTTCGCTACGGCTGTCGACGTCTGCCTAGCGCAATGGTTAAAACGTTGGACTTTTACGCCGAAACCCGCGGGATCGAACCCCAAGCTATGGACCGGTTTTTTTTGTTTGAATTTTGTTTTTTTTTGGGTAAATATTTTTCTATGAAAGATATAACACGATTAGAAAGAGACAGCAATACATGTAACCTTCCAGAATCGTCAGGGTCAAGAAAGAGACAGCTATACTTAGAACAAGAAAGAGTGAAAGAGATGGCATGATTAGATAGAGATAGCATGATTAGAAAGAAACGGCATGATTAGAAAGAGACAGCATGATTAGAAAGAGACAGCATGATTAGAAAGAGACAGCGTGATTAGAAAGAGATAGCATGGTTAGAAAGAGACAGCATGGTTAAAAAGAGATAGCATGATTAGAATGAGGTAGCATGATTAGAAAGAGGTAGCATGATTAGAAAGAGGTAGCATGATTGCAAAGAGACATCATGATTAGTAAGAGATAGCATAATAAGAAAGAGAGCAATAAATGGAAACTTCCAGAATCGTCGCATTCAAGAACGAGATAGCTGCACTAACTGTACTAACTAACGAATACTTTCTACACAACTGTAGAAAGTATTCGTACACCTCACTCAACTAGAGACCAAGATATCTGGCCATATCCTGAAGATTCCTGAGACATCTAGCCCCAGTCACGCCCCATGTCTCCGACATCAGAAGCGGGATACGTTCAGCATGCCTCACATGGAAATACCGAGGACATGTGATCGAGCAAATGAGACATATTTACTGCAAAGATCGTAAACTTCGAAAATAAATGAGGGTAGACGCATCGTAAATAGACCAAACCCGCCGCCATAGCCTCTCTTCGTAAGAAGGGGGTCTAAGGCGCCTGTCCCAAGCCATGATAAAGGGTGAGGGCCGGGGCCGCATTGCTATTGGCAACCTTTTAATGGTGGAATAACAATGCGACCATAAACCCCCAAGGACAAAAGTGGGAGTACGTGCCGAGGGTCACATGGCTGCAAGGCTGTGGGTAGCAGGGGGTTATGCGGAGTAGGCTCGCCGGCTGGGAGGACGGGGTAATGGACTGTGGTGAGGGAGGAGGGAAGCATGAGCTGAAGTGGAACCCCAGGACACAAAAGTGTGTTCCTGGGAGTGAAACGGAAATTTAATGAAAAATTAAAATGAGTCCTGACTTTAATGAATTAAATTCCTATTTTGCATCCGAAGGCTCAGAGTCCGCTCAATGGATCCTGAACCCCTTTGAATTTTATGAACTCGAGACTTCTTTAGATAAAAAAGCCGGTCAAGTGCGAGTCGGACTCGCGCAACGAGGGTTCCGCACAAACTTGTAGGCATGTAAATAGTCCGAAAATAACGAAAATACAATATAAAAAGTCCAGTATAAACTGACACGCACTAAGTATGTACTTTCGTACTTAGTGAGTGTCAGGTTATACTGGACATGTTTTTTATGTGATGTAACTATAAATTAACGGTTTTCGGATTTTTTCATTTACTTGTGCTATAAGATATTGCTTCTTGCCAAATTTCATGACTCTAAGTCAACGGGAAGTACCCCGGGTTTTGATTCCCTTGAGATTCCCTTAAATATGCGGCATAAACGGCCGTATCTTTTGATTGCGTTGACTTAGATGTTTGAGTTTTTCACTGATCCAAGGGATTGCAGACCTAAGTATTCGATATTAATTTCAACTTGATACCTCTACGCGTTCCTGAGAAAAAGGGTCTTGACAGACACACAGACAGACAGACGGACAACAAAGTGATCCTATAAGGGTTCCGTTTTTTTCATTTGAGGTACGGAACCCTAAAAAAGAACACTTCACCCGGTCCAGATTTTATTCCATATTCTGTTATTAAAAAAATTCCTAGTACTGTAAAGAACATTCTCTTAAGTATTTATAATCAACTTTGGTTACATAAAGCTATCCCTCCTATCTGGAAAATTCAGTTTGTAGTTCCTATATTAAAACCCAATAAGGATTCCAATAGTTTAGATGCTTTTCGACCAATTTATCTTACTTCATGTTTAGCTAAGCTGTTTGAAACTATGTTAAAGAATCGACTTGAATGGTTTATCGGACACAACTCTCTGATTCCAGAATTTCAATTTGGTTTTCGCAAGGGTAAAAATACCATGTACAACTTAGGTTGTTTGTTAGGCGACATCAGTAACAATATGAGGAACCATAAATTAACTTTGTCTGTCTTCTTAGATATTAAAGGTGCTTTTGATAATATCAATCATGATTATTTGATAAAAAGTTTACATAAACTTGGCATTCCTGGTCCTACTTTATATTGGATTTTTAATTTTTTGAATAATCGTAGTTTATCTCTTAAGATAAAAAATAAGTTGTATGGTCGTAATATTTCTACCAAAGGAACTCCTCAAGGTTCAGTCATTTCACCCTTAATTTTTATTTTGAGTCTTGTTCAATTAATGAAACATATTCCATCTTCTGTTAAGTATTCTTTGTATGCTGATGACGTTGTCATTTATTTAGATTGTGTCAATCTCTATGAATAACAATGAATAATTGTTTAACAATTTTATATAATTTATTTCAACACCAACTTAAACTAGAAATTAATGTACAAAAAAGTTCTGTTATGCTT